>CM019068.1:182869629-183201823 GCA_009667805.1 Leptobrachium leishanense | reverse complement strand
TGTTTTGGCCACGCCTAATGTTCTTGCTATCTCTCTGATGGGTTTGTTTTGTTTCTTCAGCCTAATGATGGCTTGCTTCACTGATAGTGACAGTTCTTTGGATCTCATCTTGAGAGTTGACAGCAACAGATTCCAAATGCAAATAGCACACTTGAAATGAACTCTGGGCCTTTTATCTGCACATTGTAATTGGGGTAATGAGGGAATATCACACACCTGGCCATGGAACAGCTGAGAAGCCAATTGTCCAATTACCTTTGGTCTCTTAACAAGTGGGAGGCTCATCTGCAAACTGCTGTAAGTCCTACACCGTTCACCTGAGTTGGATGTACATACCCTCAAATTAAAGCTGACAGTCTGCAGTTAAAGCACATTGTGTTTGTTTCATTCCAACTCCATTGTGGTGGTGTATAGAGCCAAAGATGTTAGAATTGTGTCGATGTCCCAAATATTTCTGGACCTGACTGTATACAGACCAGATTATGCCCACTCAAGATACATACAGAGACCTCAGCCCAAATCATGCCCACAGATATCATGCCCACAGATATATATATATCAGACCAGATCATGCCCACAGATCTAGACCTCAGACCAGATAATGCCCTTATCCTGCAGCCTGCCTTTATATTGCACACTGCATACCCTGCCCTCGGTTTACAGTTATGCTTCACACAATACACAGGGCTCAGATGCTGCAGGGAAGAGCTTTGCAAGTCCCATGGGTGGAAGTGGGGGAGGGAAGCGCTGGCCATGTTACTGATGTCATCCTTGTTACATTGTATTGGGGTCTGGCAGCTTGATACTAATGACTTTAAGTCAGCAGAGAGACTGAAGGTGCGTTAAAGTGAAGGGGGGTGTACTGCATGTTGGTGCAGAGAGGAAGGGGGGTGTATGATTTTTTTTCTTGAATGGATACATGGATATCATTGTATGAAAAGCAGCGACTGCGAGGTGAGGGCATGTGTCGCCAATGATTGTGTGTGTAAGAGCGGTGTGAGGCTGCTGCCGCAAAGCTCCCCTTCCTCTCTGACGCGATGTTGGTGGGAGGGATCGCGCTGCTCAGTGTGAGAGCGAGAGGAAGGAACGTCCGTGAGAGTGGGCATTCCTCACACTCTCTGTGCTCAGTGTACAAAGTGCAATCCTCCTATGGAAGATTGCGCTTTGTATCCCGACGGCGCTCGTGTGCCGGGAGCAGTTCGGCGGGTTTCATCTCAAAAATATCTACTCGTCCGGCGCCCAGATCTTCATGTCCCGGGCGTCGGGTAATATAATTCCCACACCCCTGATGAAGAACTCAAACTCCTACAGGTCTATTCAAAGAAAGGTGAAACTCAGGAGATTGACTGGAGAAGTGAAATTCTAGGTCAAAACAGATAATCCTCCCATTTATCTCCCTTTCCTATTCGGCTATTTGATCTAGATTGTTCATTCTCCTGCCAGTTCTCCTGGTTTTTACCTTTCCTTGACTTGACCTGATAGTGCTAATGCGCTACAAAAAGCCATGTGCATAGCAAGAATACGTCCCCAGAATACAGAAATATCGTTGGAAAGCACAAGACGATGGAAGTAATCATCAAGAGACGTAACCAGGAACAGGTTGGTATTTTGTTGGTTAAGGCAGAAAGTTGCGGGGGGTTTGCAGAGCCATGATGCACCGGGTACATACTGCTCCTCCGTGGCCTCACATGATGCCAGCTGCAGTCAATTTCTCCTTCCTGTTTACAATGGGGGCTGGGAGGACGGTGCGGTGCCCGGGATCTCGCTTCATGAGACGGCCCCTGCCCACCTGTGTCCTTCACTCCCTGGTGAGCCCTCTGTTCATGTCCCTCAGCTCTCTGTATTCTTAGCTCGCTGGGGCTCACCTAGGACTGTAGGCTCGGCCGGTCACCAAGCCCGGGATCGAATGTCCGATTTTTAGCTGTTTTCAGCTGTTTGGTGTTTTTGAATGTCAAAAAAGGTATATTTTCAGTGGTCAAAATTTCAGTGCATCCCTATTTAACTCTCATAATGTTTGTGTCCAATCCCAGAGCAACGTGTCCCAATAATCCCCTGAAATGTTGGCTGTGCCGTGTAATAGACGTGTTCCTGAATGAACGTCTCACGTGTTCATGTGATTTTCCCTCCAATAGATAAATCTGTATGGGGTGAATTTCACGCTGCGGTTTCTTTATGGGATATTGGATGTGAAAATGGAAGTGAAATTCTAAGCAATAATGTGGAAAAGGATCTGAACAAGACGAGAAAAGGACGAGCTGAATCTGCAACATACACAGAGCGAGAATCTCTGGCGTCTGAAGAAAGACACGTCCCAGAGAAAGAGATTTATCCAATCACAGAACCCCCAGAATATTCACCCGCTGATATTAAGGAGGAACCGGCCTCATGTGACGAAGGAAATCTCACAGACAGTGACATGTATGAACCCCCAGAACATACACAGACACAATATTCACCTGACATTAAGAAGGAATCGCCTACATGGGAGGAAGAAAATCTCCTAGACCGCGACATGTATGAACCCCCAGAAAATATAAAGATAGAATATACCTTTACGGGGACAGAATCTGAGTCACATGGAGAAGGAGATGGCTCACATCCTGAGATGACAAAGACTGAATATCTACGTATTGTTATTAAGGAGGAACCGGACTCCTGTGATGAAGGAAATCTCCCAGACAGCGACATGTATGAACCCCCAGAACATACACAGACTGAATGTTCAGCTGATAATAATGGAGAATATGTAAAATCCAATCCAAACCCAGTGGAAATAAACCATAGCGAGTCCTTAATAGAATCCAGAAAGCCAGATCACAGGATATATTATACAGATCCCCTTACTCAGAATCCAGTTTATAAAGGACATTCAGCGCCTTCTTCTGAAATGGAGAAAGTCTCATATTCTCAGTCTGACCCTGTGATACATGAAACAAATCACCAAGAAGAACCATTTTCTTCTATGTTTATTGCAGAGAATTCTGCCCCGAAATTTGGCCTTACACACCAACATGTTCACACCCTAAAGCAACCATTCTCATGCTCTGAATGTGGGAAGCATTTTCCAGACAGTAGTGCTCTTAAAAAGCATCAGACAATTCACACGGGAAATAAAAGGTTTCAATGCGCCGAATGTGGAAAATGTTATAGCCGGGCATCAAATCTCGCAGCACATAAAAGGATTCACACTGGAAACACACCGTTTAAATGTACTGAATGTGGGAAATGTTTTTCCCGTTACTCACTTCTTGAGACACACAAATGGATTCACACAGGAGAAAAACCATTTAAATGTGATGAGTGTGGGAAATGTTTTACCCAGTCATCATCTCTTGTAACACATAAAATGATTCACGCAGGAGAAGAACCATTTAAATGCCCTGAATGTGGAAAAAGTTTTACTGATGCATCATATCTTGCGAGACATAAAAGGATTCACACGGGAGAAAAACCATTTATTTGCCCTGAATGTGGTAAAGGTTTTACCCAGGCCACACAGCTTACAACACATAAAAGGATTCACACAGGAGAAAAGCCATTTAAATGTGATGAATGTGGGAAAGGTTTTATAGGGGCAACAAATTTTGCAGCACATAAAAGGGTTCATACTGGAGAAAAACCATTCAAATGCCCTGAATGTGGGAAATGCTTTACAGACGCCTCATCTCTTGCAGGACATAAAAGGACTCACACAGGAGAAAGACCATTTATTTGCA
The DNA here is from genome assembly GCA_009667805.1 of Leptobrachium leishanense. Lineage (NCBI taxonomy): Eukaryota > Metazoa > Chordata > Amphibia > Anura > Megophryidae > Leptobrachium > Leptobrachium leishanense. The sequence goes on along the minus strand of CM019068.1, from coordinate 183,198,107 downwards.
CTGAATGCGGGAAATGTTTTAGCCAGGCCTCAAATCTTACAGCACATAAAAGGATACACACGGGAGAAAAACCCTTTAAATGTGAGGAATGTGGGAAATGTTTTGGTCAGGGCTCACATCTTGCGACACATAAAAGGATTCACACAGGAGAAAAACCTTTCAAATGTGACGAATGCGGAAAATGTTACAGTCACGACTCCTCTCTCGCAAAACATAAAATGATTCACCCAGGCGAAAAAATTGTTTAAATGCTCTGAATGTGGGACGTGCTTCTCTGTGGCCTCATCTTTTGAAAAACAATATAAACTGATTCACACAGAATTAAAGCTGAATTGTTTGATTTCAGTGTTTTTAATGGGAAATGTTTTACCTGGCAGGCTTTTTTGATTGAGCGTGAGGACTCCTAAAGTGATGAGGAATATCTAGTACCGTAGATACTCAAGTATAGCGTGACCCGAATATAACGCGATGGATCGAGAGTTATAATTATGGAAATAATTAATACTCAAAACTCGAATATAACGCGAGGAACAAAATTTTACTGTAATGGTTAACAAAATCCTTCCAGGTTCTCTTAACCCTTTCACTGCTGAGGATGGGTGGGGAACGTCCGCATTGACTCCTAAGGAAAGATAGGGGGTTCCTTTAAACCCCGATATCTCCCGACTCTTGGCAGGTAGCAGGGTCATGTTTGGTATCATTAGAAAGGCCAGAGAATGGCCTTTCCAATGATACCAAACATGACCATGTTTAAAGTAAAGAAAAAAACAGAATAAAAAAAAAATTAAATTGTGAAGTGGCTCAGCAGTGAAGGGGTTAACACAATCGGGCTCCCCCTCAGGCCAGGGTGCTCTGCTCTAGAATGATTGCAGTTGTTACTATGCATGAAGCCGCCGGCCACCCTTCTTTACTAGTGGCCGGCGGAGGCAAGCAAGGTTAATGATTGGCCTAAACCAAGCGTGCCCTCTGGCCGTGATGGATCCGACCTCTCCCTAATCTGGGAGTTCCTGAAGGGTTTGCAAGCATCAGGGAGCCCGCATTTACTTCAGCGAGACTACCGGAACTTTTTTTTTTTTTACACGCGATGAAGAGGTCTCGAATATAACGCGACCCCTCCAATTTTAAGGTAAAGTTTTGTCACCAATATCTAGCGTTATTTACTGTAGATACTCGAGTATATCAAAAGATATAAAGCTGGGTGCATCAAAGCAGACATATATAACACCCTGTAATATCACCCTGAGCGCTCTGTGGGAGAGTGAAGTTACTGACATCTCCCCTAATTCCCTTCATGCTGAGCCATTCCACCCCAGGTGCTGAGCTCGCTTTAACCCCTTCACTGCCAGACCATTTCCCCCCTGTTTTCTGTGCTAATATTGACTGTTTTGTGCTCATCATGTTTAAAAAAAAAATTTCACATTTATCATCCGGGCCTCTGCGTTTTTATATATTCTGTAAGGTTCGCTCTTTAAAAAAATTTAGAACTGGAAACCCTTGTATTTTTCTGCGAAATTACGTGATTTTAGCGAAAACCGAACAAAAGAATCGTTAGTGCAGCATCATTGTTCACAATCTAATTGAAATGTGAGAAAAGTGTTGTGTTATTTTAAAAAAAAATTACGTTTTTTCTTTTTAATTTTTTTTTTAACATATATATTTGTACGTGAGGGCTGGGGGCGGCTAGCAGAATGCTCTAATAGCTCTCTACCAAGTTCGCCAGCTGATTGCATTGTACTGTGCAGCTGCATGTAAGATCGCACGAGAGCGCGGCCGCAGGTCTGGGAGCCGCGTTATGACTTACACATTCCTGTGGCTGCTCACTACAGCGCGGCCAGCTGGCAAATCCGGCACAATGCTATTAGAGCAATCTGCCAGCCGGCCCTGGTGTGTGAGGTCTGCCTGTGTGTCTGTCTGAGCTGTGTGCGGTGGGTGAATGGGGTGTCTGGCCGTACCTCTCAATACTTCCATAATTTGGACAGGCTTTCTGCAAAATCTTACTTTTATTTAATGTCATGTGACCATTTTCCCAATAAATAAATAAAATCAGTAATCGGTATCTGTGTGTACTTTAAAATGAAAAAGTATCGGTTAGGGATGCACCGATACCACTTTTTTAAGACCGAGTACGAGTACCGATACTTTTTAAAAGTACTCACCGATACCAAGTACCGATACTTTTATTTAATGTCATGTGACCGCTTTCCAATAAGAACAGACCATATAAAAATGCCCCCCGCTCACATGTATATCCCCCCGATATATATATATATTCATACTGCCCCAGCTCATGGATTTGCCCCAGCTCACTCATGGATTTGCCCCAGCACATGGATAATGCCCCAGCACACACATGGGTTATTATGCCCCCACAGCTCACACATGAGTATGCCCCCCCCAGCTCATGGATATGCCCCCACATGGATATTGCCTCCAGCTCATGCATATGCCCCCACATGCATATGCCCCCTCATGGATATTGCCTCCAGCTCATGGATATGCCCCCTCATGGATATTGCCTCCAGCTCATGGATATGCCCCATCATGGATATTGCCTCCAGCTCATGGATATGCCCCATCATGGATATTGCCTCCAGCTCATGGATATGCCCCCACATGGATATGCCCCCTCATGGATATTGCCTCCAGCTCATGGATATGCCCCATCATGGATATGCCCCCACATGGATATGCCCCATCATGGATATTGCCTCCAGCTCATGGATATGCCCCCACATGGATATTGCCTCCAGCTCATGGATATGCCCCCACATGGATATTGCCTCCAGCTCATGGATATGCCCCCTCATGGATATTGCCTCCAGCTCATGGATATGCCCCCTCATGGATATTGCCTCCAGCTCATGGATATGCCCCCTCATGGATATGCCCCCTCATGGATATGCCCCCACATGGATATTGCCTCCAGCTCATGGATATGCCCCCACATGGATATGCCCCCACATGGATATTGCCTCCAGCTCATGGATATGCCCCCACATGGATATGCCCCCACATGGATATTGCCTCCAGCTCATGGATATGCCCCCACATGGATATGCCCCCACATGGATATGCCCCCACATGGATATTGCCTCCAGCTCATGGATATGCCCCCACATGGATATTGCCTCCAGCTCATGGATATGCCCCCTCATGGATATTGCCTCCAGCTCATGGATATGCCCCCTCATGGATATGCCCCCACATGGATATTGCCTCCAGCTCATGGATATGCCCCCACATGGATATTGCCTCCAGCTCATGGATATGCCCCCACATGGATATTGCCTCCAGCTCATGGATATGCCCCCTCATGGATATTGCCTCCAGCTCATGGATATGCCCCCTCATGGATATTGCCTCCAGCTCATGGATATGCCCCCTCATGGATATGCCCGCTCATGGATATTGCCTCCAGCTCATGGACCGCCCCCCCCCACTATACTTACCTTCCTGGGCGCTGCCGAGAATGTCTCCGCGCGCCCGCTCGTTGGAAGGACCCCAGCCGCGACCACGTGATCCCGGCTGGGGTGTCCTTCCAACGAGCGCGCGCGCGGAGACATTCCCCGGCGGCGCCCAGGAAGGTAAGTATCGTCGCGGAGAGCAGCTGCAGGGCCTGTCTGAATGCTCTATCAGCATTCAGACAGGCCCTGCAGCTGCTCAGTGTGTTTAATACTTACCTTCCTGGGCGCCGCCGGGGAATGTCTCGGGCGCGCGCGCACGTTGGAAGGACCCCAGCCGGGATCACGTGGTCGCGGCTGGGGTCCTTCCAACGAGCGGGCGCGCGGAGACATTCCCCGGCGGCGCCCAGGAAGGTATGTATTGCGGAGAGTGCGGGGCCGGCTGTCCGAATGCCGATAGAGCATTCGGACAGCCGCCGCAGCCCCTCGGATGCCGGAAGCCGGCTCAATGCCGGCTTCCGGTATCGGAAAAAATATCGGGGGTACTGCACGAGTACCAAGTACTCCTGCAGTACCCAGTATCGGCCCCGATACCGATACTAGTATCGGTATCGGTGCAACCCTAGTATCGGTACTTGTACTTGGTCTTAAAAAGTGGTATTTGTGTGTCTCTAGTATTAAGCAATGTGACACATGATTAATGCATCATTTCCTTTATTTGTGTAAGAGGTTGTGATCAATTGGGCAGTGTGTGCACTGATACACGTGATTTTAATATTGTGTTAATAAAGTTTAATTTGTTCATGCATTCGGTGTGCATTTCTTTATTTTTGTTTGTCGGGACATTTTGGAGGAAATTAAAGGAAACCTCTGTATAGGAAGAGCACCCAGAGGTGTGAAAACATTATCTCCAGCCTGGTGTTTAAGAGCATCTCTGGGAAGCTGCCACCCTACCTGAATAGACTGCTTCCCCCAGCAGCTCCCTCATCCTATAACCTCCGATCCAGGACCAGCACCTTACTTGCAATACCACAATACAAAAAGACAGTGGCTCGGTCCTCATTTTCCTACAGAGCACCACAATTATGGAATAACCTCCCAGACACCATCAAATCTTCCACCAGTCTTAAGTCACTCAAAATTTCCCTGTTAACATACCTCAATACAGAATGCACCTGTAAACATGTAACCTAGTGACTATATTTCCTACATATTTATTTTCTGTTAATCTGTATATTTGTGTTGTTAATATCTTACATTGTATTACTTTGTATTTCTGTAAATGTAACACTTCAATGTACTTGAACCCAGGACATACTTGAAAACGAGAGAAATCTCAATGTATCCTTCCTGGTAAAATCCTTTATAAATAAATAAAATAAATCTCCAGCCTCTGCTATTTCTAACTTTTCCAACACACCTCTCCCCCTTTCCGATCACGCCTCGTCTCATGGGATCTTCACCTGCTGCCAACCCAAACTCCTGCTTCCACACCACTTCTTTTCAACCCCGAAGGCACCTTGGTGGCCTGAATCCTAAGCTACTCTACACTGTTTTATCCTTCTGATCCCACTGATACCTACAAGTCTGTCCTCTCCACATCACTCGACGTACTCGCTCCTACCTCTGTCCTACACGCAGGCCTAACCACCAACCGTGGCACAGTAAATACACCCGCTATCTTCGGTGTTCTAGGGCAGCTGAATGTGTTGGAGGAAGCCTCGCACATAGTCTGAATTCCTGCATTACAAATTCATGCTCCGTTCCTACAGTCTCGCTCTATCCAACGCTAAACAATCTTCTCGTCCCCTTATCTCCACCTTCTCATGATTCCAGACGTCTGTTTCGTACTTTCAATCTGTTAATGCGACTCTCTTCCACTCAACCTTTTCAGATCTCACTGCTGTCAGCTTTGCTGACTTCTTCACCAATAAGAGCACTAAACTTAGACTAGAAATCTCTTCGCTTCCCTCCTCCATTAACCAATCTGCTTCATTCCTACTCCTACAGTGTTAAAATCCAGCCCTCCCACCCCCACACAAAGATTTAAAACTCTGCAACCACATTATTTCCAAAAGAAAACTCTGTCCAAATTCCTATTTATCCTGCTACTTTCCCTGGCAAACGATGTGGAAACTAACCCTGGTCCTATAGGTGACACAACCTTTAGTCTCCCCACTAAAAAAGGCCTCTCATTTGTGCACTGTAACATCCGTAGTTTACTCCCTAAATTGGATGAGCTTCAGGCGTGGTGTTGCTATTACAAACCCAAAATCATTGTGCTCACAGAGTCCTGGTTAACCCCAAAAGTACCAGACTCTGCCATATCAATACAGGGGTATTCATGTTATAGAAAGGACAGAGCAAAGAGAGGATGGGGAATTGTTATTTATGTTGAGTCCATAAAGTTCACCCCCTTACAGACTAATTGAGATTCCATTCAGTAAATCAATCATTGTTGCTGGATTCTATCACCCACCGAGCTCTCCAGTGCACTCCCTCTGACATATCTCAAATCCTTAATAACCTACTTGCCCAAAACCAAAAAAGTGAAATGCTGGTCCTCGGCGATTTTAATACAGATTGGGTAAATCCTAAAAACAATAAACACTGCTCACTGTTTAAAACTTTGCAGCTAACTCAATTAATCTCCTGCCCCACTTGCATTAATATGAAAAGCCCTAACCATACCTTGCTGGACTGGATTCTCTCCTCATCTCCTGATCGAATACAGGAGGCAGGTGTTCTCTGTAATAGCTTTAGTGACCATTGTCTAGTGTACTGCATGCGCAAAATAAAGGCCATGAAATCTTCCCCAAAAGGTAATAACCACCAGGTCTTTCAAGAAATTTATTCTTGAATCCTTCCTAAGTGATCTCAAACAGCTCCCCTGGTACAGACTAAACCTAATCCCAGACCTAGACTGTGCAATTGAATACTTTCAGTCTGAGCTCCTGCAAGTCTGGAATTCCCATGCCCTGCTGCGTAAAGTGTGAGTAAAAGGGACCCATCTCCCCTGGGTTACAGCTGATCTTACACTAATCTACCAGTTTAGAGATTCACTGTGGTCAAATTTCAAGAGTACTGGTTCCATGAACGATCACGACGAATACCGAAAATGCCGAAATGAATGCACAAAACAAACAAAAATGGCTAAGGCCCATTACTTCAATGAAAATCTGAACAATAACATCAAACCCTAGAAACGTTTGGAGAACCATAAGTAACATACAAGCACCCCTCCGTCCACTCCCAGCCGGCTGCTGTCAAAGTAAACAACCAAACCCTGCAACACCCCCTAGATGTAGCAAATGCATTTAATGGTTATTTTGTTGGATGTGCCACCACTTTGATTGCCAAGCTAGGAAATGACATGCAATCAGAAAGGCCTCATGCAGGTCAGGCCCCTCCAACTGCAAAGTCCCTGTATCAGACAGGAATTCTGTTTTAGACCAGTGCCTGCCAGTGTTGTTAATAAACTTCTCCGTAAGCAAAAAATGAAATACCAGTCTGGACCTGATCAAATACCAGCAATGCTGCTGAAAATCAGGGCACCGGCAATTGCAAATCCTGTCGCAACCCTAATAAATGAATCACTGGCGACTGGATACATACCCAAACTCTGGAAGACTGCGAGAGTGGTACCTATCCATAAAAGTGGTGACAGTACTTTGGTATTCAACTACCGTTCGATATCATTGCTCCCTGTAATGTCAAAAATTTTGGAAAAATGCGTCTACACACAATTACGTGATTATTATCAATATTGGAACTACTTAACCCCAGATCAATCTGACTTTCGTCCAAATCACTCAACTACAACCCCCCTTTTTAGGCTAGGGTCAGACGAAAGCATTTTTCCCCGCGAATGTGAAAAAGTGCGTCCGAACGCATTGATGTATTTTTTCACGGAATGCGCAAAAACGGTCAGACGACGCGCATTTTAGGGCGTGATTTTGTACGGATCGTCAATAAAACTCTTTTTGCGTCTGGACGTTATGTGGGCCGGACATTAGCAGCATCTGACATCTCCTAATCACGCACACACGCCGCAGCTGCGCACTCAGTACATCAGTACTAGCGGTTCAGCGTTCTCAGAAAAATGCGTTCAAATTCCACTTGAGTTGCACGGCCGGACTTTTGTGTGGCCGTACATCGTATATTGGCCGTCATTGCCCGTCATCTGCTGCTAGTGCGGCCGTAATTATGTGCGCCAGAACGCACGTTAAAAGTGCGCTGGTCTGACCCCAGCCTAAAAGTCTGCAATGATATCCAAGCTGGGATGGAACAAGGAAACCTAACTGGAGCCATCTTCCTTGATTTTGCCAAGGCCTTTGACACAGTAGACCATGGCATCTTGTTAGAAAAACTTAAAAACTCTGGCATTGGTGATCGCACGCTAACCTGGTTTCAATCATATGTATCCGACCAATCATAATATGTGTCAATTTCTGGCAGCTCCTCCCTCCCCCTCCCTGTCACTTGCGGTGTACCCCAAGGCTCAATACTAGGCCCCCTGCTATTCACAATAGTCATAACTGATCTGCCCAACGTCTGCAAAGCCTGAACTGTACACATGTACGCAGACGACACCGTAATCTATACCAGCAAACCAAATCTCCGGCAGCTGGAAGCCGCGCTGCAAGAACAATTCACAGAGGTAGAAAAGTGGATCAAACACAACAAACTTTTCTTAAATACTGACAAAACTGTAACGATGCTCTTTGGAACAGCACCTAAACTACACAAATTGCAAATTCCCCATCTATGTGTCAGGACAAAATCAAATGGCACGCTGACCACAGTCACTTCTCTCAAATACCTAGGTATGTGGTTGGACCCTAATCTATCCTTTGGCCCCCAAATCGAAAAACTCTCATCTAAACTTTACCCCAAACTAGGTGCCCTGTACAGAAACAAATCCTGCCTGAGTCCCGCGGTAAGAAAGCAGATTGTACAACAAATGCTTATGCCGGCTATTGAATACGGAGATGTAGTGTATGCAGCCGCCCCGCAAACACACCTTCAGAAACTTACTACCAGGCCTCAAAATTTCAAGTCCTGAGCTACTAGCCAGGCCTTAAGAGTTACTCGCCACTAGTTGCCCCACCTAACCCCTATCCAGCATTGCCTATGCATTCCCACTCACCCTCATGTAATTTCCACTCGCCAAATGCGAGCAGGCGAGTGGAAATTTTGAGGCCTGCTTACTACATTGTATAACTCATTCTGCCGCTTTGCATTACAATGTAACTACATGACCCACCATTGTGACATGTTAAAAGAGCTAAACTGGCCATCGCTGGAGTCTAAACGCACCCTTCACCTTTCCAGCTTGGTGTTTAAGAGCTTTTCTGGGAAGCTGCCACCCTACCTGAATAGACTGCTTCCCCCAGCAGCTCCCTCATCCTATAACCTCCGATCCAGGACCAGCACCTTACTTGCAATACCACAATACAAAAATAAAGTGTCTCGATCCTCATTTTCCTACAGAGCACCACAATTATGGAATAACCTCCCAGAGACCATCAAATCTTCCCCCAGTCTTAAGTCACTCAAGAGCTCCTTACTAACATACCTCAATACAGAATGCACCTGTAAACATGTAACCTAGTGACTATATTTCCTACATATTTATTTTCTGTTAATCTGTATATTTGTGTTGTTTCTTAATATCTTGCATTGTATTACTTTGTATTTCTGTAACTGTAACATTTCAATGTTCTTGAACCCAGGACATACTTGAAAACGAGAGAAATCTCAATGTATCCTTCCTGGTAAAATCCTTTATAAATAAAATAAATAAATATATGAGTATACGGGGAATTAGAGGATCCTGAGCTCTATATATGAGTATACGGGGAATTAGCGGATCCTGAGCTCTATATATGAGTATACGGGGAGTTAGCGGATCCTGAGCTCTATATATGAGTATACGGGGAATTAGAGGATCCTGAGCTCTATATATGAGTATACGGGGAATTAGAGGATCCTGAGCTGTATATATGAGTATACGGGGAATTAGAGGATCCTGAGCTCTATATATGAGTATACGGGGAATTAGTGGATCCTGAGCTGTATATATGAGTATACGGAGAATTAGAGGATCCTGAGCTCTATATATGAGTATACGGAGAATTAGAGGATCCTGAGCTCTATATATGAGTATACGGGGAATTAGAGGATCCTGAGCTCTATATATGAGTATACGGGGAATTAGAGGATCCTGAGCTCTATATATGAGTATACGGGGAATTAGCGGATCCTGAGCTGTATATATGAGTATACGGGGAATTAGAGGATCCTGAGCTCTATATATGAGTATACGGGGAATTAGCGGATCCTGAGCTCTATATATGAGTATACGGGGAATTAGAGGATCCTGAGCTCTATATATGAGTATACGGGGAATTAGCGGATCCTGAGCTCTATATATGAGTATACGGGGAATTAGTGGATCCTGAGCTCTATATATGAGTATACGGGGAATTAGAGGATCCTGAGCTCTATATATGAGTATACGGGGAATTAGAGGATCCTGAGCTCTATATATGAGTATACGGGGAATTAGTGGATCCTGAGCTCTATATATGAGTATACGGGGAATTAGTGGATCCTGAGCTCTATATATGAGTATACGGGGAATTAGAGGATCCTGAGCTCTATATATGAGTATAGGGGGAATTAGCGGATCCTGAGCTCTATATATGAGTATACGGGGAATTAGAGGATCCTGAGCTCTATATATGAGTATACGGAGAATTAGCGGATCCTGAGCTCTATATATGAGTATATGGGGAATTAGTGGATCCTGAGCTCTATATATGAGTATACGGGGAATTAGAGGATCCTGAGCTCTATATATGAGTATACGGGGAATTAGAGGATCCTGAGCTCTATATATGAGTATACGGGGAATTAGTGGATCCTGAGCTCTATATATGAGTATACGGGGAATTAGAGGATCCTGAGCTCTATATATGAGTATACGGGGAATTAGAGGATCCTGAGCTCTATATATGAGTATACGGGGAATTAGTGGATCCTGAGCTCTATATATGAGTATACGGGGAATTAGCGGATCCCGAGCTCTATATATGAGTATACGGGGAATTAGTGGATCCTGAGCTCTATATATGAGTATACGGGGAATTAGAGGATCCTGAGCTCTATATATGAGTATAGGGGGAATTAGCGGATCCTGAGCTCTATATATGAGTATACGGGGAATTAGAGGATCCTGAGCTCTATATATGAGTATACGGAGAATTAGCGGATCCTGAGCTCTATATATGAGTATATGGGGAATTAGTGGATCCTGAGCTCTATATATGAGTATACGGGGAATTAGAGGATCCTGAGCTCTATATATGAGTATACGGGGAATTAGCGGATCCTGAGCTCTATATATGAGTATACGGGGAGTTAGCGGATCCTGAGCTCTATATATGAGTATACGGGGAATTAGAGGATCCTGAGCTCTATATATGAGTATACGGGGAATTAGAGGATCCTGAGCTGTATATATGAGTATACGGAGAATTAGAGGATCCTGAGCTCTATATATGAGTATACGGGGAATTAGAGGATCCTGAGCTGTATATATGAGTATACGGAGAATTAGAGGATCCTGAGCTCTATATATGAGTATACGGAGAATTAGAGGATCCTGAGCTCTATATATGAGTATACGGGAATTAGAGGATCCTGAGCTCTATATATGAGTATACGGGGAATTAGAGGATCCTGAGCTCTATATATGAGTATACGGGGAATTAGAGGATCCTGAGCTGTATATATGAGTATACGGGGAATTAGAGGATCCTGAGCTCTATATATGAGTATACGGGGAATTAGCGGATCCTGAGATCTATATATGAGTATACGGGGAATTAGAGGATCCTGAGCTCTATATATGAGTATACGGGAATTAGAGGATCCTGAGCTCTATATATGAGTATACGGGGAATTAGCGGATCCTGAGCTCTATATATGAGTATACGGGGAATTAGTGGATCCTGAGCTCTATATATGAGTATACGGGGAATTAGAGGATCCTGAGCTCTATATATGAGTATACGGGGAATTAGAGGATCCTGAGCTCTATATATGAGTATACGGGGAATTAGTGGATCCTGAGCTCTATATATGAGTATACGGGGAATTAGTGGATCCTGAGCTCTATATATGAGTATACGGGGAATTAGCGGATCCCGAGCTCTATATATGAGTATACGGGGAATTAGTGGATCCTGAGCTCTATATATGAGTATACGGGGAATTAGAGGATCCTGAGCTCTATATATGAGTATATGGGGAATTAGAGGATCCTGAGCTCTATATATGAGTATACGGGGAATTAGAGGATCCTGAGCTCTATATATGAGTATACGGAGAATTAGCGGATCCTGAGCTCTATATATGAGTATACGGGGAATTAGCGGATCCTGAGCTCTATATATGAGTATACGGAGAATTAGCGGATCCTGAGCTCTATATATGAGTATATGGGGAATTAGAGGATCCTGAGCTCTATATATGAGTATACGGGAATTAGTGGATCCTGAGCTCTATATATGAGTATACGGGGAATTAGCGGATCCTGAGCTCTATATATGAGTATACGGAGAATTAGCGGATCCTGAGCTCTATATATGAGTATATGGGGAATTAGTGGATCCTGAGCTCTATATATGAGTATACGGGGAATTAGAGGATCCTGAGCTCTATATATGAGTATACGGGGAATTAGCGGATCCTCCCCATATGCTTTGGCAATGCTAAAATGTATTTGGTCCTGCCAATAAAGCTTATTTTGATTGACTTCCACTCAGTTTTTTCCATATTTTTTGCTTTTTTATTTAAGCCAACGTTAATGTAACAAAGAACCAATAGACCGGATCATTCTAAAGGATTATAAAATGCTTTCTTGTTCTTTAATGTTCTTACAGTGCTTTATGTTTGATTTCTATATATAAGGTTAAATAGGTCCTGTGTTAGGGCAAAGTATAATATAGTAATGACTATTGGAAGTTATAAATACATCATCTCAGGAAATCACAGGGTTAATTCTACCGGCATCTTGAGTTCCCATGTATTATCTAAGAGGTTATTCACTAACCGACTTGCACAATCTTGGGCCGATTCATTTATTCGACAAATACAGGTTTTACTGTGTCATCAGTATTTCTTGTTTGTCATAATGTGATGGGGGGGGGGTCAGGATGAAAACTGCGGAATATTCCTGTGTGATTCCAGACACATTGTGCTTCCTCTAATCGTTCCTCCACAAGATCCCGCCGTCCAGGTAACCTGTGATAATGAATCCACTCACAGCCAGGGATCCGCTGAGCCAGAGGATCCTGGATCTAACTCTGGAGATGATCTTTCTGCTGACTGGAGAGGTAAGAGATCCCATGAGATTCCATATTCCTGCTGATATTAAATCCCCCTGGAGCTGTGTGACCCAGGAGACATTTCAGAGGCAGATCAGTAGTAGATTCATGTGTAAATAAAGGTTCCAGCGCACCATACAGCACACTATGGAGATAACACACTGACACATACACAAAAGCATGGGGGGCCCAGGGGGGCGACATGTTTATACCTCTCTATATTGGGGTCACTCTCAATGTTTAGGGTCATATGGTGGTGAAGATCCATGAGATGGTCAGTGACAGCAGCCGTCTCCAAATATCAGAAGGACACGGCAGGAGCCAAAGCTTCAATACGGAGCCTCCACCTCACTCAGGAATCCATGAGCAAAACCATGAGAAGATCCTGGAGCTGAGCAATCAGATCATCCGTCTGCTGACTGGAGAGGTGAGGTTGCTGGGAATGGGACATTATACGCTAACACCAAGGCATGTGTCTGGATGGTGACTGTGTCATTGTGTGTGTCAGGTTCCTATACGCTGTGAGGATGTCACTGTCTATCTCTCCATGGAGGAGTGGGAGTATGTGGAGCGACACAAGGAGCTCTATGAGGACGTCATGATGGAGGATCACCAGCCTGTTATTACACCGGGTAAGAGATGCTTTAATTCTCATAATGTTTGTGTCCAATCCCAGAGCAACGTGTCCCAATAATCCCCTGAAATGTTGGCTGTGCCGTGTAATAGACGTGTTCCTGAATGAACGTCTCACGTGTTCATGTGATTTTTCCCTCCAATAGATAAATCTGTATGGGGTGAATTTCACGCTGCGGTTTCTTTATGGGATATTGGATGTGAAAATGGAAGTGAAATTCTAAGCAATAATGTGGAAAAGGATCTGAACAAGACGAGAAAAGGACGAGCTGAATCTGCAACATACACAGAGCGAGAATCTCTGGCGTCTGAAGAAAGACACGTCCCAGAGAAAGAGATTTATCCAATCACAGAACCCCCAGAATATTCACCCCCTGATATTAAGGAGGAACCGGCCTCATGTGACGAAGGAAATCTCCCAGACAGTGACATGTGTGAACCCCCAGAACATACACAGACACAATATACCTCTACTTATACAGGGGCAGAATCCGAGTCACATGGAGAAGGAGATATCTCACATCCTGACATTTCTCCCCTCCCAGAACATACACAGACTGAATATCCATCTACTGACATTAAGGAGGAATCACCCACATATGGAGAAGGAAATCTCACAGACAGCGACATGTATGAACCCCCAGAACATACACAGACTGAATATCCATCTACTGACATTAAGGAGGAAACGGCCTCATGTGAAGAATACAGTATCACAAATACAAGAGCAGAATTGAACTCGGATGGAGATGATATCTCAGATACAGAAATGTATCCCGTGCCAGAACATTTAAAGAATGATTATATATCTGTTGTCATTAAGGAGGAATCACTCACATATGGAGAAGGAAATCTCCCAGACAGCGACATGTATGAACCCCCAGAACATACACAGACTGAATATCCATCTACTGACATTAAGGAGGAATCACCCACATATGGAGAAGGAAATCTCCCAGACAGCGACTTGTATGAACCCCCAGAACATACACAGACTGAATGCTCAGCTGATAATAATGGAGAATATGTAAAATCCAATCCAAACCCAGTGGAAATAAACCATAGCGAGTCCTTAATAGAATCCAGAAAGCCAGATCACACATATTGTAGAGATCTCCCTACTCAATGTTCAGTTTATAAAGGACATTCAGCGCCTTCTACTAGATTTATTGGGGAAAATTCTGCCCCCAAATTGACCCTTACACCCCAACATGTTCACACCCTAGAACAACCATTCTCGTGCCCGGAATGTGGGAAGCCTTTTCCAGACAGTATTGCTCTTAAAAAGCATCAGATGATTCACACAGGAAATAAAAGGTATCAATGCACTGAATGTGGGAAATGCTATAGCTGGGCAACAAGTCTTGCAGCACATAAAAGGATTCACAATGGAAATACACCGTTTAAATGTACCGAATGTGGGCAATGCTATGAGCGGGCATCAAATCTCGCAGCACATAAACGGATTCACATCGGAAATACACCGTCTGAATGCACTGAATGTGGAAAATGTTTTTCCCGTTCCTCACTTCTTGAGACACACAAATGTATTCACAAAGGAGAAAAACCATTTAAATGTGATGAATGTGGGAAATGTTTTACCCAGCCCTCCTCTCTTTTAGCACATAAAATGATCCACACAGGAGAAAGGCCATTTAAATGTGATGAATGTGGGAAAGTATTTGCCCAGTCCAGACATCTCACAACACATAAAATGTTTCACACAAGAGAAAAACCATTTAAATGTGATGAATGTTGGAAAGGTTTTATATGGGCCTCACATTTTGCAGCACAGAAACGGGTTCATACTGGAGAAAAACCATTTATTTGCCCTGGATGTGGGAAAGGATTTGCCCATTCCACACAGCTTACAAAGCATAAATGGATTCATACAGGAGAAAAACCATTTAAATGTGAAGAATGTGGGAAAGGTTTTATCCAGGCCTCAAGTCTTGCAGGACATAAAAGGATTCACACAGGAGAAAAACCATTTAAATGTGAAGAATGTGGGAAAGGTTTTATCCAGGCCTCAAGTCTTGCAGGACATAAAAGGATTCACACAGGAGAAAAAACATTTAAATGTGAAGAATGTGGGAAAGGTTTTATCCAGGCCTCAAGTCTTGCAGGACATAAAAGGATTCACACTGGAGAAAAACCGTTTAAATGTGATGAATGTGGGAAATGTTACAGTCACAACTCCTGTCTTGCAAAACATAAAACGATTCACACAACAGGAAAAACCATTTAAAAGCACTGAATGTGGGAAGTGCTTCTCTGTGGCCTCATCTCTTGCAAAACAGGAACTGATTCTCACAGGATAAGAGCTGAATTGTTTGATTTCAGTGCTTTTAATGGGAAATGTTTTACGTGACAGGCTTTTCTGATTTGAGCGGGAGGACTCATAAGGTGATCAGGAGTATCAAGTAAATATCAAATGATATAAAGCTGGGTGCATCAAAGCAGACATATTGTCAGGGTTTTCCCCACCAGATGAGGGATGTAAGCGGGAGAGAGCTCAAGGGACACAGCTGGGAAACGAGAAGTAGCAGAATACAGACTGCATACATGGGACAGGAACAATCCAGGTACTCAGTAGCTAGGAACCAGGGGAACTGCTTCAATACTGGAGCGATGAGAAAGTGGGCCCTCTGTCCTTTTATACCCAGTGGTTCTCATCTGATCCAATAGGATGCCCGTGATGTCATCGGTGCGCAACGCAGTCCGACCTCGATATTGGTAGAGGCCAGCGCTGCGCGTGTCCCTGGTCAGAGGCCTAGACAAGGCCTGAAGCCTAAAGCTCTGCTGGCTGGCGGCCGAGGAACCAAAATCAATCCTCCCTGGGGACCGCAGCCACGCCGAGGAGGTGAGCCGGCATGGACTCCTGGCATAGTACCGCCGGGTAGCCGAGTCGGCTGCCACGCTGCACATCCCGACGGAATGCTGGGTGAGTGGGGAGGCGGCCAAACTCGATGCCGGCGGGCCAGCGGCCCTGACACATTTATATAACAGCCGCAATATCACCCTGAGCGCTTTGTGGGAGAGTGAAGTTATTGACCTCTCCCCTAACTCCCTTCATGCTGAGCCATTCCACCCCACGTGCTGAGCTCACTTTAATCAGGATTAGCAAAACCTGCTCAAACACTGTGATTGAAACGTTGGGGTATCCTGGTCTCTGTTCCTTCCAGCTCTCTGGGTGCCGTGGGGATATTGTGAGGTTTGTTTCTTCTTTTCATATTGTTTTTTTGCTCATAATGTTTGCTTGAGTTTCTTGTGTAACCTGTATAATTTGTAGTCATTATATAAGGCAGTGGTTCCCGACTGCGGTCCTCATGTAGCCCTAACAAGCCAGGTTTGCAGATTTGTGATGCACAGGACAGCGGTTGGGAACCACTGATCTAAGGTATTAAGTGGGGATGCACAGATACCTGGTATCGGCACCAATGCTATCATCGGTATTTGTACCCTTGCCCCCGATATTCGTACTGATACCAGATGCCCGCACTGGGCTGGCTTACCGGGCGCATGCCAGTGGCTGCTCAGTACAGCGCGGTGACCCGGCAAATCCAGCACAATGCTACTAGAGCAATCTGCCAGCCGGCCCCTGTGTGTCTCTGAGGTCTATGTGCAGTGGGTGAATGAGGTGTCTTCCCGTATCTTTCAATATTTCCATAAATTGGACAGGCTTTCAGAAAAATCTTAACTTTTTTTTAATGGTCACATGACATGAAATAAAAGTATCAGTAAGCGGCGTCGCTGCAATTTTCCTTTGCTGGACATTAGGTTAAAGGAAAAGTTCATTGGAGGGTCAGAGGTGATTGGCAGGTAGCTAAGGCCAGCTTCAGCTTGCTCAAACTGGTTCTGAGCGGTTTTTGAGACGGGAATTTGTGAACAGCTGATTGGTTATTAGCTGTTTAGCAGCGTGAGGTACAGCTGAGCGGCGGGAAAATTCCTACAGCTCATTGTTAACAGCTGTTCAGCAGCGTGAGGTAAAGCTGAGCGGCGGGAAAATTCCTACGGCTCATTGGTTAACAGCTACTCAGCAGCGTGCGGTACAGCTCAGTGGCGGGAAAATTCAAGCAGCTCATTGGTTAACAGCTACTCAGCAGCGTGCGGTACAGCTCAGTGGCGGGAAAATTCCTATAGCTCATTGGTTAACAGCTACTCAGCAGCGTGCGGTACAGCTCAGTGGCGGGAAAATTCAAGCAGCTCATTGGTTAACAGCTGCTCAGCAGCGTGAGGTAAAGCTGAGCGGCGGGAAAATTCCTACAGCTCAGTGGTTAACAGCTGTTCAGCAGTGTGAGGTAAAGCTGAGCGGCGGGAAAATTCCTACAGCTCATTGGTTAACAGCTACTCAGCAGCGTGCGGTACAGCTCAGTGGCGGGAAAATTCAAGCAGCTCATTGGTTAACAGCTGCTCAGCAGCGTGAGGTAAAGCTGAGCGGCGGGAAAATTCCTATAGCTCATTGGTTAACAGCTGTTCAGCAGTGTGAGGTAAAGCTGAGCGGCGGGAAAATTCCTACGGCGCATTGGTTAACAGCTGCTCAGCAACGTGAGGTACAGCTCAGCGGCGGGAAAATTCAAGCAGCTGATTGGTTTATCAGTTGTTTAGAAGTGCGAGACCAAGATATAAATGATAGCAGCGTAGGGCTTAGTCTGCACAGCCGACAGACAAGAGGATTTTACTCTGCACCAGCGTCTCACCCTCCCTCCTTATTTCTTGATGTCGTAGGGGCGACCTTAACCCTTATTAAACACCTAAGTTTGGGGTGGATGGAGGCATTGGGTACTCAATCTGGCTAATCGGGGGTGGATTGGGCTGGAAGTGTTGTTTCAATATGGACTGTTAGGCCCTTGTCAGACGAGCGCACTGATCACGTCCGTGTCGCCGCACAGTTTAACGTCCGTTGTAGCATAGAATCGTGAGCAATAGAGACCCACACACGAAGTACATGCGCACCGAACTGCGCACGCACAACGCACGTGGCAAATGGATGCAAGTTAGGCAAAAACATAAAACCGCTAGACGGCCACGCAGAGTGCTCCGCGTAGCGTTCTGTGTGCTTGATGACATGAAGTCAGACGCAGCGCATTTGCGATGTCCAGCACCTTGAAGCACAAAATGGCTTTTCATATCATTTTCCGATTTTATTTATTTTCTTTTTTTTTGCATTTTTCCTATTAATTTTGTTTCCCACAATTTTCTTTTTTTTCTACGTCCGTCAAGAAAAACGGATCGTGTGGTGTCTACAGTATCTTCCGTCAGTACGTCTGTCCGTTATGCACGCACTCAGACTGCTCTCATCTGACCCTAGCCTTAATGGTAATAAAGTTTTTGTTGATGGTTTGATGTTGGTTGCCTCCTTAGGCTAGGGTCAGACTGAGGCAGTGCGAACGCGCGTTCTGGCGCACTTAATCACGGCCGTACTAGCAGCAGATGACGGGCAATGACAGCCAATATACGAAGTACGGTCGCACAAAAGTCCGGCTGCGCAACGCAAGTGGAAAATGAACGCATTTTTTCGAGAACGTGAAACCGCAGGTACTGACGTACAGAGTGCGCTGCGTCCGCATAGCAGCGTGTGTGCGTGAATTGGAGATGTCAGACGCTGCTAATGTCCGGCCAACATAACGTCCAGACACAAAAAGAGTTTTATTGATGATCCGTACAAAATCACGGACGAAAATGCGCATCGTATGACCGCTATCACATATTCCGGGAAAAAATGCGTCCATTCGTTCGAACGCACTTTTTCACAGACAACATAAAAATGCGTTAGTCTGACCCTAGCCTTATACCCTTTAATAAAGCTACGGCCTATTCTATCCAACAATTCTGCTGTCATGTTTATTATTTATTTAAGGTTATTATGTTTTGTTATTTACAAGAAATAGGACATTATACGATGGACATTAATTCTGCATCTGAGAATCATTGGTACAAGCGCATCAGCAGCACGAAACCTAAACATTACCGTAATGATATGTTTTAAATCAATGCGTGAGTGTCTAAGCATAAGGGTGCGTGTATATATATATATATATATATTCTATAAATACACCTATATTCACACGTGTGTTTGAGCTTTTGGCTGCGCACAGCTAATGTGTACAATATATTTGTTATGTCTGACCCATTGTACAGTGCTACAGACAGGGCCGGATTTACAATTAGGCAGAGTAGGCATGTGCCTACAGGCCCCTGCCACAAGGGGGCGCTTTACTCTGCGTAAAAAAAAAACATGAGGTATCACTGGAAAGGTCAGTTTATAGCCTTTCCAGTGATACCAAATGTAACTAGGTTAGATTTATATAAAAATAAAATATCTATTAAAATAATATTTTTCACATTTTTTTCCTTACACGGCATTATTATTCAGCTTACAATTATAAAGTGAACAGTGATGCTGCACTAACTCACCTCTTTTACCATACTGCCAGCAAGTGTGTATCTGGTGAAGCAACGCAATGTTTTAATTCAAAACCTAGACCGTGGCGCTGCAGTGAGGGACAGGGGGATATTGAAACCTGCATCCCTTAATTGTACAGCACCAGTGGCGTCGTAACGTGGGGGCGGTGGGTGCGGCCCGCACCAGGTGACACCCGCCTTTAGGGTGACACCGTCACCCTAAGGGCGGGTGTCTCACCCACCGCCCGCCACCGCCGCGGATTCGCTCCGTGCGAGCGTCCGAAGCATGCAGCTTCGGCGCTCGCCTGGAGGAAATACGTCACCAGCCAATCGCGGCTGGTCACGTGGCTCCCCCAGACGAGCGCCCAAGCTGCGCGCCGGACGCTCAGAAGGAGCGAAAAACGCGGCGGAGAGGTGCTGCCTGGGCCGCTATCCATGTACTGGGACCAGGACCAGGAGGTGAGCTGGGGCAAATCCATGAGGTGCTGGGGCAAATCCATGAGCTGCTGGGGCAAATCCATGAGCTGCTGGGGCAAATCCATGAGCTGCTGGGGCAAATCCATGGGGGCCTGGGGCAAATCCATAAACTGCTGGGGCATATCCATAAGGAGCTGGGGCAAATCCATAAACTGCTGGGGCAAATCCATAAACTGCTGGGGCAAATCCATAAGCTGCTGGGGCAAATCCATGGGGGCCTGGGGCAAATCCATGAGGTGCTGGGGCAAATCCATAAGCTGCTGGGGCAAATCCATAAACTGCTGGGGCATATCCATGAGGAGCTGGGGCAAATCCATAAACTGCTGGGGCAAATCCATAAACTGCTGGGGCAAATCCATAAACTGCTGGGGCAAATCCATGAGCTGCTGGGGCAAATCCATGGGGGCCTGGGGCAAATCCATGAGGTGCTGGGGCAAATCCATGAGAGGAGCTGGGGCATATCCATGAGAGGAACTGGGGCATATCCATGAGAGGAGCTGGGGCATATCCATGAGAGGAGCTGGGGCATATCCATGAGGAGCTGGGGCATATCCATGAGAGGAGCTGGGGCATATCCATGAGAGGAGCTGGGGCATATCCATGAGGAGCTGGGGCATATCCATGAGAGGAGCTGGGGCATATCCATGAGGAGCTGGGGCATATCCATGAGAGGAGCTGGGGCATATCCATGAGGAGCTGGGGCAAATCCATGAGCTGCTGGGGCAAATCCATGAGGAGCTGAGGCAAATCCATGAGCTGCTGGGGCAAATCCATGAGCTGCTGGGGCAAATCCATGAGGAGCTGGGGCAAATCCATGGGGGCCTGGGGCATATCCATGAGGAGCTGGGGCAAATCCATAAGCTGCTGGGGCAAATCCATGAGGTGCTGGGGCATATCCATGAGGTGCTGGGGCATATCCATGAGGTGCTGGGGCATATCAATGAGCTGGGGCATATCCATGAGGTGCTGGGGCATATCCATGAGCTGCTGGGGCATATCCATGAGCTGCTGGGGCAGCAATCATGAGCTGCTGGGCAATCCATTGCTGGGGCAGATATATCCATGAGCTGGGGCAAAATCCATGAGAGCAGCTGGAGCATTATCAATGAGAGCAGCTGGGGCAGTATATACATGAGAGCAGCTGGGGCAATATCCATGAGAGGAGCTGGGGCATATCCATGTGCTGGGGGCAATATCCATGAGAGCTGGGGCAATATCCATGTGTGAGCTGGTCTGGGGCAATATATCCATGTGTGAGCTGGTCTGGGGCAATATATCCATGTGTGAGCTGGTCTGGGGCAATATATCCATGTGTGAGCTGGTGCTGGGGGCAATATATCCATATGTGAGCTGAGGCGCAATATATCCATATGTGAGCTGGGGCAATATATATCCATGGTGAGCTGCTGGGGGCAATATATATCCAGAGCTGCTGGGGGCAATATATATCCATGTGTGCTTTCACTGCCTTCGAACGGGCAACGTACTTGCTGGCAGTTGGCAAAAAGTTGTGTGAGCATATGAGAGAGCTCCACAGCAATAAACCTCACAGTAATGTGCGCTGTGTGTATGAGCATTCAGTGTTATATGGGAGTACTGATTTAGGAGTAAGAGTAGTTAAAAAAAAAAATCTGAAAAACTCGGGGGGGGGGGGGTGACACCATAAATTACCGCACCGGGTGACACCGACCCTAGTGACGCCACTGTACAGCACACAAGGTTAAGTGAGGTGTAATTGGAAAGGTCAGAGTCTAGTCTTTACTATGATACCAAACATGACCATGTAATGTAAAAATAAAAAGTAAATGCAAAATATTTTTTTTAGGTTCTACAGCAGAGGCAATATATGCTTTTTACATATGTAGTCCTGTGTTTAATTTGGCTCTGAGGACTGCAGCTGTTATGCCTCTAGGGGGAGCCAGAGGACAATGTATGGGAACATACTTTATTGGACTCATGGACCACACCTCCCAGAATGCCCTTACAGGAAAAAGGAAGGACCCAAGCTAAAAGAAACAGGAAGTAAAAAGCATGCATGCAGCGTGGGCAGAACAAAGTGAGCAAAGAGAGTGAGCAGTCAGATAAGAGAGATTTTCCAGGATCTGTGCAAGCTGGAGCACAGAGAATCAGCAGCATCCAGTGCTGGAGAGTGTACCTTGGTCTGCTGTATATTGTGCTAGACTGTTCAGGAGGCAAGTGTGTTTGAAGAGGGGCCCTGTGTTAAGGAGGCCGCAGGCAGAGGGATTTGCTGTCGGCATTGACTTCAGGCAGAGGAGATTCTGCATTCTGCGTGGGGAAGAATTGATCCAGAGGCTGCAGATTGCTACAACGTTCAAGAGGCCTTCCTGGGACTGTGAGCAACTGAAGTTGTGCGGTAACGAGCATCTTTTCTCTCTGTCTCGCTGACAGCATTCTATCCATCTTTACACTAACTAAGAATCACACAGCTGCTGAGCGGATTTTACCCACAGCCTTTCCTGTACTGGCAGCTACGTTATGCTAAAAGGCCCCATCTCTTATGTGCACCAACTGGTACCCATCATCGCTGTCATTAGGACGAAGATCAGGGTGGTTCCAGGTTGTTTGGGAGGGTCCTGGGCTGGGAGGTTAGAGAGCAGTTGGTGTGTCTAGTTAGCTACTGTATTACCTGAAATCCTTTTATGCTGCCACTTGCATTTCAATACAAGTTTATATTGTTTATTGTACCACTGTGTAGTTGTTATTATTAGGTTCCTGCCTGGGCAAACAGTCCATGCCATGGATGCCCAGACAGGTGGAGGCACTGCCAACACTATGTATCCTTATTCCCAAAATGCGGAAACTCAGGACCAACAGGTAAAGCAAGAAGGTGTAACCCAGCTGGAGGGTGCCAGCGGGGCGGCCCCCAGCGGCAAAAGAGCGTTACAGATGGAGCCACTGCTGAGATGAAAAAGGATACATTTTTCCACCTTACATTTGAGCCACGACCCACGGTGTCGTTTGTAACTGAGTGGGCTATTAATCAGAGGATACCCATATACCAGGCCCTGATGGTATGCAATATACCACCCCAAGGACAGGCTATGCAATGCATTCGCATGTTAGAGAATCTTATACCAGAGACTATGGTGACCATCAAGGATGTGTTGAGAACCAAACAGGAGAGAAAATATATCCTGGTTTATGCATTGAAGGATCTCAGGAACTGCACAAAGCCAATAGGTCTTCATTTAAGCGATGAACTATCAGAGTTTTGTCCGATTGTATATGCCGGTGTCAAAAGAAGAAGCAGGGGCCATTCCAAAGAGATGGCACCGGACATTACCTATTCCACCCCAAGAGGAGAAGAGGCTCCGTGTCAACCACATTGATTTTGTGGATGAAATACCGACCACGTCTTCTAGACCTAGCAATGTGCCAAACCCAACTGAGGCTAGTAATGGCGATATACCAGATGTACTCAGGAAACTCTCAGAGGCAATTGTGACAGCTAATCATACTCATAGCTATCGCAAGTTGAGGGTATTCTCAGGGATGCAACCCGTTCCATCGGGAGAAGAGAGTTTTGAAATATGGAAGCGGAATGCAGCACAATTGCTGGGCGAATGGACCTGTACTGATGCTATGAAACGACAGAGAATAAGGAGAGTCTGCGGTCCCCAGCTACGGACATTGTGAATGCACATAAAATCTTAAAAGGAGAAATTGAGTCTCAGGAGTACCTACTGGTATTACAACGAGTATATGGAGATGTGGAGGATGCCGAAAGTCTTCTTAATAAGTTCTATAATACCCGTCAAAAGAAACATGAGAGGTTGTCTGACTATGTTACCAGATTGCAAGTGTTTTTGGGAAAACTGATGGAAAAGAATGTAGTGTTACCTGCTCAAGCTCATGTGAAATTGACAAAACAAGTATTGCGGGGTGCCTTGTCCGATGACCCAGTAATTGTTACTTTGCGAGCAGGACTGACTAAAGAAGATTTAGATTTTATATTGCTCATAACCCAAGTGAAGGAGATCGAGAGTCAGATATTTTCTCCTGCCACCTCCAAAGAAAACCTGACGAACCTCGGGAAAAAGAGAACACTGAAATGGCTAGCCTCAGGGAAAGACTAGCAGAATTAGAGTCTCAGTCACATCCTCCACGGTCCGAGCGGGATCCGAAAAGGGCAGAGCCCACCCGGCTGACTCGAAATCAACCAAGGGAGAGGAAATGTTTTACTTGCGGCCAGCCAGGACATTTTGCCAGGGAATGCCCTGCCCCTTCGGGAGAAGAAGACGGGCATGTGCTAGTGATAGGACCCCTGGAAGACAGTACAGTTTTCTCAAAGAAAATTAAGAAAAAAAGGAGAAACTGGACTAAAAAAAGAGCTCCTCGTTTACAGGCCAATCCCAAAGTAGGGCCAGGTCTATCATCCATGTACTAATCAATGGCATCTATGCTTCAGCACTGTTAGATACTGGGTCACAGGTGACTATAGTTTACAGGTCATTCTATGAGCAGCATTTAAAACATCTGCCCTTACTGCCCACTGAAGAGATGCAGCTATGGGGCATGGGAGATCAAGTCTGCAAGACTGATGGAAGCATCAAGGTCGCCATCACCATTCCTCAGTTGAATACCGGAACAGAACAGAGCATGGAGTTGGAGGCCATAATCTGCCCAGATGTGAAGAGAGTTTGTGCCCCCATCATACTCGGGACCAATGCCAGGGTGGTGCAGGATGTATTCAGAAACTACCTTGGGGGAACGAGGGTGCTTCACTGGATCATCTGATGGAAGTTAGTCCGCACCTTGGAGAAGAGTGTCAGCGACTGGCATTGCAGGCTAAAGCTGGGAAATGCCATTACATCGGAATTGGAGCTGTGTTCATCAGACCAGGTGAAACACTATCCCTACGGGCCTCGGCAACTCTACATGATGGAATTTTAGATGGGGGCGACAATACTTAATTGAATCCCTTCCGGAGGATGACGCTCAGAAAGGATGGATGGTCATACCTGAAGTTAAAGACTGGAAGAACCACCGGGGGCAAGCCTTTCCGGTGATGGTGCAAAACCTAACTCACACTGAAGTGCGTATAGACCGGGGTCAGCTGCTGGGAGTGATCCACCTGCTAGACCAAATCTCCTCGATTATGGCAGTGACAGCTGAAGAGGGGAAGATACCCGGGACTCCTGCGGATTTCAGTCTAGAGGATTCTCCCCTATCCCAGGAATGGAAGGATAGTCTCCGAACTAAACTCCAAGCCAGAGAGAGTGTGTTCTCCAAAGAAGAGATGGATGTAGGCTGTGCAAAAAGTGCCACCCATGCCATCCGATTATCCAACTTTGCCCCATTTCGGGAAAGATCTAGACGTATTCCACCCCGTGACATACAAGATGTCAGGGATATTCTCCATCAGATGGAAGGAGCAGGGATTTTACAGAATCTCGTAGCCCCTATGCATCCCCAATCGTAGTAGTACGCAAGAAGAATGGATCAGTCCGGCTGTGCATAGATTACAGGACACTAAATAAGCGCACCATACCAGACCAGTATACGTTGCCCCGGATAGAAGATCTGCTGAATGCTCTGTCTGGAAGTCAGTGGTTCAGTGTACTTGATCTAAGGTCTGGGTATTACCAGGTACCCATGAAGGTAGATGATCAGGAAAAAACCGCCTTTATCTGTCCTCTGGGATTTTACCAGTTTACGCGGATGCCCCAAGGTATCACTGGAGCTCCCGCCACTTTCCAACGTCTAATGGAGAAAACCGTTGGGGATATGAACCCTCGAGAGTGCTTGGTGTACTTGGATGATCTCATAGTGTTTGGGAAGACTCCAGAGGAGCATGAGCACCGACTATTGAAAGTGTTGGATAGACTTGAAGCTGAGGGATTAAAACTATCCTTAGACAAATGCAAGTTCGCTAGAAGCTCTGTCACCTACGTGGGACATATAGTTTCTGCCCAAGGGGTTGCAACTGACCCGGCCAAAATCGAAGCTGTGGTGAACTGGCCCAAGCCGGATAATGTTGGAGAACTAAGGTCCTTTCTTGGATTCTGTGGGTATTACCGTAGATTTGTGGAAGGCTACTCCAAGATAGCGCACGAATTGCATAATCTCCTAAAAGGCTCTTTAAGTGCAGATGGTTCTAAAGTGTTATATTCCAGAGATTCCTTCGGGGAAAAATGGACCTCTGAATGCGAGCAGGCCTTCCTCACCCTGAAGAAGAAGCTCACTGAAGCCCCAGTGCTGGCCTATGCAGATCCTGAAAGGCCTTATGTGCTCCATGTAGATGCTAGTCTGGAGGGCATAGGAGGTGTACTACACCAGAGTTATGCTGAGGGACTGAGACCAGTTGCTTACATTAGTCGAAGCATAACAGGGAGTGAGAAGAACTACCCGGTCCACAAGCTGGAATTTTTGGCTCTTAAATGGGCAATAGTAGACAAACTTCATGATTATCTGTATGGGACAGAGTTTGAAGTAAGAACGGATAACAATCCCCTTACTTACATACAGACGACAGCAAAACTGGATGCCACCGGACATCGATGGTTGGCGGCGTTGTCGAATTACCGTTTCCATCTGAGATATAAACCGGGCCCCAAAAACATCAGTGCAGATGCGCTATCACGGCGACCCGGGCTTCCTCTCTCATCAAGAAGAAGAGGAGTGGGAAGAAGTCCCTGGACCTGGAGTGAGGGCTCTATGTAATAACGGCGGTAGTTGTAGAACACCCAGAAGATTTTACCGAACTTAGGGGAATAGACTCCATTAGCTGTTCACCTGGAGTTGTGCCCGAAGCCTTCAGTGCTCCCATTATTCTACAGCATTGGTCAGATATCACGACAGCGGACAAGCGGAGAGCTCAGGCTCAAGATTGGCATGTAGGCAATGTCATCAAGGCCGTGAAGGCGAAGAATCCTAACCTTCTGACCAGTCTTCCCTCAGGACTGAAGGAGATATTTTGCGCGAGAATGGAGCAAATTGCATCTGGAGGAAGGGTTGTTGTATCGGATTATTGAGTACCATGATCACCCAGATCGCAAGCAGTTGGTGCTCCCTCACCGGTTCAGGGGGATGGTTCTGAGAGCCCTACACGATCAGCATGGACATCTTGGAATAGACAAAACATATGGTCTAGTGCAAGATAGATTTTTTTGGCCAAAGATGAGAGAGACGGTGGAGCAGTATATAAAAACCTGCAAAAGATGCATACAGAGGAAGACCCTACCCGTAAAGGCTGCACCCATGGGCCATCTTAAAAGTAATGGTCCCCTGGATCTGGTCTGCATGGATTTTCTGTGTATTGAAAATGACTCTGCTGGCATTGGAAATGTCCTGGTGGTTACAGATCATTTCACACGCTACGCACAAGCATTTCCCACCAAAGATCAAAAGGCATTGACGGTAGCCAAGACTTTGTGGCAAAAGTACTTTGTGCATTATGGTCTGCCCAATCGGATACATTCTGATCAGGGCAGAGATTTTGAAAGTCGAATCATCAAGGAATTCCTGAGCTTGCTCAACGTTAATAAGTCAAGGACTACTCCCTATCACCCAGAAGGCGATGCACAGCCTGAGCGATTTAACAGGACCCTTTTGGATATGTTGGGTACACTGCCACACGTAGAAAAAAGAGCTTGGAGTCGGCATGTGGAAGCTATGGTGCATGCTTACAACTGTACGAGACATGAATCTACTGGATTTTCACCATATTTCTTAATGTTTGGGAGGGAAGCCCGCTTGCCCATAGATTTGAGGCTGGGAGTTTCTTCAGATGGGTCGAGTCTCGTCTCTCATTATCAATATGTCAAGTCACTGAAACAGAACCTTCAGAGAGCTTATGAATTATCTATTCAGTCTGCTGCTAAGTTGAATGAACAAAACAAGAGGCGCTATGATGCCAAAGTAAAATATAGAGAGAATTGAGACAGGGCACTAGAGCGAGACAACCTCCCAGGGTTCTTACTTACGATCACGTTGGAGAACCTAGCTATGTCCCAGTGCCTCAGCTACACTGTAAAGTTGTTGATTTCCTGTATGCTTTTGCAGAAATGATGAATATGGGAACTCCTGTTTATTAGAGCAGACTTCAAGATAGTTGACAATTGTCTAGATAGGACTGTTATGCAGGACTGTCATGCAGAAATATATATGTTGCCGTTGTTTTTTTTTGTGTGTGTTTTTGCACCTGGCTGGTCTTGCCAGTGGAAGGCAAGGATTTTTTTTCGAGGGGGAGAATGTAGTCCTGTGTTTAATTTGGCTCTGAGGACTGCAGCTGTTATGCCTCTAGGGGAGCCAGAGGACAATGTATGGGAACATACTTTATTGGACTCATGGACCACACCTCCCAGAATGCCCTTACAGGAAAAAGGAAGGACCCAAGCTAAAATAAACAGGAAGTAAAAAGCATGCATGCAGCGTGGGCAGAACAAAGTGAGCAAAGAGAGTGAGCAGTCAGATAAGGAGAGATTTTCCAGGATCTGTGCAAGCTGGAGCACAGAGAATCAGCAGCATCCAGTGCTGGAGAGTGTACCTTGGTCTGCTGTATATTGTGCTAGACTGTTCAGGAGGCAAGTGTGTTTGAAGAGGGGCCCTGTGTTAAGGAGGCCGCAGGCAGGGGATTTGCTGGCGGCATTGACTTCAGGCAGAGGAGATTCTGCATTCTGCGTGGGGAAGAATTGATCCAGAGGCTGCAGATTGCTACAACGTTCAAGAGGCCTTCCTGGGACTGTGAGCAACTGAAGTTGTGCGGTAACGAGCATCTTTTCTCTCTGTCTCGCTGACAGCATTCTATCCATCTTTACACTAACTAAGAATCACACAGCTGCTGAGCGGATTTTACCCACAGCCTTTACTGTACTGGCAGCTACGTTATGCTAAAAGGGCCCCATCTCTTATGTGCACCAACTGGTACCCATCATCGCTGTCATTAGGACGAAGATCAGGGTGGTTCCAGGTTGTTTGGGAGGGTCCTGGGCTGGGAGGTTAGAGAGCAGTTGGTGTGTCTAGTTAGCTACTGTATTACCTGAAATCCTTTTATGCTGCCACTTGCATTTCAATACAAGTTTATATTGTTTATTGTACCACTGTGTAGTTGTTATTATTAGGTTCCTGCCTGGGCAAACAGTCCATGCCATGGATGCCCAGACAGGTGGAGGCACTGCCAACACTATGTATCCTTATTCCCAAAATGCGGAAACTCAGGACCAACAGGTAAAGCAAGAAGGTGTAACCCAGCTGGAGGGTGCCAGCGGGGGCGGCCCCCAGCGGCAAAAGAGCGTTACACATATAAATCAAACAATGCTGCTGCATTCACTGCCCTCCTTCTCCTTTAACCATTCTACCCACTGACTCCCTCACTCCCTGCCCCCTCTTCTACTATGTCTTCCTTTTCTACAGACTCGGAGGAGGATGTCTCAGAACTTCTTATGTCCTCCTACCCAACCACCTGATCCCATCCCCTCACACCTTATTCGGTCTGTCCTACCAGTTACTGTCTCTGCTTTGACTCATATTTTTAACCTCTCCCTCTCCTCTGGAGTCTTACCTTCTGTATTCAAACGTGCTTTGATCACCCCATTCTAAAAAAGCATCTCTTGATCCCATCTCCCTCTTGAACTACTGTCCCATCTCTCTGCTCCCCTTTGCCTCCAAAATCTTAGAGCGTCTGGTCTATAACCAGCTCACCAGTTTTCTCGCTGCTAACTCTCTACTCAATCTGCACCAGTCTAGCTTTCACTCCCAACAATCTACTGAGACGGCTCTGACCAAGGTGACTAATGATTTATTTGCCGCTGAAACCAAAGGTCACTTCTCCCTCCTTATGTGACATCACTCTCTCCTGGTCCTCTTCCTCTCTCTTTTCGCTCCTTCAGTTTCTCCTTCCCTGGTGTCTCCTCACCACCAGTTCCTCTTTCAGTTGGGGTACCTCAAGGCTCTGTTCTGGGTCCCCTACTCTTCTCGATCTATACCGCCTCTTTTTTGACAACCTCATCTCTTCCTATGGATTCCAATATCACCTCTATGCTGACGACACCCAAATCTACCTTTCCTCCCCCGATCTCTCTCCTCCGGTGTTGGACCGTGTTACTGCCGACCTTTCGACTGTCTTCGACTGGATGACTTCACGTTTCCTAAAGCTCAACCTCTCAAAAACAGAACTTCTCCTCTTCCCTCTAAAACCTCCATTTGAGCGCCAATTTCTCACCAGGTGAATGGTGCCACCATTACTTCTACCTCTCAAGCTCCGTTGCCTCAGGGTCCTCTTGGACTCCAATCTATCCTTCACTCACATTCAGTCTCTAACCAAATCTTGCTACTTCCACCTAAGAAACCATTGTGCGCATCCGTCCCTTTCTTAATCCAGACTCTACTAAAATGCTCATCCAAGCTCTTATTATCACCTGCCTTGACTACTGTAACCTCCTTCTCTCTGGCCTTAAGGGATCCCAGATTCTGCCTCTGCAGTCTGTAATGAACGTCTGTGCCAGACTCACCCACCTCACCTCCTGCACCTTACCTCTCTGTCACTCTCTACACTGGCTCCTGTTTCCTTTAGAATCCAATTCATTATATTGGTCACATACAAAGCTCTCCATAACCTGCGCCGCTGCCTACATCTCCTCCCTTATTAGCAGGTTCATCCCATCCCGACCACTTTGCTCTGCCAATCATCTGATGCTATCAGTTCCTCGTACCCGCACCCCCAACTTTCGCCTTCAGGACTTCACTTGAGCTGCACCCTTTCTATGGAACTCTCTCCCCACAACATCAGACTCGTCTGTCTCTCCAGTCCTTCAAGACGTCTCTGAAAACGCATTACTTTAGAGAAGCTTATCGGCTCACTCCATGATCCCCCACTATCATTTCCTGCTCCATCTTCCCATTCAGTCCACATGCAACCCGTTACTTCAAATACCCTATTCACCCTCTCCTCTCCTCTTAGGCTAGGGACAGATGAGCGCATTTTCTGCGGCCACCGTCAAAATGTACGTCGATGCGTGCGCACGCATTTTTTCACGGAATACGCTTAAGTGGTCAGACGATGCGCAATTCTGGACGTATTTCATAACGATGGGGTGAAAAGAAGTCTAGGGAAATCCGGCTGTTTGAACGTTATGTTGGCCGCACACTAGCAGCGTCTGACATCTCCTAATCACGCACACACGCTGCTATGCGGCCGCAGCGCACTCTGTACGTCAGTACCAGCGGTTTAACGTTCTCGAAAAAATGCGTTCATTTTCCACTTGCGTTGCGCGGCCGGACTTTTGTGCGACCGTACTTCGTATATTGGCTGTCATTGCCCGGCATCTGCTGCTAGTGCGGCCGTGATTATGTGCGCCAGAACGCACGTTCGCACTGCCTCAGTCTGACCCTAGCCTTAGATCGTAAGCTCTGGAGCAGGGTCCTCCCTCCTTCTGTGCCGTGTGTAATATATATGTATATTTGTTATTCTGTTTCTCCCATTGTACAGCGCTACGGAACTTGTTGACGCTTTATAAATCCTTGTAACTGTAACTAATTCAACTAAGGCAACAGATTCCGCCTCTTCCTTTGATTTGAGCACGGAGAAAAGAAACGTTTGTTTTTTAAAATTTATTTTTTTTGGTCTTTTGCCTCAAAACAAAACTTTAAATAGTAATTTTGGCATGTTTCATTTTTTTGTTGGGGGGGGAGGGGGGCGCTCCGCATTGCTGTGCCTACAGCCTCCTGAGGTGTAAATCCAGCCCTGGCTACAGAACTTGGTGGTGCTTTATGAATACTTGTAACCATATTCTGAGGCCACCAGCCCTGTCTGTGCTACTCCTGTGTGTGGCCCCTCCAGTCACATGGTGAGGAGCATCATGGGAGAAATCATACCATGTGACTTCCCTGATCTAATCTGCTGTGAGGACAAAGGTCTTTCCAGGGGGAGAACAAACTGCAGCCCCTCAGTGCTGGATCCAGCCACCTCACAGCTCAGTGTCCGCCATTCCCCTCCCCCAGCATCACGTGACCAGCCCTGCAGCCAGTCACATGAGCTGTGATGTCATCAGAGCGCGCCCCTCCCCCTGTGTTGCTGCAGGAGATGGTGTGTGTGAGAAGCTGAGGATGTGCCGGGAATGTCCGGCCCTGGCCCCTTACTACGGGCTCCATGAGGCTGCTCACACCCCCATGTGACTGGAGAGAACACACACAGGAGTAGCACACACAGGGCTGGTGTCCTGGGAGAGGAGGCTCAGGTATGTGCGGGCGCCATGTCCCACATGCTGGTTATTGCATGGAAAGCTGGTTTCTTCTTATTTCTGCCCTGTGTGCGCTTACTATATCCCCACCCTCACCCTGTGTGCGCTTACTATATCCCCACCCTCACCCTGTGTGCGCTTACTATATCCCCACCCTCACCCTGTGTGCGCTTACTATATCCCCACCCTCACCCTGTGTGCGCTTACTATATCCCCACCCTCACCCTGTGTGCGCTTACTATATCCCCACCCTCACCCTGTGTGCGCTTACTATATCCCCACCCTCACCCTGTGCGCGCTTACTATATCCCCACCCTCACACTGTGTGCGCGCTTACTATATCCCCACCCTCACCCTGTGTGCGCGCTTACTATATCCTCACTGTGACGGAATGGTGTATTCGCCTGCGGTCCTGCTCTATCTGACCCCCTCTTTGGTGTTGCCAAGCCCGACTACCGAGTGGCCCGGCACCCGGCGTCTCGAGCGGCTTGGGTAGAAGACCACGTGGCGGTGGAGATCTCGAGAGTATATGGGGGCACCCACGGTGGAAATCCGCCCGACTACCGAGTGGCACGGCACTCGGCGTCTCGAGCAGCGGATCTACTGACCTTCGGAAGGCTGGAGACGGTCTGCGTGGCGAACCGCGGTTCGGTAGAGTCTCCTTGAAGATGCAGGCACGGCGCTGAGCCGAGGTCCCGATTCGGGGTGGTTGCGGTATCCCGAGGTACCGATCCAAGGTGGCGCAACGGCGCGGCGAATCGATGTTCTGCTGCGGAGTTAGAGTGACCCGTTCCTGGGTGGTGGTGATATATAGCTGGCGTAAAATGACAACACCAGGCAGAGCTGTATGTTTCAAACACTCAGATGAACTGAACTCTTTTAATGAACAACGCCACTATTTATGCTGAAGTATAACAGTCACAATTTGCATACCCATACTAATTACTAGCACACCCATCTAATTAGATTATGTCAGTTATTTACAATCCACATTCTTCACATTCTCTTAGCCTTCAGCGCACACAACATTTGTACATCTATTGTTCCAGCACATCAGATTAAACACACACTATCAGAGATCCCTTAAATTAAACATGTACCTAGATAATGGGGAAAATCCCTGACGCATAAATTACACAACAGCAAAACTTATTTACTGGCTACAGAAAAACACATTTACCTACAGGAATATAAGTATGTTTTAAAACCAAAGCTATGTCATTTCACTAAACTAAATTAAACTAAAACCAAACGATGTAAAGTATATTTAAAATCACACAGGGTACATCTTATTACAGCACATCAAGTAAAACCACATCTAGCAAGGAAAATAAACTGTTCATACATTGAAACGCACACTGCAAACGTTCAAAGGAAAACAAGGTCCTTTTAAAAATGTCTTGGGTTTGAGTCCTGGGTCTCGCTGCGCCGAGCCCCTATGTCCCTTCCGTGACCTTGTGTGTCCCACCCTCACCCTGTGTGCGCACTTACTATATCCCCACCCTCACCCTGTGTGCGCGCTTACTATATCCCCACCCTCACCCTGTGTGGGCGCTTACTATATCCCCACCCTCACCCTGTGTGGGCGCTTACTATATCCCCACCCTCACCCTGTGTGCGCGCTTACTATATCCCCACCCTCACCCTGTGTGCGCGCTTACTATATCCTCACCCTGTGTGCGCGCTTACTATATCCTCACCCTGTGTGCGCGCTTACTATATCCTCACCCTGTGTGCGCGCTTACTATATCCCCACCCTCACCCTGTGTGCGCGCTAACTATATCCCCACCCTCACCCTGTACGCGCTTACTATATCCACACCCTGTGTGCGCGCTTACTATATCCCCACCCTGTGTGCGCGCTTACTATATCCTCACCTGTGTGCGCGCTTACTATATCCTCACCCTGTGTGCGCGCTTACTATATCCTCACCCTGTGTGCGCGCTTACTATATCCTCACCCTGTTGTGCGCGCTTACTATATCCTCACCCTGTGTGCGCGCTTACTATATCCTCACCCTGTGTGTGCGCTTACTATATTCCTCACCCTGTGTGCGCGCTTACTATATCCTCACCCTGTGTGCGCGCTTACTATATCCTCACCCTGTGTGCGCGCTTACTATATCCTCACCCTGTGTGCGCGCTTACTATATCCTCACCCTGTGTGCGCGCTTACTATATCCTCACCCTGTGTGCGCGCTTACTATATCCTCACCCTGTGTGCGCGCTTACTATATCCCCACCCTCACCCTGTGTGCACGCTTACTATATCCCCACCCTGTACGCGCTTACTATATCCACACCCTGTGTGCGCGCTTACTATATCCCCACCCTGTGTGCGCTTACTATATCCCCACCCTCACCCTGTGTGCGCGCTTACTATATCCCCACCCTCACCCTGTGCGCGCTTACTATATCCCCACCCTGTGCGCGCTTACTATATCCCCGCCCTGTGTGCGCGCTTACTATATCCCCACCCTGTGTGCGCGCTTACTATATCCCCACCCTGTGTGCGCGCTTACTATATCCCCACCCTGTGTGCGCGCTTACTATATCCTCACCCTGCGTGCGCGCTTACTATATCCTCACCCTGCGTGCGCGCTTACTATATCCTCACCCTGCGTGCGCGCTTACTATATCCTCACCCTGCGTGCGCGCTTACTATATCCTCACCCTGTGTGCGCGCTTACTATATCCCCACCCTCACCCTGTGTGCGCGCTTACTATATCCCCACCCTCACCCTGTGCGCGCTTACTATATCCCCACCCTCACCCTGTGCGCGCTTACTATATCCCCACCCTCACCCTGTGCGCGCTTACTATATCCCCACCCTCACCCTGTATGCGCTTACTATATCCCCACCCTGTGTGCGCTTACTATATCCCCACCCTCACCCTGTGTGTGCTTACTATATCCCCACCCTCACCCTGTATGCGCTTACTATATTATTATTATTATTCTTTATTTATAAAGCGCCAGCATATTCCGCAGCGCTGTACAATAAGCACAGTATAGACAGGGTTACAATACATTGAACAACATTTGACAAACAGTACAGGAGGAGATGAGGGCCCTATTCCCGTAGGAACTCACAATCGGGGAGGGTTGGGGTTGGAAACAGGAGGAGAGGACTGTAAGGTGAGAGTGATTGATGGTTGTGTCAGTGAGTTGGGTGGTAGGCTTCCCTAAATAGGAACGTTTTAAGGGAGCGTTTGAAGGAAGAGAAGTTAGGGGAAAGTCTGACAGTACGAGGGAGAGCGTTCCACCCTCACTACTATACTATATCCCCACCCTCACCCTGTGTGCGCTTACTATATCCCCACCCTCACCCTGTATGCGCTTACTATATCCCCACCCTCACCCTGTGTGCGCTTACTATATCCCCACCCTCACCCTGTATGCGCTTACTATATCCCCACCCTCACCCTGTGTGCGCTTACTATATCCCCACCCTCACCCTGTGTGCGCTTACTATATCCCCACCCTCACCCTGTGTGCGCGCTTACTATATCCCCACCCTCACCCTGTGTGGGCGCTTACTATATCCCCACCCTCACCCTGTGTGGGCGCTTACTATATCCCCACCCTCACCCTGTGTGCGCGCTTACTATATCCCCACCTCACCCCTGTGTGCGCGCTTACTATATCCTCACCCTGTGTGCGCGCTTACTATATCCTCACCCTGTGTGCGCGCTTACTATATCCTCACCCTGTGTGCGCGCTTACTATATCCCCACCCTCACCCTGTGTGCGCGCTAACTATATCCCCACCCTCACCCTGTACGCGCTTACTATATCCACACCCTGTGTGCGCGCTTACTATATCCCCACCCTGTGTGCGCGCTTACTATATCCCCACCCTGTGTGCGCGCTTACTATATCCTCACCCTGTGTGCGCGCTTACTATATCCTCACCCTGTGTGCGCGCTTACTATATCCTCACCCTGTGTGCGCGCTTACTATATCCTCACCCTGTGTGCGCGCTTACTATATCCTCACCCTGTGTGTGCGCTTACTATATCCTCACCCTGTGTGCGCGCTTACTATATCCTCACCCTGTGTGCGCGCTTACTATATCCTCACCCTGTGTGCGCGCTTACTATATCCTCACCCTGTGTGCGCGCTTACTATATCCCCACCCTGTGTGCGCGCTTACTATATCCTCACCCTGTGTGCGCGCTTACTATATCCTCACCCTGTGTGCGCGCTTACTATATCCTCACCCTGTGTGCGCGCTTACTATATCCTCACCCTGTGTGCGCGCTTACTATATCCTCACCCTGTGTGCGCGCTTACTATATCCTCACCCTGTGTGCGCGCTTACTATATCCTCACCCTGTGTGCGCGCTTACTATATCCTCACCCTGTGTGCGCGTTTACTATATCCTCACCCTGTGTGCGCGCTTACTATATCCTCACCCTGTGTGCGCGCTTACTATATCCCCACCCTCACCCTGTGTGCGCGCTTACTATTAGGGTTGCACCGATACTAGTATCGGTATCGGGGCTGATACTGGGTACTGCAGGAGTACTCCTGCAGTACCCCCCCGATATTTTTCCCGATACCGGAAGCCGGCATTGAGCCGGCTTGCCGGCATCCGAGGTGCTGCGGCGGCTGTCCGAATGCTCTATCGGCATTCAGACAGCCGCCCCTGGAGCTCTCTGGCATACTTACCTTCCTGAGCGACGCTGGGAATGTCTCCGCGCGCGCGCGCTCGTTGGAAGGACCCCAGCCACGACCACGTGGGACCACGTGATCGCTGCTGGGGTCCTTCCAACGAGCGCGCGTGTGGAAACTTGCCCGGCGTCGCTCAGGAAGGTAAGTATAAACACAGTGAGCAGCTGCAGGGCCTGTCTGAATGCCGATAGAGCATTCAGACAGACCCTGCACCTGCTCTCCGCGATGATACTTAGCTTCCTGAGCGACGCCGGGAAAGTTTCCGCACGCGCGCTTGTTGGAAGGACCCCAGCCGCGATCACGTGGTCGCGGCTGGGGTCCTTCCAACGAGCGCACGCGCGGAGACATTCCGGCGTCGCTCAGGAAGGTAAGTATCGTTGGGGGGGGATCCATGAGCTGGGGGGGCATACCCATGTGTGAGCTGGGGGGGCATACCCATGTGTGAGCTGGGGGGGCATACCCATGTGTGAGCTGGGGGGGCATACCCATGTGTGAGCTGGGGGGGCATACCCATGTGTGAGCTGGGGGGGGGGCATATCCATGTGTGAGCTGGGGGGGGGCATATCCATGTGTGAGCTGGGGGGGCATATCCATGTGTGAGCTGGGGGGGGCATATCCATGTGTGAGCTGGGGGGGCATATCCATGTGTGAGCTGGGGGGGGGCATATCCATGTGTGAGCTGGGGGGGCATACCCATGTGTGAGCATATCCATGAGCTGGGGGCAATACCCATGTGTGAGCATATCCATGAGCTGGGGGCAATACCCATGTGTGAGCTGGGGCAAATCCATGAGCTGGGGCAGATCCATGTGTGAGCTGGGGCAGTTTATATATATATATATATATATATATATATATATATATATATATTATAGGGGGATATATATATATATATTATAGGGGGATATATATTATAGGGGGATATACATGTGAGCTGGGGGCATTTTTATATGGTCTGTTCTTATTGGAAAGCGTCACATGACATTAAAGAAAAGTATCGGTACTCGTACTCGGTCTTAAAAAAGTGGTATCGGTGCATCCCTACTTACTATACCCCCACCCTCACCCTGTGTGCGCGCTTACTATATCCCCACCCTCACCCTGTGCGCGCTTACTATATCCCCACCCTCACCCTGTGTGCTCTTACTATATCCCCACCCTCACCCTGTGTGCTCTTACTATATCCCCACCCTCACCCTGTGTGCTCTTACTATATCCCCACCCTCACCTGTGTGCTCTTACTATATCCCCACCCTCACCCTGTGTGCTCTTACTATATCCCCACCCTCACCCTGTGTGCTCTTACTATATCCCCACCCTCACCCTGTGTGCTCTTACTATATCCCCACCCTCACCCTGTGTGCTCTTACTATATCCCCACCTCACCCTGTGTGCGCGCTTACTATATCCCCACCTCACCCTGTGTGTGCGCGCGCCTACTATATCCCCACCCTCACCCTGTGTGTGCGCGCCTACTATATCCCCACCCTCACCCTGTGTGTGCGCGCCTACTATATCCCCACCCTCACCCTGTGTGTGCGCGCCTACTATATCCCCACCCTCACCCTGTGTGTGCGCGCCTACTATATTCCCACCCTGTGTGTGCACGCCTACTATATCCCCACCCTCACCCTGTGTGTGCGCTTACTATATCCCCACCCTCATTGTGACAGTAGTCACTTGTGGTCCATGGAGTTATAGTCTTTTTTTTGGGAGTTTTGAGCCTGTGGTTTCTGGTGGCTTTGATTTTTGATGTTATTCCCAGTCCTCTCCTATGTTAAGGTCACGCTGTAGTTAGAGTTTTAGGTACAGGGAGTTTGTGTTCTCTGTCCCCTAATGTCTGTTATATTATTCCCTGATGAATTTATTGTATAGTGTGGTGTTGTATACTGTGTGTTATCCCTTACCTGGAATCTGGTCATAATGGTCCCTTTGTTTCCCCTTTCTTCCCTCCATGCCCCCCCCGGATCTGGATTAAACCTGATCTATTTACCACCTTCCCCATGCTTTGTCTTTTACACCAGGGGGCGTATGTGTTTTTGGGAGGAGGAGAGGTCATTCAGTATGTCGATGCCAGGGAGTGTGTATGTGGTTGTATGTAGACTGGTGTGTGCAGTACGTTACATTAGAGGGACATTTATACGCTAGCGCCAAGGCATGTGTCTGGATGGTGACTGTGTCATTGTGTGTGTCAGGTTCCTATACGCTGTGAGGACGTCACGGTCAACGTGGAGCGACACACGGACATGGACAATCACCAGCCTTCTATTACACAGGGTAAGAGATCTTTTAATTCTAGTGATGCACTGAAATGAAAATTTGGCCTGAAAATGACTTTAGTTTATACCCTAAATTTTTTTATTACAAAAAATGCATTTATTCCATCAGCTTTTCATAAAA
This sequence comes from Leptobrachium leishanense, assembly GCA_009667805.1. Taxonomy (NCBI): domain Eukaryota; kingdom Metazoa; phylum Chordata; class Amphibia; order Anura; family Megophryidae; genus Leptobrachium; species Leptobrachium leishanense. The sequence continues at coordinate 183,158,517 of CM019068.1, read as the reverse complement.
ACTCAAGGAGTGACCTCAATACACATGAAGTGCCAGGCTGACCACATTCATCACATACCATTAGCACAGGGTTATCAGACTCTGCCCCCCAGATGTTGATTTCCTGCAATTCCCAAATACTTTCCAATGCAATAAATGGCCCTGGAATTATGACATCTGGGGGGGTTCAGTGTTTGAGATCCCCAGCATTAGCACATGCAGACAGCCGGTGATCCTACTCCCTGTAATCCATATAATGCAGATGGCACCAGGTGGGGTGTAGAGGCCACGGAGCAGATGGCAGTGCTGCCCACCGTGTGTGTGTGTGTGTGGCACATGCCTTGCAGGGAGTACACTGTCAGGCAGCCACAATGACACCAGCAGAGGAGGGCATGACATCAAGTGACAGGGCACTGCCAGCCCAGCTCTCCCTGCAGGCCCGGAGCCTGTCTGAGCCTCCCTGGCCTGTGAGCGGAGAGACACGGCTTGAGGACACTCAGAGCAGGCCTCATGCACGGACCCAGACAGGGGATCCTGCAGGTGAGGGTATAGGACAGCGCTGCAGGGCTGGCAGGCCTGGCCGCATGAGAACGTTACTTAATTATGCACTTTAAATTGTTTACTTGAATTTTCACGATCGATGATGTGTAAAGACATAATACTATGAAAGATCCAATAGCTACTAGTTTGGAGCTAGGGAATTATGAAAGGTTTCCCATTTCCCTCTTGTTTGCTGTATCCTATAGTGCGTAATGAAATCATTTTCTTCTTTGCACAATGGACTTTTGTTTCGGTTATAATCGGAAATAACCACCGATATGTAAGCTCACCAAGAACTGCTTGCTTGAGTTAAGATGGAGACATACATGGAGCAGGGGTGTGGAAATTTAAAAAAAATCTACTTGTCCACTGGACTAAGTGGTAGTCCAATCTACTTGTCCCTCAGGACGATCTACTTGTCCCGATAAGAAAAATAATTTAAGCAAAATAGTGTTTAGAGGTCTTTATTCATAACAGCGTGCACATAATTTGAGCTAGAATGCTAGCTGTATTAATTAAATACTATTTGAATTGGCAGTAATTTATATGCATCGTGCCCAGATACATCTATATACAGTCAGGTCCAGAAATATTGGGACATGGACACAATTCTAACATCTTTGGCTCTATACACCACCACAATGGTGTTGGAATGAAACAAACACAATGTGCTTTAACTGCAGACTGTCAGCTTTAATTTGAGGGTATGTACATCCAACTCAGGTGAACGGTGTAGGACTTACAGCAGTTTGCAGATGTGCCTCCCACTTGTTAAGGGACCAAAGGTAATGGGACAGAATAATAATCATAAATCAAACTTTCCCGTCTTAATACTTGGTTGCAAATCCTTTGCAGTCAATCACAGCCTGAAGTCTGGAACGCATAGACATCACCAGACGCTGGGTTTCATCCCTGGTGATGCTCTGCCAGGCCTCTACTGCAACTGTCTTCAGTTCCTGCTTGTTCTTGGGGCATTTTCCCTTCAGTTTTGTCTTCAGCAAGTGAAATGCATGCTCAATGGGATTCAGGTCAGGTGATTGACTTGGCCATTGCATAACATTCCACTTCTGTCCCTTCAAAAACTCTTTGGTTGCTTTTGCAGTATGCTTTGGGTCATTGTCCATCTGCACTGTGAAGCGCCGTCCAATGAGTTCTGCAGCATTTGGCTGAATGTGAGCAGATAATATTGCCCGAAACACTTCAGAATTCATCCTGCTTCTTTTGTCAGCAGTCACATCATCAATAAATACAATAGAACCAGTTCCATTGGCAGCCATACATGCCCACGCCATGACACTACCACCACCATGCTTCATTGATGAGGTGGTATGCTTGAGCAGTTCCTTTCCTTCTCCATACAAGTTGATCTTGGTCTCATCTGTCCATAGGATCTTGTTCCAGAACTGTGAAGGCTATGTTAGGTGTTGTTTGGCAAACTCTAATCTGGCCTTCCTGTTTTTGAGGCTCACCAATGGTTTACATTTTGTGGTGAACCCTCTAATCACTCCGGTGAAGTCTTCTCTTGATTGTTGACTTTGACACACATACACCTACCTCCTGGAGAGTGTTCTTGATCTGGCCAACTGTTGTGAAGGGTGTTTTCTTCACCAGGGAAAGAATTCTTCAGTCATCCACCAGTTATTTTCTGTGGTCTCCCGGGTCTTTTGGTGTTGCTGAGCTCACTGGTGCGTTCCTTCTTTTTGAGAATGTTCCTAACAGTTGTTTTGGCCACGCCTAATGTTCTTGCTATCTCTCTGATGGGTTTGTTTTGTTTCTTCAGCCTAATGATGGCTTGCTTCACTGATGGTGACAGCTCTTTGGATCTCCTCTTGAGAGTTGACAGCAACAGATTCCAAATGCAAATAGCACACTTGAAATGAAGTCTGGGCCTTTTATCTGCACATTGTAATTGGGGTAATGAGGGAATATCACACACCTGGCCATGGAACAGCTGAGAAGCCAATTGTCCCATTACCTTTGGTCTCTTAACAAGTGGGAGGCTCATCTGCAAACTACTGTAAGTCCTACACTGTTCACCTGAGTTGGATGTACATACCCTCAAATTAAAGCTGACAGTCTGCAGTTAAAGCACATTGTGTTTGTTTCATTCCAACACCATTGTGGTGGTGTATAGAGCCAAAGATGTTAGAATTGTGTTGATGTCCCAAATATTTCTGGACCTGACTGTATACAGACCAGATTATGCCCACTCAAGATACATATAGAGAGACCTCAGCCCAAATCATGCCCACAGATATAATGCCCACAGATATATATCAGACCAGATCATGCCCACAGATCTAGACCTCAGACCAGATAATGTCATTATCGTGCAGCCTGCCTTTATATTGCACACTGCATACCCTGCCCTCGGTTTACAGTTATGCTTCACACAATACACAGGGCTCAGATGCAGCAGGGAAGAGCTTTGCAAGTCCCATGGGTGGAAGTGGGGGAGGGAAGCGCTGGCCATGTTACTGATGTCATCCTTGTTACATTGTATTGGGGTCTGGCAGCTTGATACTAATGACTTTAAGTCAGCAGAGAGACTGAAGGTGCGTTAAAGTGAAGGGGGGTGTACTGCATGTTGGTGCAGAGAGGAAGGGGGGTGTATGATTTTTTTTCTTGAATGGATACATGGATATCATTGTATGAAAAGCAGCGACTGCGAGGTGAGGGCATGTGTCGCCAATGATTGTGTGTGTAAGAGCGGTGTGAGGCTGCTGCCGCAAAGCTCCCCTTCCTCTCTGACGCGATGTTGGTGGGAGGGATCGCGCTGCTCAGTGTGAGAGCGAGAGGAAGGAACGTCCGTGAGAGTGGGCATTCCTCACACTCTCTGTGCTCAGTGTACAAAGTGCAATCCTCCTATGGAAGATTGCGCTTTGTATCCCGACGGCGCTCGTGTGCCGGGAGCAGTTCGGCGGGTTTCATCTCAAAAATATCTACTCGTCCGGCGCCCAGATCTTCATGTCCCGGGCGTCGGGTAATATAATTCCCACACCCCTGATGAAGAACTCAAACTCCTACAGGTCTATTCAAAGAAAGGTGAAACTCAGGAGATTGACTGGAGAAGTGAAATTCTAGGTCAAAACAGATAATCCTCCCATTTATCTCCCTTTCCTATTCGGCTATTTGATCTAGATTGTTCATTCTCCTGCCAGTTCTCCTGGTTTTTACCTTTCCTTGACTTGACCTGATAGTGCTAATGCGCTACAAAAAGCCATGTGCATAGCAAGAATACGTCCCCAGAATACAGAAATATCGTTGGAAAGCACAAGACGATGGAAGTAATCATCAAGAGACGTAACCAGGAACAGGTTGGTATTTTGTTGGTTAAGGCAGAAAGTTGCGGGGGGTTTGCAGAGCCATGATGCACCGGGTACATACTGCTCCTCCGTGGCCTCACATGATGCCAGCTGCAGTCAATTTCTCCTTCCTGTTTACAATGGGGGCTGGGAGGACGGTGCGGTGCCCGGGATCTCGCTTCATGAGACGGCCCCTGCCCACCTGTGTCCTTCACTCCCTGGTGAGCCCTCTGTTCATGTCCCTCAGCTCTCTGTATTCTTAGCTCGCTGGGGCTCACCTAGGACTGTAGGCTCGGCCGGTCACCAAGCCCGGGATCGAATGTCCGATTTTTAGCTGTTTTCAGCTGTTTGGTGTTTTTGAATGTCAAAAAAGGTATATTTTCAGTGGTCAAAATTTCAGTGCATCCCTATTTAACTCTCATAATGTTTGTGTCCAATCCCAGAGCAACGTGTCCCAATAATCCCCTGAAATGTTGGCTGTGCCGTGTAATAGACGTGTTCCTGAATGAACGTCTCACGTGTTCATGTGATTTTCCCTCCAATAGATAAATCTGTATGGGGTGAATTTCACGCTGCGGTTTCTTTATGGGATATTGGATGTGAAAATGGAAGTGAAATTCTAAGCAATAATGTGGAAAAGGATCTGAACAAGACGAGAAAAGGACGAGCTGAATCTGCAACATACACAGAGCGAGAATCTCTGGCGTCTGAAGAAAGACACGTCCCAGAGAAAGAGATTTATCCAATCACAGAACCCCCAGAATATTCACCCGCTGATATTAAGGAGGAACCGGCCTCATGTGACGAAGGAAATCTCACAGACAGTGACATGTATGAACCCCCAGAACATACACAGACACAATATTCACCTGACATTAAGAAGGAATCGCCTACATGGGAGGAAGAAAATCTCCTAGACCGCGACATGTATGAACCCCCAGAAAATATAAAGATAGAATATACCTTTACGGGGACAGAATCTGAGTCACATGGAGAAGGAGATGGCTCACATCCTGAGATGACAAAGACTGAATATCTACGTATTGTTATTAAGGAGGAACCGGACTCCTGTGATGAAGGAAATCTCCCAGACAGCGACATGTATGAACCCCCAGAACATACACAGACTGAATGTTCAGCTGATAATAATGGAGAATATGTAAAATCCAATCCAAACCCAGTGGAAATAAACCATAGCGAGTCCTTAATAGAATCCAGAAAGCCAGATCACAGGATATATTATACAGATCCCCTTACTCAGAATCCAGTTTATAAAGGACATTCAGCGCCTTCTTCTGAAATGGAGAAAGTCTCATATTCTCAGTCTGACCCTGTGATACATGAAACAAATCACCAAGAAGAACCATTTTCTTCTATGTTTATTGCAGAGAATTCTGCCCCGAAATTTGGCCTTACACACCAACATGTTCACACCCTAAAGCAACCATTCTCATGCTCTGAATGTGGGAAGCATTTTCCAGACAGTAGTGCTCTTAAAAAGCATCAGACAATTCACACGGGAAATAAAAGGTTTCAATGCGCCGAATGTGGAAAATGTTATAGCCGGGCATCAAATCTCGCAGCACATAAAAGGATTCACACTGGAAACACACCGTTTAAATGTACTGAATGTGGGAAATGTTTTTCCCGTTACTCACTTCTTGAGACACACAAATGGATTCACACAGGAGAAAAACCATTTAAATGTGATGAGTGTGGGAAATGTTTTACCCAGTCATCATCTCTTGTAACACATAAAATGATTCACGCAGGAGAAGAACCATTTAAATGCCCTGAATGTGGAAAAAGTTTTACTGATGCATCATATCTTGCGAGACATAAAAGGATTCACACGGGAGAAAAACCATTTATTTGCCCTGAATGTGGTAAAGGTTTTACCCAGGCCACACAGCTTACAACACATAAAAGGATTCACACAGGAGAAAAGCCATTTAAATGTGATGAATGTGGGAAAGGTTTTATAGGGGCAACAAATTTTGCAGCACATAAAAGGGTTCATACTGGAGAAAAACCATTCAAATGCCCTGAATGTGGGAAATGCTTTACAGACGCCTCATCTCTTGCAGGACATAAAAGGACTCACACAGGAGAAAGACCATTTATTTGCACTGAATGCGGGAAATGTTTTAGCCAGGCCTCAAATCTTACAGCACATAAAAGGATACACACGGGAGAAAAACCCTTTAAATGTGAGGAATGTGGGAAATGTTTTGGTCAGGGCTCACATCTTGCGACACATAAAAGGATTCACACAGGAGAAAAACCTTTCAAATGTGACGAATGCGGAAAATGTTACAGTCACGACTCCTCTCTCGCAAAACATAAAATGATTCACCCAGGCGAAAAAATTGTTTAAATGCTCTGAATGTGGGACGTGCTTCTCTGTGGCCTCATCTTTTGAAAAACAATATAAACTGATTCACACAGAATTAAAGCTGAATTGTTTGATTTCAGTGTTTTTAATGGGAAATGTTTTACCTGGCAGGCTTTTTTGATTGAGCGTGAGGACTCCTAAAGTGATGAGGAATATCTAGTACCGTAGATACTCAAGTATAGCGTGACCCGAATATAACGCGATGGATCGAGAGTTATAATTATGGAAATAATTAATACTCAAAACTCGAATATAACGCGAGGAACAAAATTTTACTGTAATGGTTAACAAAATCCTTCCAGGTTCTCTTAACCCTTTCACTGCTGAGGATGGGTGGGGAACGTCCGCATTGACTCCTAAGGAAAGATAGGGGGTTCCTTTAAACCCCGATTTCTCCCGACTCTTGGCAGCTAGCAGGGTCATGTTTGGTATCATTAGAAAGGCCAGAGAATGGCCTTTCCAATGATACCAAACATGACCATGTTTAAAGTAAAGAAAAAAACAGAATAAAAAAAAGTTTATTTAAAATGTGAAATGGCTCAGCAGTGAAGGGGTTAACACAATCAGGCTCCCCCTCAGGCCAGGGTGCTCTGCTCTAGAATGATTGCAGTTGTTACTATGCATGAAGCCGCCGGCCACCCTTCTTTACTAGCGATTAGATGGCCGGCGGAGGCAAGCAAGGTTAATGATTGGCCTAAACCAAGCGTGCCCTCTGGCCGTGATGGATCCCACCTCTCCCTAATCTGGGAGTTCCTGAAGTGTTTGCAAGCATCAGGGAGCCCGCATTTACTTCAGCGAGACTACCGGAACTTTTTTTTTTTTTACACGCAATGAAGAGGTCTCTAATATAACACGACCCCTCCAATTTTAAGGTAAAGTTTTGTCACCAATATCTAGCGTTATACTCGAGTATCTACAGTAAATATCAAAAGATATAAAGCTGGGTGCATCAAAGCAGACATATATAACACCCTATAATATCGCCCTGAGCGCTCTGTGGGAGAGTGAAGTTACTGACATCTCCCCTAATTCCCATCATGCTGAGCCATTCCACCCCAGGTGCTGAGCTTGCTTTAACCCCTTCACTGCCAGACCATTTCCCCCCTGTTTTCTGTGCTAATATTGACTGTTCTGTGCTCATCATGTTTAAAAAATTTTTTTTAACATTTATCATCCGGGCCTCTGCGTTTTTATATATTCTGTAAGGTACGCTCTTTAAAAAAAATTTAGAACTGGAAACCCTTGTATTTTTCTACGAAATTACTTGATTTTAGCGAAAACCAAACAAAAGAATCGTTAGTGCAGCATCATTGTTCACAATCTAATTGAAATGTGAGAAAAGTGTTGCGTTATTTTAAAAAAAAAAATTACGTTTTTTCTTTTTAATTTTTTTTTTAACATATATTTGTACGTGAGGGCTGGGGGCGGCTGGCAGAATGCTCTAATAGCTCCAGGGCTCGAGTCGAGCGGGAGCGCGCGGGAACGGCGTTCCCGCACTTCTCCCACAGCGGGAACGCTGCGGGAACGCAGCGTTCCCGCTGTGGCCCGAGCCCGAAAGGCTGGAGCAGGCGGCCGCCGTACTTTGCCGGCGGCCGCGTGCTTCCTGTTAGAACGGCCGCAGACAGGAAGTGGAGCCGCTCGCCTGGCTGTTTCATCCCTGGCGAGCGGCCGCACTTCCTGTCTGCGGCCGTTCTAACAGGAAGCACGCGGCCGCCGGGCGCAGACGCCGGAGAGGTGAGCTGGGGGCACTATCCATGAGCTGGGGGGGGCAAATCCATGAGCTGGGGGACATTGCCATGAGCTGGGGGCACTATCCATGAGCTGGGGGGGCAAATCCATGAGCTGGGGGACATTGCCATGAGCTGGGGGCACTATCCATGAGCTGGGGGGGCAAATCCATGAGCTGTGGGACAGTATCCATGAGCTGGGGGACATTGCCATGAGCTGGGGGCACTATCCATGAGCTGGGGGGCAAATCCATGAGCTGGGGGGGCAAATCCATGAGCTGGGGGGGCAAATCCATGAGCTGGGGGACAGTATCCATGAGCTGGGGGCACTATCCATGTGCTGGGGCATTTCCATGAGCTGGGGGGCATTTCCATGTGCTGGGGCATTTCCATCTGCTGGGGCATATCCATGTGCTGGGGCATTTCCATGAGCTGGGGGGCATTTCCATGAGCTGGGGGGGCATTTCCATGAGCTGGGGGGCATTTCCATGAGCTTGGGGGCATATCCATGAGCTGGGGCATATCCATGAGCTGGGGCATTTCCATGTGCTGGGGCATTTCCATGAGCTGGGGGGCATTTCCATGAGCTGGGGGGGCATTTCCATGAGCTGGGGGGGCATTTCCATGAGCTTGGGGGCATTTACATGAGCTTGGGGGCATTTCCATGAGCTTGGGGGCATTTCCATGAGCTGGGGGGCATTTCCATGAGCTTGGGGGCATATCCATGAGCTGGGGCATATCCATGAGCTGGGGCATTTCCATGAGCTGGGGGGCATTTCCATGTGCTGGGGCATTTCCATGAGCTGGGGCATTTCCATGAGCTGGGGGGCATTTCCATGAGCTGGGGCATTTCCATGAGCTGGGGGGCATTTCCATGTGCTGGGGCATTTCCATGAGCTGGGGGGCATATCCATGTGCTGGGGCATTTCCATGAGCTTGGGGCATTATCCATGAGCTTGGGGCATTATCCATGAGCTTGGGGCATTATCCATGAGCTGGGAGCAATATCCATGAGCTGGGGCAGTATCCATGAGACCTGGGGGCAGTATCCATGAGACCTGGGGGCAATATCCATGAGACCTGGGGGCATATATCCATGAGACCTGGGGGCATATATCCATGAGAACTGGGGGCATTATCCATGAGAGCTGGGGGCATTATCCATGAGAGCTGGGGACATTATCCATGAGAGCTGGGGGCATCATCCATGAGAGCTGGGGCAATTATATCCATGTGAACTGGGAAAATATATCCATATAACCAGTGCCGTGTATATTATTCTGGGGGTCCAGTGCTGTGTATATATTTCTGGGGGGTCTGTGCCTGGATATATATATATATATATAGATTATATATAAAACGCGTTAGTCCAGTTGCCAAAATCGCGAGTATACCTGTACGTAGTGATACCTTTCACTGATCAGTATAGTTTCCAGTTTACACTCTTGAAAGCTTGTCTTTTAAATGTAAAGTTAACCCAATAAAAATGGTATCACCGGCTCGTCCGGCTATACTCGTGATTATATATATTTTTTCTTCAGGTAATAGGGGTTGTGGAATTCGTGGGTGAGTTCCCTCACTTTTTTTCCCAGGACTTGACCCCTGAATAGCTCTCTACCAAGTTCGCCAGCTGATTGCATTGTACTGTGCTGCTGCATGTAAGATCGCACGAGAGCACGGCTGCAGGTCTGGGAGCCGCGTTATGACTTACACATTCCTGTGGCTGCTCACTACAGCGCGGCCAGCTGGCAAATCCGGCACAATGCTATTAGAGCAATCTGCCAGCCGGCCCTGGTGTGTGAGGTCTGCCTGTGTGTCTGTCTGAGCTGTGTGCGGTGGGTGAATGGGGTGTCTGGCCGTACCTCTCAATACTTCCATTATTTGGACATTCTTTCTGCAAAATCTTACTTTTATTTAATGTCATGTGACCATTTTCCCAATAAATAAATAAAATAGATCAGTAATCGGTATCTGTGTGTACTTTAAAATGAAAAAGTATCGGTACTCGTACTTGGTCTTAAAAAGTGGTATTTGTGTGTCTCTAGTATTAAGCAATGTGACACATGATTAATGCATCATTTCCTTTATTTGTGTAAGAGGTTGTGATCAATTGGGCAGTGTGTGCACTGATACACGTGATTTTAATATTGTGTTAATAAAGTTTAATTTGTTCATGCATTCGGTGTGCATTTCTTTATTTTTGTTTGTCGGGACATTTTGGAGGAAATTAAAGGAAACCTCTGTATAGGAAGAGCACCCAGAGCTGTGAAAACATTATCTCCAGCCTCTGCTATTTCTAACTTTTCCAACACACCTCTCCCCCTTTCCGATCATGCCTCGTCTCATGGGATCTTCACCTGCTGCCAACCCAAACTCCTGCTTCCACACCACTTCTTTTCAACCCCCGAAGGCACCTTGGTGGCCTGAATCCTAAGCTACTCTGCACTGTTTTATCCTTCCGATCCCACTGATACCTACAAGTCTGTCCTCTCCACATCACTCAACGTACTCGCTCCTACCTCTCTGTCCTACATGCAGGCCTAACCACCAACCGTGGCACAGTAAATACACCCGCTATCTTCGGTGTTCTAGGGCAGCTGAATGTGGTTGGAGGAAGCCTCGCACATCGTCTGAATTCCTGCATTACAAATTCATGCTCCGTTCCTACAGTCTCGCTCTATCCAACGCTAAACAATCTTCTCGTCCCTTATCTCCACCTTCTCATGATTCCAGACGTCTGTTTCGTACTTTCAATCTGTTAATGCGACTCTCTTCCACTCAACCTTTTCAGATCTCACTGCTGTCAGCTTTGACTTCTTCACCAATAAGCACTAAACTTAAACTAGAAATCTCTTCGCTTCCCTCCTCCATTAACCAATCTGCTTCATTCATACTCCTACAGTGTTAAAATCCAGCCCTCCCACCCCCACACAAAGATTTAAAACTCTGCAACCACATTATTTCCGAAAGAAAACGCTGTCCAAATTCCTATTTATCCTGTTACTTTCCCTGGCAAACGATGTGGAAACTAACCCTGGTCCTATAGGTGACACAACCTTTAGTCTCCCCACTAAAAAAGGCCTCTCATTTGTGCACTGTAACATCCGTAGTTTACTCCCTAAATTGGATGAGCTTCAGGCGTGGTGTTTCTATTACAAACCCAAAATCATTGTGCTCACAGAGTCATGGTTAACCCCAAAAGTACCAGACTCTGCCATATCAATACAGGGGTAATCATGTTATAGAAAGGACAGAGCAAAGAGAGGATGGGGAATTGTTATTTATGTTGAGGAGTCCATAAAGTTCACCCCCTTACAGACTAATTGAGATTCCATTCAGTAAATCAATCATTGTTGCTGGATTCTATCACCCACCGAGCTCTCCAGTGCACTCCCTCTGACATATCTCAAATCCTTAATAACCTACTTGCCCAAAACCAAAAAAGTGAAATGCTGGTCCTCGGCGATTTTAATACAGATTGGGTAAATCCTAAAAACAAACACTGCTCACTGTTTAAAACTTTGCAGCTAACTCAATTAATCTCCTGCCCCACTTGCATTAATATGAAAAGCCCTAACCATACCTTGCTGGACTGGATTCTCTCCTCATCTCCTGATCGAATACAGGAGGCAGGTGTTCTCGGTAATAGCTTTAGTGACCATTGTCTAGTGTACTGCGTGCGCAAAATAAAGGCCATAAAATCTTCCCCAAAAGGTAATAACCACCAGGTCTTTCAAGAAATTTATTCTTGAATCCTTCCTAAGTGATCTCAAACAGCTCCCCTGGTACAGACTAAACCTAATCCCAGACCTAGACTGTGCAATTGAATACGTTCAGTCTGAGCTCCTGCAAGTCTGGAATTCCCATGCCCTGCTGCGTAAAGTGTGAGTAAAAGGGACCCATCTCCCCTGGGTTACAGCTGATCTTACACTAATGTACCAGCTTAGAGATTCACTGTGGTCAAATTTCAAGAGTACTGGTTCCATGAACGATCACGACGAATGCCGAAATGAATGCACAAAACAAACAAAAATGGCTAAGGCCCATTACTTCAATGAAAATCTGAACAATAACATCAAACCCTAGAAACTTTTGGAGAACCATAAGTAACATACAAGCACCCCCCGTCCACTCCCAGCCGGCTGCTGTCAAAGTAAACAACCAAACCCTGCAACACCCCCTAGATGTAGCAAATGCCTTTAATGGTTATTTTGTTGGATGTGCCACCACTTTGATTGCCAAGCTAGGAAATGACATGCAATCAGAAAGCAAAAAATGAAATACCAGTCTGGACCTGATCAAATACCAGCAATGCTGCTGAAAATCAGGGCATCGGCAATTGCAAATCCTGTCGCAACCCTAATAAATGAATCACTGGCGACTGGATACATACCCAAACTCTGGAAGACTGCGAGAGTAGTACCTATCCATAAAAGTGGTGACAGTACTTTGGTATCCAACTACCGTTCGATATCATTGCTCCCTGTAATGTCAAAAATTTTGGAAAAATGCGTCTACACACAATTACGTGATTATTATCAATATTGGAACTACTTAACCCCAGATCAATCCGGCTTTCGTCCAAATCACTCAACTACAACCCCCCTTTTTAGGCTAGGGTCAGACGAAAGCATTTTTCCCCGCGAATGTGAAAACGTGCGTCCGAACGCATTGATGTATTTTTTCACGGAATGCGCAAAAACGGTCAGACGACGCATTTTCGGGCGTGATTTTGTACGGATCGTCAATAAAACTCTTTTTGCGTCTGGACGTTATGTAGGCTGGACATTAGCAGCGTCTGACATCTCCTAATCACGCACAAACGCCGCTATGCCGCAGCTGCGCACTCAGTACGTCAGTACTAGCGGTTCAGCGTTCTCAGAAAAATGCGTTCAAATTCCACTTGAGTTGCACGGCCGGACTTTTGTGCGGCCGTACATCGTATATTGGCCGTCATTGCACGTCATCTGCTGCTAGTGCGGCCGTAATTATGTGCGCCAGAACGCACGTTAAAAGTGCGCTGGTCTGACCCCAGCCTAAAAGTCTGCAATGATATCCAAGCTGGGATGGAACAAGGAAAGCTAACTGGAGCCATCTTCCTTGATTTTGCCAAGGCCTTTGACACAGTAGACCATGGCATCTTGTTAGAAAAACTTAAAAACTCTGGCATTGGTGATCGCACGTTAACCTGGTTTCAATCATATGTATCCGACCAATCATAATATGTGTGAATTTCTGGCAGCTCCTCCCTCCCCCTCCCTGTCACTTGCTGTGTACCCCAAGGCTCAATACTAGGCCCCCTGCTATTCACAATAGTCATAACTGATCTGCCCAACGCCTGCAAAGCATCAACTGTACACATGTACGCAGACGACACCGTAATCTATACCAGCAAACCAAATCTCCGGCAGCTGGAGGCCGTGCTGCAAGAACAATTCACAGAGGTAGAAAAGTGGATCAAACACAACAAACTTTTCTTAAATACTGACAAAACTGTAACGATGCTCTTTGGAACAAAACCTAAACTACACAAATTGCAAAATCCCCATCTATGTGTCAGGACAAAATCAAATGGCACGCTGACCACAGTCACTTCTCTCAAATACCTAGGTATGTGGTTGGACCCTAATCTATCCTTTGGCCCCCACATCGAAAAACTCTCATCTAAACTTTACCCCAAACTAGGTGCCCTGTACAGAAACAAATCCTGCCCGAGTCCCGCGGTAAGAAAGCAGATTGTACAACAAATGCTTATGCCGGCTATTGAATACGGAGATGTAGTGTATGCAGCCGCCCCGCAAACACACCTTCAGAAACTTACTACCAGGCCTCAAAATTTCAAGTCCTGAGCTACTAGCCAGGCCTTAAGAGTTACTCGCCACTAGTTGCCCCACCTAACCCTTATCCAGCATTGCCTATGCATTCCCACTCACCCTCATGTAATTTCCACTCGCCAAATGCGAGCAGGCGAGTGGAAATTTTGAGGCCTGCTTACTACATTGTATAACTCATTCTGCCGCTTTGCATCACAATGTAACTACATGACCCACCATTGTGACATGTTAAAAGAGCTAAACTGGCCATCGCTGGAGTCTAAACGCACCCTTCACCTTTCCAGCCTGGTGTTTAAGAGCTTTTCTGGGAAGCTGCCACCCTATTTGAATAGACTGCTTCCCCCAGCAGCTCCCTCATCCTATAACCTCCGATCCAGGACCAGCACCTTACTTGCAATACCACAATACAAAAAGACAGTGGCTCGATCCTCATTTTCCTACAGAGCACCACAATTATGGAATAACCTCCCAGACGCCATCAAATCTTCCCCCAGTCTTAAGTCACTCAAGAGCTCCTTACTAACATACCTCAATACAGAATGCACCTGTAAACATGTAACATAGTGACTATATTTCCTACATATTTATTTTCTGTTAATCTGTATATTTGTGTTGTTTTTTAATATCTTGCATTTTATTACTTTGTATTTCTGTAACTGTAACACTTCAATGTTCTTGAACCCAGGACATACTTGAAAACGAGAGAAATCTCAATGTATCCTTCCTGGTAAAATCCTTTATAAATAAAAATAAATAAATATATGAGTATACGGGGAATTAGTGGATCTTGAGCTCTATATATGAGTATACGGGGAATTAGAGGATCCTGAGCTCTATATATGAGTATACGGGGAATTAGAGGATCCTGAGCTCTATATATGAGTATACGGGGAATTAGAGGATCCTGAGCTCTATATATGAGTATACGGGGAATTAGTGGATCCTGAGCTCTATATATGAGTATACGGGGAATTAGAGGATCCTGAGCTCTATATATGAGTATACGGGGAATTAGAGGATCCTGAGCTCTATATATAAGTATACGGGGAATTAGAGGATCCTGAGCTCTATATATGAGTATACGGGGAATTAGAGGATCCTGAGCTCTATATATGAGTATACGGGGAATTAGCGGATCCTGAGCTCTATATATGAGTATACGGGGAATTAACGGATCCTGAGCTCTATATATGAGTATACGGGGAATTAGTGGATCCTGAGCTCTATACAGTTGTGTTCAAAATTATTCAACCCCCAATGCTGTAAAGGGTTTTAGGGAGTTTAGTGTACATTTGTAATTGTATTCAGAATGAAATCCTACAAGGACTTTTTAAAGAACCATATGCAACTAAAATGACATCAATTGGTTTTGTAATACAGTAGTAAATGTTCCTTTTGTGAATTCTTCATTGACACAATTATTCAACCCCTTAAAGACTACCACTCTGAAGAACAGAGGTTCATTCAAGTGTTTTCAATCAGGTATTGAAAACACCTGTGGATGTCACGGAGCAGCAATAAAGCATAATAAGCACCAATTAGGCAGCTTTAAAATGACTGTGATACTCAGCTCCTTCTAGACATTTACTGGTGTGGTCACAAACATGGTGAAGTCAAGAGAATGGTCCAGGAAGACAAGAGAAGAGGTGCTTACTCTTCACAGGAAGGGCAATGGCTATAAAAAGATTGCAAAGATGTTAAACATACCAAGAGAGACCATCGGAAGCATCATTTGCAAATTCAAGGCAAAGGGCACTGTTGAAACGCTACCTGGTCGTGGCAGAAAGAAGATGCTGACTTCGACTGCTGTGCGCTACCTGAATCGTAGAGTGGAGAAAAGTCCCCGTGTGACTGCTGAGGAACTGAGAAAAGATTTGTCAGATGTGGGTACTGAAGTTTCAGCTCAGACAATACGGCGCACACTGCGTAATGAAGGCATCCATGCCAGAACTCCCAGGCGCACCCCCTTGCTGTCTCCAAAGAATAAGAAGAGTCGACTGCAGTATGCCAAAAGTCATGTGGACAAACCACAGAAGTTTTGGGATAGTGTTCTGTGGACTGATGAAACAAAATTAGAACTGTTTGGGCCCATGGATCAACGCTATGTTTGGAGGAGGAAGAACAAGGCCTATGAAGAAAAGAACACCTTGCCTACTGTGAAGCATGGTGAGGGGGGTCAATCATGCTTTGGGGCTGTTTTGCTTCTGCAGGTACAGGGAAGCTTCAGCGTGTGCAAGGTACCATGAATTCTCTTCAGTACCAGGAGATATTGGATGACAATGTGATGCAGTCCGTCACAAACCTGAGGCTTGGGAGACGTTGGACCTTTCAACAGGACAATGATCCCAAGCATACCTCCAAGTCCACTAGAGCATGGTTGCAGATTAAAGGCTGGAACATTTTGGAGTGGCCATCGCAGTCACCTGACTTAAATCCGATTGAGAACCTCTGGTCGGATTTAAAGAAAGCAGTTGCAGTGAGCAAGCCTAAGAATATGACTGAACTGGAGGCTTTTGCCCATGACGAATGGGCGAAGATACCCGTAGATCGCTGCAAGACACTTGTGTCAAGCTATGCTTCACGTTTAAAAGCTGTTATAACTGTAAAAGGATGTTGTACTAAGATTGAATGTCACTTGGGGGTTGAATAAAACTGATAATGATGTGAGCACAGAAAAGACATTTGTGGTTATTTCATTATAAATGTTATGTTATATTTGTCTGACCTACACGTGCCTCTTTGATTTAATTGTAAGCAAGATGACTGAATGATCAAACTCCATGTCAAACTGGCCAAAACACTCAATTTCAGTGGGGGTTGAATTATTTTGAACACAACTGTATTATCTAAGAGGTTATTCACTAACCGACTTGCACAATCTTGGGCCGATTCATTTATTCGCCAAATACAGGTTTTACTGTGTCATCAGTATTTCTTGTTTGTCATAATGTGATGGGGGGGGGGTCAGGATGAAAACTGCAGAATATTCCTGTGTGATTCCAGACACATTGTGCTTCCTCTAATCGTTCCTCCACAAGATCCGGCCGTCCAGGTAACCTGTGATAATGAATCCACTCACAGCCAGGGATCCGCTGAGCCAGAGGATCCTGGATCTAACTCTGGAGATGATCCTTCTGCTGACTGGAGAGGTAAGAGATTCCATGAGATTCCATATTGCTGCTGATATTAAATCCCCCTGGAGCTGTGTGACCCAGGAGACATTTCAGAGGCAGATCAGTAGTAGATTCATGTGTAAATAAAGGTTCCAGCTCACCATACAGCACACTATGGAGATAACACACTGACACATACACAAAAGAATGGGGGGCCCAGGGGGGCGACATGTTTATACCTCTCTATATTGGGTCACTCTCAATGTTTAGGGTCATATGGTGGTGAAGATCCATGAGATGGTCAGTGACAGCAGCCGTCACCAAATGTCAGAAGGACACGGCAGGAGCCAAAGCTTCAATACGGAGCCTCCACCTCACTCAGGAATCCATGAGCAAAACCATGAGAAGATCCTGGAGCTGAGCAATCAGATCATCCGTCTGCTGACTGGAGAGGTGAGGCTGCTGGGAATGGGACATTATACGGTAACACCAAGGCATGTGTCTGGATGGTGACTGTGTCATTGTGTGTGTCAGGTTCCTATACGCTGTGAGGATGTCACTGTCTATCTCTCCATGGAGGAGTGGGAGTATGTGGAGCGACACAAGGAGCTCTATGAGGACGTCATGATGGAGGATCACCAGCCTGTTATTACACCGGGTAAGAGATGCTTTAATTCTCATAATGTTTGTGTCCAATCCCAGAGCAACGTGTCCCAATAATCCCCTGAAATGTTGGCTGTGCCGTGTAATAGACGTGTTCCTGAATGAACGTCTCACGTGTTCATGTGATTTTCCCTCCAATAGATAAATCTGTATGGGGTGAATTTCACGCTGCGGTTTCTTTATGGGATATTGGATGTGAAAATGGAAGTGAAATTCTAAGCAATAATGTGGAAAAGGATCTGAACAAGACGAGAAAAGGACGAGCTGAATCTGCAACATACACAGAGCGAGAATCTCTGGCGTCTGAAGAAAGACACGTCCCAGAGAAAGAGATTTATCCAATCACAGAACCCCCAGAATATTCACCCCCTGATATTAAGGAGGAACCGGCCTCATGTGACGAAGGAAATCTCCCAGACAGCGACATGTATGAACCCCCAGAACATACACAGACACAATATACCTCTACTTATACAGGGGCAGAATCCGAGTCACATGGAGAAGGAGATATCTCACATCCTGACATTTCTCCCCTCCCAGAACATACATACAGGGTTATTCAGAGAGCGGTGAAAAGCAGGAGAATGACTGGAGAATGGAAAATTCTAGGTCAAAATAGCCAATTTGGAAAGTGAGATAAATTCGAGAATTTTTCTGGCTTGGCTATTTTGACCTAGAATTTTCCATTCTCCAATCATTCTACTGCTTTTTACCGCTCTCTGAATAACCCTGATATGCAGAAAAAAGCCATGCGTCCATTGGGTTCAGCCTTTCACACATCACCTACTGCTGTTGATCCAAAAGAATTTAAAAAAAAACAGCGCTGACCAATATGCAACACACTGGGAAAAAAGTCCTTATTGACCCCAGATGGTGTCAGACATTGACCAGACATTTCATCTATAACATCTTAACTTTTCACAGTGCTACATTCTGAAACAACACGTACACACGCCAAGGTCTATATCAGTGGTTCCCAACCGCGGTCCTCAAGTACCTCCAACAGGTCAGGTTTGCAGGATATGTGAAGCACAGCACAGATGATCTGATTTGCTGCTCAGTGATTGCAGGATTCAGTCTGCATTTCCCCAAGGAGATCTGCAAAACCTGTCCTGTTAGGGGTACTTGAGGACCGTGGTTGGGGACCACTGGTCTATATTAATCTAATGAGCAGCATCTGTGTATGCAAGCCACTGTAACAGTCACTGGAGCAAATAGAAGTAGATTTCCTGTATGCGGGTCCCCTGGTGAAGCTTTAAGATATATAGAATAGATTTATTATAAGGTTAATAATTATGTTATTACAAATAATATTAATAATAAATAAAAAATGATGAGTTTATATTCTATTGTATTATGTAAATAATTATACAGACACCAAAAAAGTTTGTGAACCCATTTATAGCACAATGTAATCCGATCTTCTTTGCTTTTCTGGACCAACGCAATCGGAGTAAATAAATAAGAAAATGGGGGGAAAAAAGTTAAAAGCGTTCAAAAATGAAATACAATATGCAGAATAGTGCAGCTACTAATGGGATAAAAATAACACAATATCATATGGTAAAGCAAGGAGAGTGTCACCAATCAGGAGATGTTCAGCAAGAACTGGACCACGTTTGTAGAAGTAATTGGAGGCAGGGACGTGCAGTCAGGGGAGCAGTAAATTAATGTGCTCATTGTGCTGTAATGACATGTATTGTGTGTATATTTAAACTGTAAAAAAAATGTTATCTATTGAAAAAAGTTCTCATACTCACCTGCTCCATGCTCCCTCGCTGCTTCTCTGTCCTCTGCTTTTTTCCCCCTGCACTTTCAGTTTGCCGGCTGCTGTGTGTGTGTGATTCATTACACAGACAGCAGGGGCAGCACTGAGCCAGCCTAGCCTACGCAATTTGCGCAGCTGAATGCTACACTTATTGCGCAGCTCAAGCTGGCTTTGCTTCCTGGTTCTACGCTCTTTTGTGCCTCCAGAGGCACTGAGAGCAATTGAAAGCTTGAGCCAATAGGAAAGCTCCATTGGTCTCAAGCAATTCTTTTTTTTCTCCATGGATTGATTGACGCAGGACAGTCATGTGACTGTCCTCGTCAGTCGTGGGGGGGCAGGCAGAGCTCAGCAGTCAGCATGTGTGTAATAGCGCCCTCTATTAGTCAGTATTGTAAGTGCATGCTCTTAGAACTGTAAAAAAAATGCGAACTTTACCTTATAAATAGTGAAACTCTATTATCCTATATAACGCTAATCAAATGCGTAAATTATGACTGCGTAACCCTGTGTATATCAATATCTGATACTAGCCAGTGCCTCACCAGCCACTGACCTCACTGCACGTCACTGATTGGAGGTAAACCCACGGGATGGCCAGCTGCACAACTTCTGTAGGTCAGGGCTGCCAAACTTCCCACTCACACGTATGTTGTTGATGCCTACAATCCCCAGAATTCCTTCAATGCGAACAATGGCCAGGGAATCATGGGAGTTATAGTTCAGGAACATCTGGGGGGCTGGAGTTTGACAGCCTTGATGTAGAGGGACTCCTCTATCATGTAGGCCCCAACCCTGGTCCTCATGTACCCCTAAAAGCCCAGATCTTAAGGAACTCCTTGGGGGAAAAGCAGACTGAATCCTGCAATCACTGAGCAGTAAATCACATCACCTGTGCTGTGCTTCACATGTCCTGCAAACCTGGCCTGATAAGAGGCCCTGAGGACCAGGGTTGGAAACCACTGATGTAAAGGGACTCCTTTTATCTCTTCATTGAGTTTGCTCTCCACTCTATAGGCCGGAAGGCGCCATCTGCGCACTCCTTGCAGATGCACAGGAAGTAGAATCCATCGTCGTCAGATAAGTTTTATCACAGAATCCACAGCAATAAAACTCACAGCAATGTGCACTGTGTATGGGTGTATCACAGAATCCACAGCAATAAAACTCACAGCAATGTGCACTGTGTATGGGTGTATCACAGAATCCACAGCAATAAAACTCACAGTAATTGATGGTGCACAGAGCAGATCTAAGGATGAAATGCTGCCCCCTAAAAAAAACACGGCCACTGAGACACATACATCCAATATGTTAATATATACATTATATGCATCCAGGAAGTGCTGCATCTTACTTAGGGTTCCCACCTGTACGGTTTTGACCCGTACTGTCCAGGTTTCGAGTCATGTGTACGGGTTTGATTACCTGCCACCCGGACACATGACTCGGCTGGGACACATGACTGTCTGTCTCCCACGTGGTTGACGCGATCCTCTGGACCGAGCGGCTATTAGCAGCTGCACAGTGGGAGAGGTTTGTGCTGCCCCTTGATTAATCACTTGCGCTGCCTGTGTGCGAGTGAGAGAAGGAAGCTCCACCCGGTGAGTATAGCTGTGGGCCAGTTCCCCCCTCCTCTTCTACCTGGCTGTGCAGCGTCCGAGGGTCTCTGTCCCTTCCGTGGTGGCCCCTCCCACTCCATCCCAGCAGCAGCAGCAGCTTCTCTCTTAACATACAGGCATAGAGCTTGTAAAGGGAGGCTCTAGCTGTTTACAGTGTAAAGTCATTATTTTGAAAATTGTGTGAAGAAATAAATTCTATAACACAATAATGTACATGTGGGTTGTGCATTGTATGGGTGTTTTTTTTTCTGCTATTTCCCCGGGGCCCCATTAGTTGTCAGTTCGCCCCTGCTCACCTCTACTGAACCCCAACGTATTCCTGGGAAAGGGGATGTTACATCCTCAGCCCCGGCTATACTGCCTGGGGGGTCTGGGCAAGGTTCTGTGCCAAGTGCTGGCTGAGTGCCAGCACCAGGTAATGGCCGAGCGGCATCTGAGGGGGTGGGGCCTGGCGTGGTCACGAGGAGCCGCCGGGTTTAAAACAGGGCGCGAGGAGTTGCCTCGTCACCCTGACGTGGAGTTCTGTTCCCGCATCGCTAAGCTATTCTGATTGTTGATTTTTGTTGCCGACCCATTTCTGGATACGATCCCTGCTCCTACTTTTTGACCCGGCTTGTTATTTGACCATTCTGTTGCTGCTCGATTGCAATCACCAGTGTTGTGATTTGGTGGTTTAACCCCATGTTTGCCGCTGGGGTCTTCCCTCGTTACTGAGGTGTTGCCCCTTTTCGTTTTGGGGTATCGTCTGTGGCCTCATTAGTTTACTGATAAGGAATAATTATCCTTGTTCTCCTGCTGTCTGGAATTATCTCAGCCATTAGCTCTCATTTACTTCCTTGTACCCGGCCGGGCCTTTTCCTTGTTCAGAGTTGTAGAAAGCATATTCCCAATGTATACATTGATTATGAGAAATGAATTGAGCTCAAGACGCTGATGTCACATCTCTTTACTATTCAATATCTGCTGGTGTCACAGTTTTCACAGAGTTAAATACAGAAATACACGTCAGACTTAAGACCGCCCCTCAAATACAGAATTGGATAAGCTTTAGGCGCATTTTCCAAATTGTCTCAGACAAAGAACTTGGATAACAATACATCCTTCAAATTAACCCTAGACATTGACACTTTACACATCCTGTTACACCTAATCCAAAACAGTAATTGAATTTAAGCAGGCATGGGATAGGCATAAGGCTATCCTAAACAAAAGATAAAACCAGGTTAAGTATCCATGTAAATGGGCAGACTAGATGGGCCGAAGGGTTCTTATCTGCCGACATTTTCTATGTTTCTATGTTTCTAATCAATGATCAGTTCCTTACATCAAAGAGAGCTTAGGCCGGTAACTCTTAGAGTCTTTGTCTCAGGCCACAAGGATGTTGACTTAATGAACCCTTCCTCAATAAATGCTGGAAGCCATAATTGATGATCCTTCAAGGATTGAGGCAGGTGTTCAACATCTGTTTCCTACTCTGATACAAAGATTTTATCTGAGGATCAATTTGATATAAGAATACGCATTCATAGAAAGATTAAAATATTCCTCAACAGTTACTATACCCAACCATGGGCTCAGGTTTCTTTGCCACAAACCTATGTGAAAACCGCAATGGAAAAAATACTGTTTTTATTCAGCCTACATTCAGTGTGCTCAAACCACCAAGTATACTTGATACTGTACCAGTGATAGACCCCTATGTGTGTCAGTCACCTCTGAACATCATAAGGTACCGTTGACCTGCTCTAGCTTATCAGAAAATGTTAAATCTGCACATTTCCTGACTGCCCTGCAGTCTGTACAATTCACTTACTGTCTGAAGTATCTTTGTGTTTCTGAACGTGCTCTAAGTTTTCTATCGGTCTCGATACCTTTAGTGCTCAGTAGCAACTCAGCAGTTCGCTCATACTCCCTGACTTTGGGGTTTAAATCTGTGAATACCAAGCAAGGTGTAAACGTCAAGCAGATATTTCAGTCCCTAAAGATCTCAACCTCGTTACTCCTGTGTGAGCGCCACTGCGCCCGTTACAGGGGAGAATAGATGAGGGGCTTACTCCATGCGTATTAAACTGCACTGAATAACCTACAGGGTTAAAAGCCCCAGGGTACTGACTACGTCAGTAAACTAGAAACTTGAAATCTTCTAGTTTCTCAGAAAGTACAAGGAGGTGTGTGTTACCACATTTATGAGGCGTGGACAGCTTGTAAACGCCTCATGAATGGAATATGGTAACACACACCTCCCTGTACTTTCTGAGAAACGAGAGGATTTCAAGTTTCATTTCTCCTCCAGCTTCCAGCGATGGCGTCTGCTGATCTGAGAGACGAGCTGACCTGCTCCATCTGCCTGAATGTTTATACACAGCCTGTGACCCTGCCGTGTGGACACAGCTTCTGCAGGATCTGCATTGTGGATGTGCTGGACACACAGGAGGGATCTGGAGCCTATAAGTGTCCTGAGTGCAGAGCAGAGTCTCAGGAGCGTCCCGCTCTGGTGAAGGTCAGGAAGCTGCATAACATCGCGGAGAGTTTCCAGTCTACTCATCCAGAGCAGGAGGACATCAAGATCCCCTGCACTTACTGTATTCTGTCGACGATACCGGCTGCTAAAACATGTCTGATGTGTGAAGCTTCTCTGTGTGACATCCACCTGAGGGTCCACTGCAAGTCAGAGGAGCACGTCTTAACTGAACCCACCACTTCACTGGAGAACAGGAAATGCTCCGTCCACAAGAAGGTCCTGGAGTATTACTGCTGTGAGGACGCGGCCTGTATCTGTGTGTCCTGCAGCCTGGCCGAAAAGCACATGGGTCACCAGGTGGAGACTCTGAATGAGGCCTTTGAGAAGAAGAAGGAGAAACTGAGGAATATTCTGCAGAAACTGACCTCACAGAGAGAGGAGGTTGAGAAAAGAGGCCAGAGCCTGGAGGAGCGCGGGAGACAAGTGCAAGAAAAAGCAGCCGGGGAAACAAAGAAAGTCACTGCCCTGATTAGGGACATCAGGGAACGGCTGGAAGCCCTGGAGAAGCGAGTCCTGAGTGAGATCTCCAGGCAGGAAGAGCAGGTCTCACTCCGAGTCTCAGATCTAATCCGGCAGCTGGAAATAAAGAAGGAGGAGCTGTCCAGGAAGATGGGCGATATCGAGGAGCTGTGTGACATGACCGACCCAGTAACTGTCTTACAAGGACAGGAATCAGACAGAGCCGACTATTGTGATGCTGAAAAGGACACAAAGACACATGACATAAAGGTCCAGGATGTAGGAGATCTGGATGAGGAGCTGCTCTCAGTGATCTTACACTCGGGCCTAGCTGGGATTTTCAGCACAGTAAATAAGCATTGCTCGTTACAGAATGCTTACGGCATTTTAAAGGAAGTAAAAATAGCTTCCGACTTATCGATGGATATAGATACAGCTGCTGATAACATATATTTATCAGACTGGAAAAAAACTGTGTCCAGGCCAAAGACCCGCCGTCGCCGCCAATACACAAGTGAGAGATTTAATAGTAGTCAGGTTTTAAGCTCTATGGATTTCTCCGGAGGGCGCCATTACTGGGAAGTGGATTGCAGTCATACAGGGGGGTGGGCTGTAGGAATGGCTTATCCCAGTATACAGAGGGGTGGAGGGCGGTCTCAAATTGGATGTAATGAAGATTCGTGGGGTTTGAGGTGTTTTGATAGCACATATATATTGAAACATAATGATAAGTCATTTGAGTTATCTCAGCCTGCTTCCTCCTGGAGAGTCGGGATATTCCTGGACTATAAGTACGGGCGTTTGTCCTTTTATGAGCTGTGTGACCCGATCAGACACTTACACACCTTCACTGCTCGATTCACCAATTCACTCCATGCTATAATTGGGATATACAAGGATGACAGTTGGGTCAGCATTGTAGATTCGCAATTTTGAGAAGGTGTCTTCTAGAAGTGAAAATGTCACGAAACTAATAAGGGGTTTTACGTTACAATAATAAATAAAAAAAAACATAATGTTGTTCGATTTTGAGTAGGTGGGGACTTGCTAAACACAATACACAATCGTGGGTTTGAGGGGTAAGGGTGGAGAGCAATGCGGGGCCTAGAACAGACGCAGAAAATCCAGGGAACAACATTACTGCATTCCCGTCCACCCGATGAATTTAATAGATAAATATGATTCCAAGTTAAACTGCTGATTTGCTTATGTTGTATTTACTTAATGTACTGATTTCTGGTTGTTAAGCGGATCCTTTGAGATCTCGTGGCTTTGCTCCTGATTTATACTGATTGATTGATCATAGAACTGATACTCGCTGATAGATTTTTAATCATTAAATCTGATTTCTATTCCACACAAACGCCGCGTAAAGAATGACTTTTCTGTGTCCGTTCCCTCCAATCAGTGATGAGTATTTATACGAGGAGGGTAGTGCAGGCTCTGTCACGTTTCCACCGGTTCCAACCATGCCCCCTGGTGAGGAGAGCGATCCAGGCCAGCTCTTGCTTTGTTAGCTATGCCATTCAGTTCTACGCCGCTTCTGGATTCCCCTGCTGCTGTTCTGGCCTGGGGTCGCATGGTCCACCCTGTCCCTATAAATATGCAAGCAGCACAGAGGCTCCTTGCTCTTGCATGGTTTTCTGTTTCCTGAGGGTTCCTGTTTCCTGAAGGTCTTGTTTCCTGGGGGTCATTGTTTCCTGTGATCTTGTCCTGGTATTTCTTGTGTATGATCTCTGCTATTCCTGACTACCCGCTCTGTGTATGATCTCGGGTTGCATTTCTGACTACGCTCTTGTTATTCCCTGTATTGTATTCTGGTTCCTGATTCCTGGCTGTTCTGACTTCCCTCTCTGGTATCTGATCTTGACTTGTCTGACATACTCTCCTGGCTCTTGATCCTTTGGCTCTGGTTCTGACAATTCTATTGTATGTTCCTTGTGTTCTGTTCTGTGTATTACCCAGCAGCATTATATTCATTCATTTTAGAGGCGATTGCAAGGACCTTATCCCAGTTCAGGGTTCCCTGTATTGCTGCTGGGTGAGAGTATATTGTTTTGTTGTATCCTGTTTAACCCTCGCTCTTCCTGTTCTCCTGTCTGTGTTATTTCTTCTGAGGCACCCTTTCCCTAGACAGAAGGCCAAACCTTATTCTAGAGTTAGGAATCCCTTTAGTGTTCTGTTGTCTTCTCCTTGTTCGCCTGCCATTCCTGTTACAGTTGTTCTGTTATATATCTTGTCTAGTATCTGTGTGCTGTGGTCTGTGACCATGCAGCCAGCAGCTTACCTGCCTCAAGTACAGGGCCGGCCCGTCCATGGAGCACAATGCAAGGCCGGCCCGTCCATGGAGCACAATGGATCAATTGCTCCAGGCGGCACATTTTTCACAGCGGCATTTTTTTAAATGCAGTCATGTGTGTCTGGGCAGTGAGCAGCCTCTGAGTAAACAGACTGCGACCTTGTGACCCCAGGAGCAGGAAGGAAAGCGGCACCGTGTCAGGACCAAGACCCAGGAGGAGGATTTGCATCTTCTCTTCACACCAGGCAGGTTCATTATAGGGGGTTCTGGTACTGCCCTGCTGCCCTCTCCTCCTTTCCCCCAAATCTGATCCCCTGTCTCAGCTCCCGATGCACTGACTGAGTGAC
Organism: Leptobrachium leishanense; assembly: GCA_009667805.1. Taxonomy (NCBI): domain Eukaryota; kingdom Metazoa; phylum Chordata; class Amphibia; order Anura; family Megophryidae; genus Leptobrachium; species Leptobrachium leishanense. Next base: position 183,131,948 of record CM019068.1, on the reverse strand, counting down.
AGGCAGAATCAGAAAAAAGTTCTGCCACCAGTCAGCCTGTCTGATCTGTTAATTAAACTGTAGTATGATTAACTGCTTCATTGCCCCCACGGAAAGCAGTGCTGTGCTGTATGAGGAGCTCTTAGTGCTGGATATGCCAAAAGTACAAAACAACTGAGCCCCCACCACCTTCTGCAACCCCTGTGACAGGGGAAAATCAATCATATAGCGGCTGTTTAAGTTCAGTGAGGTCCTAAAAGGTCAATAAATCACTTGTCTAGCAGAAAGCAAGCTGAAATTCCTACAAAGACCCCACACCTGACTTTAAAAAGATGTTTACAAGCACAACCCCCACCCAAAAAAAATAACTCGCCACTTATCATGCATCAGCCTCCTTATCTCAAACAAGGGTGATTAAAAAAGGAACCCTTTCTGCACAATATACTGTATATAGCAGGTTGTTGTAACAATGACTAAAAAGTAGTGTGTGATTGAAAGGGTAAACAAAAGTGGATGACGTAAAGACGCAATAGAAGTGTTTATTTGAAATAGTTAATAAGTGTGTGACTGAAAGGGTTAATAATAGTGCAGAACAGAGGGTCAGTTGTAGTTTGCTGAAAGGGTTAAATGAAGTATGTGACTGAAAGGGTTAATATTAATTTCTGGTAAAAAGGTTAATAATAGTCTGTGAAGTGTAGCTGTGAAAGGGGTTCAGTAATAGTGTGGCTTAAAGGGTTAATAGAAGTGTGTGACAAAGGGTTACAATAGTGTGCGTTTGAAATGGTTAATAGTTTGCAGCTAAAAGTGTTAATGGTAGGGTGTGGCTGAAAGGGTCAGTAGAGTATTTGACGGAGAGGGTTAATAGTGCAGAGCTGAATGGGTTAATACTATTATCAGGGTTATTCAAAGAGAGGTGAAAACCAGGAGAATGACTGGAGAAGTGAAAATTCTAGGTCAAAATAGCCAAACCAGAAAAATTCTTCCATTAATCTCTCTTTCCAAATCGGCTATTTGGTCTAGATTGTTCATTCTCCTGGCAATTATCCTTGTTTTCACCTCTCTGAATAGCCCTGATTGTATCTAAACTGAGCATTAACAGTGTGAGGCAGAAAGGGTTAATAATAGTATGTGAAAGGGTTAATAATAGTGTGCCTAAAAGAGCCCTTAACTCAAAGCCAATAAGGGTTAATGGTAATATACGAATTCACTGATAATATTGCAGGCAGACTGGTATTGTGCATGGCAGACTGGTAATATAGCTGGCAGACTGGTATTGTGCATGGCAGACTGGTATTGTGCATGGCAGACTGGTAATATGGCTGGCAGACTGGTATTGTGCATGGCAGACTGGTAATATGGCTGGCAGACTGGTATTGTGCACGGCAGACTGGTATTATGCATGGCAGACTGGTAATATGGCTGGCAGACTGGTAATATGGCTGGCAGACTGGTATTGTGCATGGCAGACTGGTACTTTCCCCTAACTTCTCTTCCTTCAAACGCTCCCTGAAAACATTCCTATTTAGGGAGGCCTACCACCCAACTCACTGACGCAACCATCAATCACTCTCACCTTACAGTCCTCTCCTCCTGTTTCCAACCCCAACCCTCCCAGATTGTGAGTTCCTACGGGAATAGGGCCCTCATCTCCTCCTGTACTGTTTGTCAAATGTTGTTCAATGTATTGTAACCCTGTCTATACTGTGCTTATTGTACAGCGCTGCGGAATATGCTGGCGCTTTATAAATAAAGAATAATAATAATAATAATATTTACTAGGGATGCACCGATACCACTTTTTTAAGACCGAGTACGAGTACCGATACTTTTTAAAAGTACTCACCGATACCGAGTACCGATACTTTTATTTAATGTCATGTGACGCTTTCCAATAGGAACAGACCTCATATAAAAATTTATGAGATTTGCCCCCAGCTCACATGGATTTGTCCCCAGGTCTCATGGATTTGCCCCCAGGTCTCATGGATTTGCCCCCAGGTCTCATGGATTTGCCCAAGATATAGAAAAATGTGTGGTACAAGGTACTTAGCTTTTGAGGTTTTGATCCGCTCCTCGTGGAGGTATTCCCACTCTCCTCAAGATAAAGCAGTAGATAAAAGGTTGAGAAGCTGTGGATCCTTGTTGTGCCTGGGTGGGATGAACCCAGTTGGAAGATGCAAATCAGACGTCTCCAAGACTTAATTAAATGAATAATCGGGAAGGTATATAAAATAATAAATTTTATTGAATAATAACAAACTGCCCAACGCGTTTCGTCCTAAGACTTTCTCAAGGGCGATAAATCAAAATTAAAAGCATAAAAATAATATAAACTATATATAAACTTATATTATTTTTATGCTTTTAATTTTGATTTATCGCCCTTGAGAAAGTCTTAGGACGAAACGCGTTGGGCAGTTTGTTATTATTCAATAAATTTTATTATTTTATATACCTTCCCGATTATTCATTTAATTAAGTCTTGGAGACGTCTGATTTGCATCTTCCAACTCATGGATTTGCCCCCAGGTCTCATGGATTTGCCCCCAGCTCTGATGGATTTGCCCCAGCTCTGATGGATATGCCCCAGCTCTGATGTGTCACGGTTCCCAGATCCCACCATGCAGTACTTAACGCCCAACACTCCACAGAGCCCAGAAGCTACCAACAGAGTAGCCGTGAAAGATCTCTAACTGTCTGGTCCTTAGAATTGGCCAGGTAAACTAGCTAGACAGAAAGGGTTAACAACACGGGGAGTAGTCAGCCGAGCCAGAATCAGGAATACAGAGTTCAGAATGGTCAGATGGAATAGCCGGGTCGATATCAGAGCAGTGGCGTAGTACAAGAAAATGGTCTAGGGCAACAGAAGGCAGAATAGTCAGAAACAAGCAGAGGTCAATAACGGGTTAATTCAATATAGCAGTCAGGTACAAGGAGCTCAGGTATGGATAACCACGATCTGGCAACTGCTGAGAATACACTGAGGGTTTTTAAAGACCTTCACCAGACCACGTCCCCCACTCAAGCCACGCCTCATGCAACCACCTCCCTGCCTGTCTCCATTTAAACCGGGCATTGGTCAGCGAGCAGCATCAGACATGCTGCCCTCAAGCACACAGGTAGGGCTGGAAGCTCCCAACGTTACAGTACCCCCCTCTCCACGGGAGGCCACCGGACGACCAACAGGACGAGCGGCAGGACGACCACCAGGGCGATCGGGGTGTGAGGCATGGAACGCCCTGACCAACCTAGAAGCAGACATGTCGGAAGCTGGAATCCAGGACCGGTCTTCTGGACCATAACCCACCCAATCGACCAAGTACTGCAGAGCGCCCCTGCACAGCCTAGAATCCAAAACCCTCCTAACCTCATACTCAGATTCACCATCAACCTGAATAGGTGGAGGAGGAGGAACGACCCGCGTGTACCTGTTACACAACAAAGGCTTCAGTAGGGAGGTGTGGAAGACGTTGTGCATGCGAAGATGTTTAGGAAGGGCAAGAGCATAAGCCACAGGATTAATGCGGCGAATGATCTTATATGGACCTATAAACCGAGGTGCCATTTTCATAGAAGGCACCCGCAACTTCACGTTCCTAGTGGACAACCAAACTCTATCCCCCACGTTATAGGAGGGAGCTTGTAACCTATGCCTGTCAGCCTTGCGTTTCTGGACAGCAACATTGCGCTCCATATTTTCTCAAATCTGTCTCCAAATCTCTTGCAGTTGAGTGAGATGGTCATCGAGAGCCGGGATGGCCTGTTCAGTAAACTGAAGCGGTAGAGCCGGAGGGAAAAAACCATAGATGGCAGAAAAAGGAGAGTGACCAGTGGTCTCGTTAACGGCGTTATTACGTGCATACTCAGCCCAGGGCAACAACTCCGACCAATTGTCTTGTTGTTGTTGTGTGGTAAAGCAACGTATGTACTGCTCGAGACCCTGATTTGCCCTCTCTGCTGCCCCATTAGTTTGTGGATGATATGCTGAAGAGAAGGCCAATCGCACCCCCATCTCCGCACAGAAAACCCTCCAGAAACGAGAGACAAACTGGGCTCCTCTGTCAGACACTATTTCAGACGGAACCCCGTGTATTCGTACAATCTCTCTAGCAAATACAACCGCCAGTTCTTTGGCTGTAGGAAGCTTAGGTAGAGGGACAAAATGAGCCATTTTGGAGAAGCGGTCTACAACTGTCAGAACCACAGTATGACCCTTGGACTTCGGCAAGTCCACAATAAAATCCATAGATAGATGAGACCAAGGCCTCTTAGGCATGGGTAAAGGCTGCAATAGACCGACAGGCAAGGATTTACTGGTTTTGCTTCTGGCACAGACTTGACAAGCCAAAACAAACAGACGTACGTCCTGTCGCATGGTGGGCCACCAGAACTGTCTGGAGATACTGGTAAGAGTCTTAGTAATACCAGGATGACCTGCTGGTTTAGAATCATGAAACATTATGAGTAATTCTTGTCTTTCCTTTTCAGGTACAAACAACATATCTGGAGGCTTGTCAGGTGGAGCCCCTACTTGAACTGCCTGGAGGCGTTCCAGGAAAGGCGAGGAGACAGACAAGACTGTGGAAGCCACAATACGTTCAGGAGGAACTATAGGATTGTGGTCTTGTGTATTAGATTCATACGGGTCATATTGACGAGATAAGGCATCAGCCTTTACATTGCGGTCACCTGGTCTGTAAGTCAATACAAATTTAAACCGAGACAGTAGCAATGACCACCTGGCCTGTCTCGCGTTCAAACGTTTAGCATCCCCGATGTACGTAATGTTCTTATGATCAGTAATTATCAATAAAGGGTCAAGAGTACCTTCCAACAAATGTCTCCACTCTGATAGGGCAGACACAATAGCAAGCAATTCTCTGTTACCGATATCATAATTGCGTTCTGCTGGTGATAATTTTCTTGAAAAGAACCCACAAGGATGTAGAGGTTTTCCTGGAGACTCTCTTTGAGACAGGACAGCCCCAATGCCTATCTCGGAAGCATCAACCTCAAGAACAAACGGAATCCTGGGATCAGGATGCCGTAACACGGGAGCGGAAGTGAAAGCTTGTTTGAGGGCTTCGAATGCTTGTTTGGATTGAGAAGACCAGATCTGGTTCTTCAGACCTTTACGTGTCATATTAATGATAGGGGAGGCTACAGCGGAATAATTCTTGATAAATCTCCTATAATAGTTGGAAAACTCCAGAAACCTCTGTATGGCCTTGAGACCTTGAGGGAGAGGCCATTCGGAGATGGCCGTGAGTTTAGAAGGATCCATCTCAAAACCCTCTGGAGTGATAATATACCCAAGAAATTTCACAGTAGTAATGTCGAATAAACACTTCTCTAGTTTGCAATAAAGACCATTGTCCAGTAATTTTGCTAATACCTGTCTCACATGTGCATGGTGGGTTTTCAGATCGGGAGAGTAAATCAATATATCGTCTAGGTATACTATAACAAAGGTTTGTAAGAAATCTCTGAGCACATCATTAATAAAATCCTGGAATACCGCTGGAGCATTACAAAGACCGAAAGGCATGACCAAGTATTCATAATGCCCACTCCTGGTGTTAAATGCTGTTCTCCACTCATGCCCCTCTTTTATACGTATCAGGTTGTAAGCTCCTCTCAAATCAAGTTTTGTGTATACTGCTGACCCCCTTAACCTGTCGAACAGTTCTGATATGAGAGGGATAGGGTACATGTTCTTAATGGTGATCTTGTTAAGCCCCCTATAATTGATACACGGGCGTAAATCTCCCTCTTTTTTAGACACAAAAAAGAACCCAGCCCCTGCTGGAGAAGAGGAACGTCGGATAAAACCTCTCTCCAAATTCTCCTTTATGTACTCTTCCATAATTTGGTTCTCCTTTATGGAAAGAGGATATACTTTGCCTCGAGGAGGCATGGTACCAGGATGAATATCTATGTCACAATCATATGGTCTATGTGGAGGCAGTTTCTCTGCCTCTCTTTTATCAAATACAGCCCTGAGGTCGGCATATTGGTCAGGAACCTCTGTAGACAATGGAGGAGCTGTGGGTGTGTTCAGGGCACCGACATGCTGAATGGGTATTAAACAAGTCCCAAAACAAGCAGGACTCCAAGACAGTATCTCTCCCTTAGCCCAATCAATAACAGGATTATGTTCCACCAACCAGGGAAACCAAGTACAACAGGATTGGAAGGTGAATGGATAACTTGAAATATGATTTCTTCTTTATGCAAGAGACCAGTGGTAAGAACCACTGTAACCGTATCGTGAGTAATCCTAGGGCAGGATAACGGTCTGCCGTCTATGGCTTCGACGGCTAAGGGTGTCTCTCTTACAACCAGAGGTAGAGAAATGGAAGAAGCGTAGTTAACATCGATAAAGTTGCCAGCAGCCCCAGAATCCAAAAAAGCGGTAGTATGTGTGGTCTCCCAAGCCAAGGATACTGGTAACATAAGTTTAGTGTCTTTGACAGGAGACATGCACGTCACACCCAAGGCCTGTCTCCTCAGCTGCCTTAGGTGCGGTAGTTTTCCGGCTTATCATGCATTTTAGGACGAGTAGGACATTGAAATCGTACATGTCCCCCCAAACCACAATACAGGCACAATCCCTCACGAAAACGCCTTGTTCTCTCTTCCTCTGTAAGCCTAGTACGGCCTAGTTGCATAGGCTCAGAGGGAGGAGATAACTCTCTTGGTGGTGCCTGAAAGACAGGGGCCAACCTAGGTAACGGTCTCTTGGGTTTCTCTCTTGGAGTCCTTCTGTCCCTTATCTGATTATCCAGATCTATACAATAATCAATGAGTTCACACAATACCTCAGGTAGTTTACGTGGAGCCAATTCATGCATCAATGACTCTGATAACCCCTCCATAAAAGCCAGAACCAGTGTCTCATTTGTCCAGTTCACATCAGAGATCAAGGTTTTAAATTCTATGGCATAATCAGACACAGTCCTGTTCCCTTGACGTATGCGGAACAAGGATTTGCCAGCTACCGTGGCCTTTCTGGTAGGATTAAATGTACGTTGTAACTCGGCTATGAATTCTTTATAATCCCATATGATAGGCTTCTCTGCCTCCCATAAAGGAGTCGCCCATGTCAATGCTCTGCCAGACAGATGATTAACAATGAACCCCACTTTGGCAATGTTAGAGAAAAACATCTGTGGATTTAATTTAAAATGAATATCCACATGGACCAAAACTCCCCGGCACTCTGAGGGAGTACCATCAAACCTCATAGGAGCGGTCATGTGTACCTGGGATGTCTGAACGACAGGGGACACAGGTATATCAAGCGGGGGTGCAACCCCAGCTGGTTCCAGGTGAGCAGAACGAGTCAGGATAGTGTGTAAGGCAATAGCAAACTGATCCATCCTATGATCCTGCTCATCCTGTCTGGATACAAAGTTAGCCAAGTGCTGTGTTAAGTCTGCGGGATCCATATTGGCCAGATCGTAATGTCACGGTTCCCAGATCCCACCACACAGTACTTAACGCCCAACACTCCACAGAGCCCAGATGCTACCAACAGAGTAGCTGTGAAAGATCTCTAACTGTCTGGTCCTTAGAATTGGCCAGGTAAACTAGCTAGACAGAAAGGGTTAACAACACGGGGAGTAGTCAGCCGAGCCAGAATCAGGAATACAGAGTTCAGAATGGTCAGATGGAATAGCCGGGTCGATATCAGAGCAGTGGCGTAGTACAAGAAAATGGTCTAGGGCAACAGAAGGCAGAATAGTTAGAAACAAGCAGAGGTCAATAACGGGTTAATTCAATATAGCAGTCAGGTACAAGGAGCTCAGGTATGGATAACCACGATCTGGCAACTGCTGAGAATACACTGAGGGTTTTTAAAGACCTTCACCAGACCACGCCCCCCACTCAAGCCGCGCCTCATGCAACCACCTCCCTGCCTGTCTCCATTTAAACCGGGCATTGGTCAGCGAGCAGCATCAGACATGCTGCCCTCAAGCACACAGGTAGGGCTGGAAGCTCCCAACGTTACATGATGGATATGCCCCCCAGGTCTCATGGATTTACCCCCAGGTCTCATGGATTTGCCCCCAGCTCACATGGATTTGCCCCCAGGTCTCATGGATTTGCCCCCAGCTCGAACGCTGGGGAAGCTGGCCGTGTGCATGTAAAGCACACGGCCAGCGTTCCCCTCCGGCGCGCCGCGATACTCACCCATCCTGAAGGTCCGGTCGCTGGGCAGTGATGCGATCAGGTGGCCGCCAGGCGCATCTGTGATGCTGCCTCCAGCCGAGAGGCAGCGTCACAGGAGCGCCCAGTGGCCGCGAGAACGCATCACTGCCCAGCAACCGGACCTTCAGGATGGGTGAGTATCGCGGCGTGCCGGAGGGGAACGCTGGGGCCGTGCTTTACATGCACACAGCCAGCTTCCCCAGCCCCGCAGATACCGGCAAGCCGGCCCAGTGCGGGATGTATCGGGCCATTTGCACGAGTAACAAGTACTCGTGCAAACGGCAATATCGGCCCGATACCGATACTAGTATCGGTATCGGTGCATCCCTAACAATGATGATGAGGTCACTGACTCCACCTGGGTGGCTGATCAAACAGAGGAATGAAGTGGGGAGAAGGAGGCACAGCAAACACGAGGCACAACATCCTCTGTGACCAACCGTAGCACTAGCCAGTCCAAGACATCAGATGTCAGAGCTGCTCAGGTGCAGAGCACTGTTGTCTCAAAGCACACATGCAGGAACTCTGCTGTTTGGGAGTTCTTTAAGAAATGTGCAGCAGACCGCACCGTTGCGATTTGTAATCTATGTCAGATGAGGCTTAAGCGTGGGAAAGACACCGGACACTTGGGTACGACGTGCTTGAGGCGACATATGACCACCTGCCACACATCCCATTGGTGCAAAACTTTGCGTAGGTCCTCCTCCTCCTCATCTGTCTCTACCCCCACTGTATGTCCTGGCATGTCATTGCCTACAACCTCCACTGACGGGGATGATGCTACAGTAATGGACGTACCAGCTTCTTCCTCACAATGTGACAGCATCCCATCAGCTGAAGATTTACGTAGTCAGATTACGTTGCCCCAGCTGCTGCAGCGTAAGAAAAAATATAGTCCCAACCATCCCCAAGCACAGCGTCTAAATGCCAGCTTAGCAAAATTACTCGCATTGCAGCTGCTGCCTTTCCAGCTGGTGGACTCTGCTCCCTTCTGTGAATTTGCTGAATGTGCTGTATCACAGTGACATGTTCCAAAACGCCATTACTTTTCACGCAAGGCCATTCCAGCACGTGGAAGACAATGTTATCGAGTCATTGGGAAAGGCAGTCAGCAGCAAGGTGCATGTGACTTTAGACACGTGGTCCAGCAAGCATGGACAGGGTCGTTACATTTCCTTCATGGCACACTGGGTAACTCTGATTGCAGCTGGGAGGGATCCAAGACGGGCTCTGTGCTGGAGCTTGTTCATCCACCATGCCTCCAGAAAGTTGCTTGTATGAGGTCTGTCTGCTCCACCACCACCTCTCCCTCTCCCTCCTCCTCTGTCTCTGGCGAAGTGGCAGTTAAACCGACGCTTGACAGGGGCTACGCAATGGCTCAAGCAAAAAGATGCCATACTGTGCTTGAGCTGGTTTGTTTAGGGGACAGGAGCCACACCGGGCCAGAAATTCTGTCAGCTCTGCAGGGGCAGGTGCAGAGATGGTTAACACCACGCCAGCTTCAGCTGAGAATGGTCGTCTGTGATAATGGCAGCAACCTTCTCTCCGCCCTACGCAATGGTAAATTGACGCATGTACCATGCCTAGCACACATCCTAAATCTAGTGGTACAGCGTTTCCTAACCAGGTACCCAGGGCTGGCAGAGCTTCTCAGCCAGGCCAGGAAAGTCTGCAGCCACTTCAGACGGTCATTCCCAGCAAGCGTTCGCCTGGCAGAAATTCAAAGAGAATTCCACCTTCCCACAAACCGTCTGATCTGTGACATGCCCACCAGGTGGAACTCGACATTAGCAATGCTGCAGCGTCTGCACAAGCAGCAGAGGGCCATCATTGAGTACCTGTGTGAGTATGGCACAAGGACAGGTTCAGGTCAACTTGTTTCCCCCCCCCCCGCAGTGGCTGATGAAGGATGCATGCACTGTACTGTCACCATTTGAGGAGGCAACGAGGATAGAGAGCAGGGACAGTGCATGCATCAGTGACACAATTCCTTTAGTGTTCCTGCTGGAGCACACTCTGCAGGGAATTATAGATGTGGCTCTAGAGGCAGAGCAGCGGGAGGAAGAGGTGGCCTTCCCTAGCTCTGAAGGCCCAGTCTTTACGCAGACAGCATTCCAGCGGGTCCTCCTCAGATCAGGCAGGAGGAGGAGGAGGAATATTTAAGTAGTGGGGGCACTGAAGGTGGGGATTCCTCAAGGGAGGGTTTTTGTGTGCCCAGAAACACAAGGGCTAGCACGTGGCTGGGAGGAGGAAGTTCACGATACGGTTATCCTCATTGACCAGGAAGACTCGGAAGCTAATGCCACCTCCAACCTACGCTGCATGGGCTCCCTTATAATGCAAAGCCTGCTAAAGGACCCCAAGATTCGTGCTATCAAGGAGAGGGATCATTACTGGTTGGCAACCCTTCTTGATCCACGATACAAGGGTAAAGTTGCAGAGCTCATCCTGCCCGCACAGGCTCATCCTGCCCGAGGGAGCACAGGATGAAAAAACTTGGACGCTCTAAAGCGACACTTGTGTAACACCTTTCCAGGCACTGGTAGGTTACCAAGTGATGACACAGGTGCTTCTGAGGCTGCGGATGATCAGAAGAATAGTGGTGAAGGGCAGGGCCACTTGACTGATGCATTTGTACATTTTTTTAGTCCACGACGCCCAGGGACATCAAATGTAGGCACCCATTGCCAGCGTCTTCACCATATGGTGCAGGACTACCTAGGGGCAAGGGCAGACCTGGATACCTTTCCAGCAGATGATCCACTGGCTTACTGGGTGTTGAGATTGGATCACTGGCCAGAACTTAGCCAATATGCTATGCAGCTATTAGGTTGCCCCTCATCCAGTGTGCTTTCTGAAAGGACGTTCAGTGCTGCTGGAGGTTTTGACACAGACAAAAGAGTGCGTCTGTCCACCGACTCTGTAGACCGGCTGACATTTATAAAAATGAATCAGTCCTGGATCAGCAGCTATCAATCCCCTGATGCTGATGTAACAGAATAGATCGGGGATGTCCTCTGCATTCACAAAACCTCCAGCACTGAACTCTTCCACAATACCACAAAAGGGTTACGGTGTGAAGGCACTTGCTGCCATGAAAGGCACAATATTTGGCTGCACTGACGCCCGTGCCAGATTTATATCATTTTAATTTTTTGAACCGCATGGTCCACCCCTGCACTCTTCCACAATACCACAGAGGGGTTACTGTATGAATGCACTTGCTGGCCTGGCAGTCTGGCACCAAAAGCACAATATCTGGGTGCACTGACGCCTTTACCAGATTCATATCTTTTTAATATAGGACCGCAAGGTCCACCCCTGCACTCTTCTACAATACTACAGAGGGGTTACTGTATGAGTGCACTTGCTGGCCTGGCACCAAAAGCACAATATCTGGGTGCACTGCCACTGATGCCTGTATCAGATTCATATCCTCAGAGGGGTTACGGTGTGACGGCACTCTTGCCGACGCTAAAGGCCCAATTTTAAAGCACCTATTGTTACTTTCATCCAAAGCCTGCATAGGTTTCACAATAATTTAGCCAAAAAAAATCACTAAACTTTTTCTGCGTGTCCGAAAATGTCTCCTCTTTTCATACAGACTGCCGCCCCAAGCAGTTGTTTATGGATAGATTAAAGGAAAAGCATTTACCGTCATTTGAAATGTAATTTTTTGGTTTTTACATATTTCTATACATCCTAGAAATCCGCCACTTCACGGGCAGGTTATGGGGACCTCCTAGGCACGATATTTGAAGGAATTTTTTGCTTTTATTTTTAACCCTTATTTCATGGAAAACTCACTGTCCCTTTAAAAACATTTTTTTAAAAACTTTTTGTCCTTGTTTCCTGTCCCCCAGGGCACTACCCGGACCCCCATACACCTTCTATGGCAAATATCTAGCATATAAGCCCTCTTGGAGGGCACTCTAAAAACCAAATTTTCAGTCCTATTGACTTGTATTGAGTTCGAGTTCAAATCCGAACATTTGAAAAGTTAGAGTTCGAGTGCGAACCGAACTCGGGTGTTCGGCTCATCCCTACACGTAAGGCGCTATTTATAGAGAGAGGGGGACACGGAAGGCGCTATTTATAGAGAGGGGGACACGGGGCACTATGTATAGAGGGGGACACGGAAGGCGCTATTTAAAGAGAGAGGGGGACAGTGCTATTTATAGAGAGACGGGACAAGGGGGCGCTATTAATAGAGAGGGGGACATGGGGGCGCTATTTAGAGAGAGGGACACGGGGACACTATTTATAGAGAGAGGGGGACACAGAAGGCGCTATTTAAAGAGTGAGGAGCACATGGAAGGCGCTATGTATAGAGAGAGGGGGACACGGAAGGCGCTATTTAAAGAGAGAGGGGACATAGTGCTATTTATAGAGAGATGGGACACGGGGGCGCTATTAATAGAGAGGGACATGGGGGCGCTATTTAGAGGGACACGGGGACACTATTTATAGAGAGAGGGGACACAGAAGGCGCTATTTAAAGAGTGAGGAGCACATGGAAGGCGCTATTTATAGAGAGAGGGGGACACAGGGGTGCTATTTATATTATATATTTTATATGCTGACAAAACTGAAGGGAAAATGCCCCGAGAACAAGCAGGAACTGAAGACAGGCTAGGGTCAGACGAACGCACTGTGAACGTGCGTGCAGCCGTAGTAGCAGCAAATGACGGCCAATGACGGGCAATATACGAAGTATGGCCGCACGAAAGTGCGGCTGCACAACGCAAGCGTCAAACAAACGCATTTTTTCGAGAACGTGATACCGCTAGTACTGACGTACAGAGTGCGCTGCGTCCGCTAGCGGCGTGTGTGCGTGATTAGGAGATGTCAGACGCTGCTAATGTACGGCCAACATAACGTTCAGACGCAAAAAGGGTTTTATTGATGATCCATCCGAAATCACGGACGAAAATGCGCATCGTATGACCGCTATCACGTATTCCGTGAAAAAATACGTTCAAACGCACTTTTTCACGGACAACGTGAAAAATGCGTTAGTCTGACCCTAGCCTTGCAGAGCATGACCAGGGATGAAACCCAGCGTCTGCTGATGTCTATGCGTTCCAGACTTCAGGCTGTGATTGACTGCAAAGGATTTGCAACCAAGTATTAAGAAGGGAAAGTTTGATTTATGATTATTATTCTGTCCCATTACCTTTGGTCCCTTAACAAGTGGGAGGCACATCTGCAAACTGCTGTAAGTCCTACACCGTTCACCTGAGTTGGATGTACATACCCTCAAATTAAAGCTGACATTCTTCAGATAAAGCACATTGTGTTTGTTTCATTCCAACTCCATTGTGGTGGTGTATAGAGCCAAAGATGTTAGAATTGTGTCCATGTCCCAATATTTCTGGACCTGACTGTATGTGCTGCAGCAATAATAAATGCACACACAACTTCTCCATTTTATTGTTTGGGTATGTGTAGAATGTGTAACTATACTGTGCTGTATTTTTTGTTTTTGGGCTGGTGTATTTGGGTTCGGCCAGGACCAACAGATTTGCCATTAACACCACCTTTTAGGAGTCACTAAAATTATGAGCGCAAAGGCTATCAAGGTTATTCAAAGAGAATCAAAGTCACCGCACGTTCGGTGACTTTTCGTTCTCTTCAATTCGGCACGATTCGGTGAGCCCATTTCGGCGACCCTGCGGTATATTCTGCAAGCACCACAGGGCCGACGTAATGCAGGGAAAAGTCGCAGCAAAGCCGCCGAAAACTCACTGCAAAAGGAGGGCGAACGCACACCGAAACCCGCAAAAACATCTGGATTAACCCGCCGAAAACGCAGGAGCCGATCACACGCAGCACAGCCGCCGGAAAAAGCCGACACCGTAGACAAAGGAGGTGAAGAAAAAAAAAAACAGTACGCTTGAATGTTTGAAAAGTGAAACACTGTTTGCAAAGAAACTACTGAGCGAAAATGTCTGAAATTTACATATAAATGAATGATAATAAAAAGGGCTGTTACAGGAAAAAGAAAAAACGATTTAAAAAAAAAAACGAAAAAAAAAATGTTTGCAAAAAATCCAGAAAAATGCCTAAAAGGTCCTAAAAATAAAATCTATAAATGAAGAGACTCTTTACTGCAGAATATTATAATGAACGGTTTATTAGATATTGAATTAAAACGGGAATATTTTTAACATTGAAGCCTATGGGATTCTCCTGAATAAACCTGCCGAATGAAACCACCGAATGGCAGGGCAATTCGGGAATCTTTTCACTGCTGGTTTGTGTTCTCTGAATAGACGAAGCATTGCATCTCTATGGGGATTTCACTGCCCTCGAACAGGCACCGAATCAGGGTTGCCACCTTTTCATCAAGCCAAACTCGAACACTCTAGTATTGGGTTCGGGCGGCCATGTTTTTTTTGTAGAGTATACATGATGGCACGTGGTATGCATGGCATGTCAGGCTGGTAATATGGCACACTGATAATATGCATGACAGACTGGTATTATGGCTGGCAGACTGGTATGGCACACTGGTATTATGGCTGCAACACTGGTATGGCATGCACACTGGTATTATGGCTGGCACACTGGTATGGCACATAGGTATTACACATGGCAGACTGGTGTTATGGCTGGCACATAGGTATTACACATAGCAGACTGGTATTTCTGGAACATAGGTATTGCAGACTGGTATTATGGCTGGCACATAGGTATTGCAGACTGGTATTATGGCTGGCACATATGTATTGCAGACTGGTATTATGCCTGGCACATAGGTATTGCACATAGCAGACTGGTATAGCTGGAACATAGGTATTACACATAGCAGACTGGTATGGCTGGCACATAGGTATTGCAGACTGGTATTATGGCTGGCACATAGGTATAGCAGACTGGTATGGCTGGCATATAGGTATTGCAGACTGGTATTATGGCTGGCACATAGGTATTGCAGACTGGTATTATGGCCGCATATAGGTATTGCAGACTGGTATTATGGCCGCATATAGGTATTGCAGACTGCTATTATGGCCGGCATATAGGTATTGCAGACTGGTATTATGGCTGGCATATAGGTATTGCAGACTGCTATTATGGCCGGCATATAGGTATTGCAGACTGGTATTATGGCTGGCATATAGGTATTGCAGACTGGTATTATGGCCGGCACATAGGTATTGCAGACTGGTATTATGGCTGGCATATAGGTATTGCAGACTGGTATTATGGCCGGCATATAGGTATTGCAGACTGGTATTATGGCCGGCATATAGGTATTGCAGACTGGTATTATGGCTGGCACATAGGTATTGCAGACTGGTATTATGGCCGGCATATAGGTATTGCAGACTGGTATTATGGCCGGCACATAGGTATTGCAGACTGGTATTATGCCTGGCACATAGGTATTGCACATAGCAGACTGGTATAGCTGGAACATAGGTATTACACATAGCAGACTGGTATGGCTGGCACATAGGTATTGCAGACTGGTATTATGGCTGGCACATAGGTATAGCAGACTGGTATGGCTGGCATATAGGTATTGCAGACTGGTATTATGGCTGGCACATAGGTATTGCAGACTGGTATTATGGCCGCATATAGGTATTGCAGACTGGTGTTATGGCTGGCATATAGGTATTGCAGACTGCTATTATAGCCGGCATATAGGTATTGCAGACTGGTATTATGGCCGGCATATAGGTATTGCAGACTGGTATTATGGCTGGCATATAGGTATTGCAGACTGGTATTATGGCCGGCATATAGGTATTGCAGACTGGTATTATGGCCGGCATATAGGTATTGCAGACTGGTATTATGGCCGGCATATAGGTATTGCAGACTGGTATTATGGCCGGCATATAGGTATTGCAGACTGGTATTATAGCCGGCATATAGGTATTGCAGACTGGTATTATGGCCGGCATATAGGTATTGCAGACTGGTATTATAGCCGGCATATAGGTATTGCAGACTGGTATTATGGCCGGCATATAGGTATTGCAGACTGGTATTATGGCTGGCATATAGGTATTGCAGACTGGTATTATGGCCGGCATATAGGTATTGCAGACTGGTATTATGGCCGGCATATAGGTATTGCAGACTGGTATTATGGCCGGCATATAGGTATTGCAGACTGCTATTATGGCCGGCATATAGGTATTGCAGACTGGTATTATGGCCGGCATATAGGTATTGCAGACTGGTATTATGGCCGGCATATAGGTATTGCAGACTGGTATTATGGCCGGCATATAGGTATTGCAGACTGGTATTATAGCCGGCATATAGGTATTGCAGACTGGTATTATGGCCGGCATATAGGTATTGCAGACTGGTATTATGGCTGACACATAGGTATTGCAGACTGGTATTATGGCTGGCACATAGGTATTGCAGACTGGTATTAGCTGATGCTGCGGCTGCGCTCACTCACTCAGAGTTTCTGTTGCTCGGATTCGGTGGAGACTGGACAGTGGACAGTTACAGAGGGCCACTTGTCTTGACAGGCAGCTGCACCGGCACAATTTGAACTACCACTGAAGGAAGCAAGCGTCTGTCTCGCTCGGGACTGTCACTGGAGCCGGCCCGCACGCATGCCAGTTGCCAGGGCACAAGGAAGCACATGAGCTGTTGCGCCTGCGCGTCGCTGACAGTGGGCGGTGCGGACCTGTTAGGCCTCGGCTGATTGGAGAAACAGCCGGAAGAGATGATCGCAGCGACGAGGGCTCGCATACATGTAAGTATGGGGCGGAGGTGCCGGTACTGGCTCGGAGTCATGTGTCTGGGTGGCAGAGTGTGTCAAACCTGGACACGTCTCCAAAACCGGACAGTCCGGGTCAAAACCGGACAGGTGGGAACCCTACACCGAACAGGCACCGTATGTGCAGGCAATTCGCCAGGATTTGGTGAACTGCCTGCTCTCTGAATAGCCGAATGGCCAGGAAAGGTAAGCGTACGCTGAATTTCACTGTTCCGTTACCTTTCTCCAGCAATTCAGATCTCTTTGAATAACCCTGTATGTGTTAAATCCTGCGTATAGATTGTAACACCATCCGCTTACCAGCGCATATACACGTTTGCGCTCACAATGTTAAGTATAGGACGCGCGCAGTACAGTACGCTCGCAAAGGGTTCGCGCAAGTTCAATCGTGGTAGACGATTACGCGCGTTTGTTGCACTGACATTGTAATACGACGTTCAGCGCAATGGGTTTTACCCCTCGCGTTAATGCACTGGCGCTGACGTTTGCATGAAGATTGTAATAAAGCCCTGTGTGTCTAGTATCTATATCTGTTATAAGAATTAAGTTATTTTAGGAGCGTAGAACAAGATTTCTAGGTTTGTATAGTGTTCAATATACTATTTAGTATTTGTCGATATGGTCACCTTGAGTAGAAATGGTCACCGTGTTGATAAGCATATTAATCAACAGTTTGTATCATATGCATCAATATTCAACATATATATAGACAGAATAACATGTTCACCATAAATATGGAATGAAATGACATATATTTCTAATACTGTCCAAATAGTTGCAACCCAACTGGGTGTATTGCAGCGTGGAAATTGCAAATATGGGATGATCTTCTTATTAAATGTTCGAATATATATTGGGTGGCCGGTCCGGACAGATCGTTCAGATGTCCTGCAAATGGATAAAACAGGAAACGATTGCGCAGTACGTTTCTTGCTGGGACCCCTGCGATTCCCCTATGGGGTACTTACAGTGTGGAGAGCCCTAGTCCTGGCTCTGAGGAATATCCGCCTGTAGGGTATTTAAAAGGCAACCCTTAGTCCTCCTGTGAGTATACACCCGGCCCGGAGCAAAGTCGGCGGTTGAAGGAAAAAAAACTTTACAGAGTGTGTTGGCATGTAAAATCCAAACTGTTGGATATATTTAATACAAAAAATAAAAATCAATAAAAGGCACTAATAGTGCACTAAAACGCGTTTCGCCTAAAATCGGCTTCATCAGTCAGTGATTATACTTTTATACATTCTCTTTTTTATATACACACAATATAGAGGGAACCGCCCGCTACCTAGTGAGCGTGCGTTCCACTTTGTTCATTTCCGCGTGTCACCGGTGGCTCAGTTGCATTCCTTTATCAACGGGTGCTGGCGGTGTCCAATTTTGTAGACAAGGCAAAAAACTTTATATGGACATTCGAAAGTCGACATGTCCGGTATATTTTAGACTGTGTTCACTTCTTCAGTTAGGCATATGAATTTAAAAAACACATGAGTTTAATAAAAAATATATATAAGGGGTTTTCTAACTTAATAGAACAATGCTATACCGACGGGCACTGACAGTGTCCCACTTTACAAACCAAAATTCTTTCTAAAGAAGCTTAAAGGTCGACATGTGCAGTGTTGGGTTAAACTGTATTAACAGATACGATTGGACTTATAAAACATGAAGTTTAAGGTCTGAGGACTATTTAATAGAGCACTACTATATTATAAGTGGCTGTGTCATATAATTCCACTGTACATTGGCAGTTTACCATATAAGATGTTTTAGTAACTGAAAATGAAACTATTGTAAACCAATATTTCAATCTTAAAGCGTTAATTCATATCAAGCAATAGGTATATGTATGGAAGAGATCCTACATTGCCTTCCATTTTTGATTTAATAAAAGGCTCATCGATTTTTTTAAAAAATGTATCAGTTCGTAGATGGATCTCATCTCTTCCCTATCTTTTTCTCATAGTCCCCTCCTCTCCAATTTTTATACACTTTTTTAATTCCCATAAATTTAAGACCTACTGGGTTTTTGTTGTGAGTGTTTTTAAAGTGTAGCGAAACGCTATGATTTTCTACACCATTTTTTATATTCCTTATATGCTCTTGAATTCTTTTGTTCAAGGGACGTATTGTACGCCCTACATACCTCAAGCCACATGGACAGGTTAATACATATATCACGTGGCTCGTAAAACACGTGATCATGTCATTGATTTTATAGATCCTTTTGTTGGCCTCGAACTCTTTAATAGTATGTTTATGATTGTTAGTATTTTTACAATTCAGACAATTGCCGCAAGCATGAAACCCGTTCGGTATACCGAAAGAATTCTTCTTTATCGAGGTTGTACTATTGTTAACTAATTTCATTCTCAAATTCTTTGCTCCTCGGCAAATGATAGATGGAATCTCAGGTAAGATGCTTTCTAAGGCAGGGTCCTTTCTTAGAATTGGCCAGAATTTACGGATAATTCCACGGATTTTAGGATTTTGGGCACTATAAGTAAATATAAAGGGTACCCCCTTGATGTGATTTACCGTTTGGGTCTTATATTTCAGAAGATCTTGTCGGTTAGTACTAGTGATATTTTGTTTAGTCTCTAATAACTTGTTACGATCATATCCTCTATCTTCAAAGTCTTTAGTCATTTTCGCTGTTTGTTCTTCGAAATCGGCGACCTCTGTACAATTCCTTCTTAGACGTGTAAACTGGCTTTTTGGTATGCCCTCCAGCCATTGTAAAAGATGACAACTATCTTTGTCAATGAAACTGTTAACGTCGACTTTTTTAAAGAAGGTTTTACATTTTATCTTGAGATCTTCAACATAGATGGTTAAATCAAGAAAAGTTACTTCTTCCTTACTATAGTGCGTTTCTAGAACTATATTTCTGTGATTATCATTTAGGTATGAAAGAAAGTTTTTGAGCCGTTCTTCTCCTCCTTTCCATATAAAAAATATATCGTCAATATAACGCTTATATACGATGAGATGATCTTTCCATTCAATCTGCCAGGATTTTTCCCAATCCGCCAAAAATAGATTTGCGTAACATGGGGCAAATTTTGTTCCCATTGCATTCCCTTCTATCTGTAAGTAATACGTATCTCTGAACCAAACCAAGTTGTTCTCTAATATTAATTGAATACCAGTCAGGATAAACTCGGTCTGTTCAGGTAAAAAGATTTGTGAATCTTCTAAATAAAAGCGGACTGCTTGTATACCTGTGTGGTGTGGAATAATGCTATACAGAGATCGTACATCACATGTGACTAAATAGTAATCTTCCTGCCACTTAATATCTTCTAAAATCTGTAAGATATTAATGGTATCCTTAAGGTATGTGGGAGTTTGTGTTACTAGGGGTTGTAGTTGGTGGTCGATGTACTCGGAGATTCTACTCGAGACAGAATTAATCCCCGATATAATGGGGCGTCCTGGAGGTCTCTCTTGGTTTTTATGCATTTTGGGCAGAAAATAGAAGACTGGAAGTTGTGGATGTGTGATGTTGAGATAATCGTATTCTTTAGAGTCTAGAATGCCCAATTCATTCCCCTGTTTAAGATATTCATGGAACACTTTGTTGATCTCTTCTCTGGGGTCTTTATTTAGTTTTTTGTAAGTAGTTTGGTCATTCAGAATTCGACCGGCTTCCTCCTCGTAATCAGGGCTGGATTAAGAGTATCATGGGCCTGGTGCTGAGGATTTCGTGGGGCCTTTTTATAGATAATGAGGCAACAATCAGTCCGCGCTGAAACACCTGGAAAACTGGAAAACCTGACACTTAGTTCTGGTTGCCCTAGCGGGTCGACCATATTACAATACGAATGTTAACAGGTTAAAAAAAACTGTTAGCAATTCGGAGATTGCGCTTTTGAGCGCGAGGTTACTGTACTTTGCACTCCCTATACATAACATGGGGAGCACAAAGAGTTAATTAGCGTTAGTATTACAAAGTCCCAACACTAATTACCGTCCCACTGCGGTTACTGAAAAGTTACTCACAGCTTGGAGCTGGTGCTAAATGATACGGCTTCTGCGGAATCCATCAGCACCAGCAGAAAATCCCCCCCCCCCAAAATCACATACTCACCTCCCATCCTGCAGCGAGAACCGCGGCGCCGTCCGCCTCTTCTTGCCGCCGGGAGCAGAGAGAGACTACTGAGGGGAAAAGTCCCACAGTCTCCCTCTGCGAATCACTCCGGCGAGATCATGCAGTTTATGTGACTGGCAGCAGAAGCCTCAATGGAGTCCTATGGACACCATCGAGGGGTTTGTCGCGGCAGCGCTCAGCGCTGCGTCGAGCATCCCGACACTTAGTGCCGCGTTACTTTACAGGCGGCTAGATTAGCGCCTGCACCGTAATATCACGCTAAAACAGGGATGCTAAAGAGACACTTGCAGGCACACAATATCCACCTTAGTGTCCCCGTTTTAGCGTGATGTTTGTAATATAGCCCACAATTATTTAAAGATCAAATTTTTGCAAACAATAGCGGCAAAGTTTGGGGTTTCACAATAGAGAAATCTAAACTGTATCAGGAGAAGCTTCAATGTGACGGTTCCCCTGTGGCTGTTTGGATTCTCCTATTGTGAAACACCCAAATTTGTTGCCATTGTTTGAAAGATCCACTAACACTGGCTTTCTTTGACACAAAAAGCACAGGTATATATACACACATACACACCCCAGAGGCAATATATATATCACACCTGGGCTGTGCTTGTGTGTATATGTGCCTAAGCTGTATGCGTGCATATGAATGTGTGTGTGTGTATATATGTATATATAAATCTATATAAAAATCACGAGTATAGCAGTCTGTAGTGATACCTTTTTTTATTGGAGTAACGTTACGTTTAAAATACTCTCGAAAGCTTGTATTTTAAATGTAACGTCCAATAAAAAAAAGGTATCACTACAGACTGCTATACTCGTGATATATATATACACACACACACACACACATTTATTAATTTATAAAGTATTTTACCAGGAAGGATACATTGAGATTTCAGGTTTTCAGTATGTCCTGGGTTCAAGAACATTGACATTTTACAGTCGTTACAGAAACACAAAGTAATAAAGATATTTAAGATATTAAAAACACAAATATACAGATTAACACAGAAAATAAATATGTAGGAAATATATTCACACCCTCCAGACTCGCTACCTGCAAAGATGCTCCCGCGCCGCAGAGCGTGCCTGGAGGAAATCCCGCTCTGAAGCTGATTTTGTTCACTTCAAGTTTATTCTCCGGTCATACACCTCTGCCCTCCACTTGGCCAAACAATCCTTCTTCTCATCTCTTATATCTACGCTGTCCTCCAACCCTAAACGGCTCTGGTCCACCTTCAACACCCTCCTCTACCCACCTGCACCTCCCCCTTCAGCTGCCTTCAGCGCTCAAGACCTGGCAGACTACTTCCTCAGTAAAACTTTAACTATCAGAAGCAACATCCCAACACAAGATAGTTATCTGCCACCTCCACTCCCACAGGTCCCCTCTGCCACCCTCTGCCGCTTCCTCCCAACCACTGAGGAGGAAGTCAATTCCTTATTGTCCTCCTCACATCTCACCACGTGCCCGCTCGACCCCATTCCCTCACATCTAATTCCTCCCCTCTCCTCCTCCTCACCCCTGCTCTCACACACATCTTCAACCTATCTCTCTCCACTGGCTCCTTTCCATCCGCCTTCAAACACGCGCTAGTTACCCCTTTACTAAAGAAACATCCCTAGACACCAACTCTCCATCCAACTACCGCCCTGTATCCCTGCTTCCCTTCACATCAAAGCTCTTAGAAAAAATAGTCTTCAACCGCCTCTCCCTCTTCCTGTCCTCCAATTCCCTACTTGACCCCCTGCAATCTGGCTTCCGTCCGCTACACTCAACTGAAACTGCCCTCACCAAAGTCACCAACGACCTCCTAACTGCTAAAAAACACGGCCACTATTCTATTCTCATCCTGCTTGACCTCTCGGCTGCTTTTGACACTGTTGTCCACCCCCTCCTTCTACAGACCCTCAACTCTCTGGGTCTCGGTGACACTGCACTTGCTTGGGTTGACTCCTATTTATCCAACAGGTCCTTCTGTGTGTCCTTTGCTGGTAACTCCTCCTCTTCATTGCCTCTATCTGTTGGTGTACCTCAAGGCTCTGTCCTTGGTCCTCTGCTCTTTTCCATCTACACCTCCTCCCTGGGCAAAATCATCAACAGCTTTGGCTTTAATTACTACCTCTATGCTGATGACACTCAGATCTACCTCTCTACCCCTGATCTCTCTCCCCCTGTCCTTTCAAAAGTCAGTGACTGTTTATCTGGCATCTCCTCCTGGATGGCCTCCCACCACCTAAAGATCAACATGTCAAAGACTGAGCTCCTACTTATTCCTCCCTCTAATGCCTCCCCACCTCCTGACTTCTCGATCACGGTGGAGGGTATCACCATCTCCCCATCAAACCAAGTTCGCTGTCTTGGAGTTACACTGGACTCTGCTCTTTCCTTCATCCCCCACATCAAGTCTCTTTCCTCCTCCTGCCGATACCAACTGCGTAATATTTCCAGAATTCGGCCATTTCTTACCGTTGTCACCACAAAACAACTCATACACGCCCTGGTAATCTCCCGACTTGACTATTGCAATAATCTCTTATCTGGCCTCCCTCTGTCCCGCCTCTCCCCCCTACAATCCATCCTGAACGCCTCCGCCAGGCTAATTCACCTCACCCGCCGCTCTGTCTCTGCCGCTCCCCTCTGCGAGTCCCTTCACTGGCTCCCCATCCACTGCAGAATTAAGTTCAAAATCCTTATCCTTACCTACAAAACCCTCACTAACTCAGCGCCCCACTACCTGTCCTCACTAATCACCAAATACACCCCAGCCCGCTCCCTAAGGTCAAACAGTGACCTGCGCCTAGCTTCTCCCCGCATCACCTCTTCCCATGATAGACTGCAGGATTTCTCACGCGCAGCCCCCACTCTCTGGAACGCTCTCCCTCGTACTGTCAGACTTTCCCCTAAGTTCTCTTCCTTCAAACGCTCCCTGAAAACATTCCTATTTAGGGAAGCCTACCACCCAACTCACTGACGCAACCATCAATCACTCTCACCTTACAGTCCTCTCCTCCTGTTTCCAACCCCAACCCTCCTAGATTGTGAGTTCCTACGGGAATAGGGCCCTCATCTCCTCCTGTACTGTTTGTCAAATGTTGTTCAATGTATTGTAACCCTGTCTCTACTGTGCTTATTGTACAGCGCTGCGGAATATGCTGGCGCTTTATAAATTAATAATAATAATAATAATAATACAGGTGCATTCTGTATATAGTCACTGTTACATGTTTACAGGTGCATTCTGTATATAGTCACTGTGTTACATGTTTACAGGTGCATTCTGTATATAGTCACTGTGTTACATGCTTACAGGTGCATTCTGTATATAGTCACTGTGTTACATGTTTACAGGTGCATTCTGTATATAGTCACTGTGTTACATGTTTACAGGTGCATTCTGTATATAGTCACTGTGTTACATGTTTACAGGCGCATTCTGTATATAGTCACTGTGTTACATGTTTACAGGTGCATTCTGTATATAGTCACTGTTACATGTTTACAGGCGCATTCTGTATATAGTCACTGTGTTACATGTTTACAGGCGCATTCTGTATATAGTCACTGTGTTACATGTTTACAGGTGCATTCTGTATATAGTCACTGTTACATGTTTACAGGTGCATTCTGTATTGAGGTATGTTAATAGTATGTAGCGCTGTGTTAAAATCTTGCTGTGGCAGTACCTATTTTTGGCCACAAGATGGAGACAATCGCGATTAGAGACACTGGACATTGGGACTACATTTCCCGGCATGCATTGCAAAGAGACAGGAAGTGGGTGGGACACTGGACGCTTACATCCTCAACCTCGTGGAGAACGCGCCAGAGCGCGCCAGGGAGCGAGTGAGAGCAGACGCAGTGACAGAGTGCACCAGAGAGCCTAGGCCGGAGCGCGAGTGAGGCCTGTCAGTTCTAAGTATTGGGTCATCCGGCTTTAGGAGAAGGAGACCTCCAAGCCCACGATATCTGCTGCTGTGAGCGGAGCCCGAAGACCGAGAGGAAGGAGTCGCCGTGAGTCGATCAGATTCGGAGAGCAGGCGGTAAGTTGGACAAGTCGTGGACAAGCTACGGAAGGTCAGACAACGGATCCGGTCGCCAGTAACCCCAGTCAATATCGAACGGAGAGACGTCCTGGGTCAGCGGAGCCTAAGCAACCGGTGGATGGGTGAGAGGCCTCCAAGGCCGTTTGTAAATAAAGAACACGCTGCTGTTTGTTTTCTGAAACCCACAGGGCCCCAACTTGACTAGTCGAAGACATCCATTAAGTAAATTCACTGGCCAGTTGAATAAGTACCCGGGTACCATACACACATACATACACGCTCTTTACATTCCGGGACTTAACCTGTGCAGGACTCATTCTGTTACGAATCGGAACAGGGGTTAAAGATACGTTCCGAATATATTTTTCTCTTTTCCGCTGCGCGTTTATCGTAATACGAAAAGATTGTATTTTTTGGGTTTCGCTACGTGTACCTTTTTCCGAATCTCGTGCAAGTGCATTCCTTTTCTGTTCGGTTGCGAATATATTATTTTTCCGAAATACGAAGCCTCGTGTTTCGTTTCTTTCCCGCTACGCGTTTTTACCGCGATACGAAAATCCTGTAATAATACCTGTGAATACCGTGTCTCAACGTCTGCTTACTATTTTAGTAAACTATTTAAATGATAAAAACTCACAACGGTGTTGGAGTATATTTATTCCCTAGTGCGGGGAGACTGACCCGTGGTTCATTTTCAGCGGCTCCTCCGGGAGTGAGCGCTACAAGTACATACATACATACATACATCACAGCTCAGGCACACATAGGCATATACACACACTACACAGGCACTGGTATGTATGTATATATATATATATATATATATATATATATACACACACAGAGCACATACTTACATATTGCCACACGCAGCACATATGTATACATAGAAAACACATTAATACAGAACAGCAGCATTCCAATGGGTGATAGTTTAATGTCACATAAGCAAGCATTGAGCATTGTGTGCAGTTGAGACCTGGTCTATCAAGAGTTAAAATTGTTTAAAGCTCGCCAGTAACCCCCAGCATTCTGTCCAGGTTATTACTGTGCTGTTGCTGTCCTCCCTGTCACTGGCAGCATTCTCCCAGCAGGACAGGGTTCCCCATGATGCTGAAGGGGGGGGGGAGGGGCCAGGCTGCGAGCAGGCAGGCATAAAACCTAAAAGAAAGGAGCCCACAGGGACTTTCCTAGGTCAGCCGACTTTGATTTTTGAAGTTCATTTCAGGGCAATTGGAGAGAGGAAGCAGAGAGACATGCTGGCTGCCCTGTGCTGCCTTCCCACTGCTCTCACCCTCCCTCGGAAAGGTGCTCTCCTGCAGGCTGACTGTCCTACTCCCAGCACATGTCACCAAGACCCCCCCCCCTCTACTCCTGCTATAACAAAGACCCCCTTCCATAAGCTACAGACAGAGGCTGTGACCATCACACCAGCTCAAACTGTGCAGCCCAGTGAGCCCCCGGTGGCCTAATGTGCCCCCCTCCCCTCTGACTCCTAGGCCCCTGGAAGCTCTGCCCCTGCCTTAATCAATTACTGGGCCAGCCGCCTTGTCTCTCCTCTCTCCTTGCGCTCACGTTAACAGCGATGCTTCACTGCTGTCTGCACGCAGCTGCAGCTTGGAGGAGCTGAGGAGGGATAGGGAAATAGTCACCGGATATGACTACTTTTCATATCCGGCGAACGGCCGCAGCTGAGCATCCGGGATGAGTGAGTTTACATTACGGACACTGGGCAGCCCAGTGCCAGGGTGGTCCCCGCGCGACTGACCACCTCCTGACCGCACTTATTACACCTCTGACAGATTCAGAAGCAGCCTGTCTGGCGGTGATTCTAACAAACACCGACCAGCTGCTCATCCACTTGGCTGTGGGCCTATTTTAAGGTAGGGGCCTGGAGCGGCCGCTCCATCCGCCCCTATGTTAATCCGGCCCTGCTCGTAATACTCTCTGCTCATGACCACCACTCCTCCCCCTTTGTCAGCTGGTTTAATGACTCTTTCTGTATCGGTCTTCAGTTGTTTTAAAGCTTTTCTTTCCCGTGTATTCATATTCCCTCCTGTAGTGGGAGTTTTTAATTTCTCTATTTCTAAGAGTACCATTTTTTCAAAACAATTTATCTCATTGGAGATCATTGATTTAGGATAAAAGGTGGATTTTTCCTTTAGTTGTGTGTGCCTGTATAATCTTAAATTATCCGTCCTCTCGAGGGGATTTTTCAGAAAATATTTTTTAAGGCAAAGTGACCTCTTAAATTTTTGTAGGTCTATATATGTAACGAAACGGTTCAGATTGGAGGTGGGCGCAAATTTAAGTCCTTTTTGTAGGACCGCCACCTCTTCATCAGTTAACGGTTTTGTGGTAAGATTGAAAATTCCCGTCTCGTCACGTATCTTCCCCTTTTCTTTTCTCTTCTTTCGTTGAAGGCCTGCTCTACATCCTCTTCTTCGGTATAATTTCTTTTTTTTGGGGTTTTCCATTCTTGCCAGTCCTCTTCTTCTATTCTGTCTTCTAGTCCTCTCTGGTCCTCCTGAAAAATCTCACCATCTCGATCCGCTAGTGTCTCAAATCTATTGTTCAATGGAATAGTGTGCATATGTTCTAAATCTGAACTGCGCTCACCTTGTTTTGGTAGAGTAAATGCTGCCAACTTATTATTGGTGTACCTGGGTTGTCTTCCCTGTGTGTATCGCATTGGATGGTAATCTATGCTGGATTTCCTATCTCTAAAGAATGTTTTCATTTTATATGGAGATCTCCAACGACGCACTCTATTCCCTTCATAATCGTCTCCTACGGGAGCATCATTATATCGAGAATATCGATATCTGTTGGTATGGGACGGCATGCGTGGTCGTGGATTATACTTCCTGTGAGAGTATAATCTTATTCTCGAGGTCTGGATATTGTCCCGTTGATATGGGTCTTGTGGAAAGTATCGATTATCATTGGATTTCAGGCGTCCTTGGGATGATGCTCTGTGAACATTTATTTCACCTTTTTTTTTCTCTTCCCATGTTTCCCATTTTTGCTGGTCCCTCTGGGTTTTTTTATTATTTTTATTGTCCTCGTTCTCCCATGACCATACACAGTGGGACTCATAGTCTCTCCTATCCCGTTCGAATTTTTTCCGTTTATTAATCATAATTTCTTTTTCTAATTTATCCAAATCAGACTCTACTGATTGCATAAATGTTAATAATCTGTTAATACAGTTTAACCCAACACTGCACATGTCGACCTTTAAGCTTCTTTAGAAAGAATTTTGGTTTGTAAAGTGGGACACTGTCAGTGCCCGTCGGTATAGCATTGTTCTATTAAGTTAGAAAACCCCTTATATATATTTTTTATTAAACTCATGTGTTTTTTAAATTCATATGCCTAACTGAAGAAGTGAACACAGTCTAAAATATACCGGACATGTCGACTTTCGAATGTCCATATAAAGTTTTTTGCCTTGTCTACAAAATTGGACACCGCCAGCACCCGTTGATAAAGGAATGCAACTGAGCCACCGGTGACACGCGGAAATGAACAAAGTGGAACGCACGCTCACTAGGTAGCGGGCGGTTCCCTCTATATTGTGTGTATATAAAAAAGAGAATGTATAAAAGTATAATCACTGACTGATGAAGCCGATTTTAGGCGAAACGCGTTTTAGTGCACTATTAGTGCCTTTTATTGATTTTTATTTTTTGTATTAAATATATCCAACAGTTTGGATTTGACATGCCAACACACTCTGTAAAGTTTTTTTTCCTTCAACCGCCGACTTTGCTCCGGGCCGGGTGTATACTCACAGGAGGACTAAGGGTTGCCTTTTAAATACCCTACAGGCGGATATTCCTCAGAGCCAGGACTAGGGCTCTCCACACTGTAAGTACCCCATAGGGGAATCGCAGGGGTCCCAGCAAGAAACGTACTGCGCAATCGTTTCCTGTTTTATCCATTTGCAGGACATCTGAACGATCTGTCTGGACCGGCCATCCAATATATATTCGAACATTTAATAAGAAGATCATCCCATATTTGCAATTTCCACGCTGCAATACACCCAGTTGGGTTGCAACTATTTGGACAGTATTAGAAATATATGTCATTTCATTCCATATTTATGGTGAACATGTTATTCTGTCTATATATATGTTGAATATTGATGCATATGATACAAACTGTTGATTAATATGCTTATCAACACGGTGACCATTTCTACTCAAGGTGACCATATCGACAAATACTAAATAGTATATCGAACACTATACAAACCTAGAAATCTTGTTCTACGCTCCTAAAATAACTTATGTCGCTGGTGTCAGACACTCTTTTTGGGCTGCATTGAACAATTATTAAATACGGTCCACAGCGCCATTTGTCCCCACTTCCCCCCCTTTTTTTTTCTATATCTGTTATGTCTCTCCCATTGTACAGCGCTACGGAACCTGTCTGCGCTTTATAAACGCTTGTAATCATATTCTGAGGCCACCAGCCCTGTCTGTGCTACTCCTGTGTGTGGCTCCTCCAGTCACATGGGGTGTGAGGAGCATCATGGGAGAAATCATACCAGGTGACTTCCCTGATCTAATCTGCTGTGAGGTCAAAGGTCCTTCCAGGGGGCAGAGAACAAACTGCAGCCCCTCAGTGCTGGATCCAGCCACCTCATAGCTCACTGTCTGCCAAACCCTCCCCCTGCAGCCAGTCACATGAGCTGTGATGTCATCAGAGCGCGCCCCTCCCCCTGTGTTGCTGCAGGAGATGGTGTGTGTGAGAAGCTGAGGATGTGCCGGGAATGTCCGCCTTGGCCCCTTACTACGGGCTCCATGAGGCTGCTCACCCCCCCATGTGACTGGAGAGAACACACACAGGAGTAGCACACACAGGGCTGGTGTCCTGGGAGAGGAGGCTCAGGTATGTGCAGGCGCCATGTCCCACATGCTGGTTATTGCATGGAAAGCTGTCATTTCATGGGGGGGGGGGGGCTGTAACATTTTACATGGTCATATTATGACCCCCTGTGGGTGGATAGGATGGAGACACAGATCTTTACACAGTTGCTCCGGCTTTTGTGTAATTACGCACCGTGTCATCTCCTCCTTTCTTTCTCCTGGGATGAGAAATGACCAGTCCGGGCAGTTAAAGCCGGAGTAATGGCCGAGTCTCCTCACACGTTTAGTTCTATGAGTCGTCCATAGTCTGGTGACCTGTCACTCATGCGACTACACATCCAGTGTCACCCCGTCACTGACCAGGACACAAAACTAAGAGCCAGGGACACCTATCGCAGGGATTGTAAGGTTTGAGAGACGGGAGCGATAAAGGTGGATTTTTCTTGTTATCGTTATGTATTGAGAGTCACAATGCGGGATATGGGAAGGTCAGATCAGGAAGAAACTGAGCAGAATATTCCTGTGTGATTCCAGACACATTGTGCTTCCTCTAATCGTTCCTCCACAAGATCCCGCCGTCCAGGTAACCTGTGATAATGAATCCACTCACAGCCAGGGATCCGCTGAGCCAGAAGATCCTGGATCTAACTCTGGAGATGATCTTTCTGCTGACTGGAGAGGTAAGAGATCCCATGAGATTCCATATTCCTGCTGATATTAAATCCCCCTGGAGTACGGCTTCCACTTTTTCTTCAAGCAAAACCTGAACACTCCCGCAATACATCACAAAATATTTTTGTTGTTCACAGGTATACGCTCTGTCACACACAGACACTCACACGTGTGTGTGATATATATGTGTGTGTGTATATATATATATATATATATATATATATATTTCTCTTACACGTCTTTCACATCACATATTCAGCCCTGTTAACCCAAACCTCAAATCAGCCTCTTTTATCCAAAGCGTCCTCACACTTACTGTACACATATAGAGAAAAGGAGGGGGGAGAGAAAAGGAAGGAGGGGGGGGAGAGGAAAGGATGGAGGGGGGAGAGAAAAGGAAGGAGGGGGAGAGGAAAGGATGGAGGGGGGGAGAGAAAAGGAAGGAGGGGAGAGGAAAGGATGGAGGGGGGGGAGGAAAGGATGGAGGGGGGAGAGGAAAGGAAGGAGGGGGGAGAGAAAAGGAAGGAGGGGGGAGAGGAAAGAAGGGGGGGGAGAGGAAAGGAAGGAGGGGGGGGAGAGGAAAGGAAGGAGGGGGGGAGAGGAAAGGAAGGAGGGGGGAGAGGAAAGGAAGGAGGGGGGAGAGGAAAGGAAGGAGGGGGAGAGGAAAGGAAGGAGGGGGGGAGAGGAAAGGAAGGAGGGGGGGGAGAGGAAGGAAGGAGGGGGGGAAGGGA
Organism: Leptobrachium leishanense; assembly: GCA_009667805.1. NCBI lineage: Eukaryota > Metazoa > Chordata > Amphibia > Anura > Megophryidae > Leptobrachium > Leptobrachium leishanense. The sequence continues at coordinate 183,100,550 of CM019068.1, read as the reverse complement.
AGGAAGGAGGGGGAGAGGGAAGGAAGGAGGGGGGGAGAGGGAAGGAAGGAGGGGGGAGAGGGAAGGAAGGAGGGGGGAGAGGGAAGGAAGGAGGGGGGAGAGGGAAGGAAGGAGGGGGGAGAGGGAAGGAAGGAGGGGGGAGAGGGAAGGAAGGAGGGGGGAGAGGGAAGGAAGGAGGGGGGAGAGGGAAGGAAGGAGGGGGGAGAGGGAAGGAAGGAGGGGGGAGAGGGAAGGAAGGAGGGGGGAGAGGGAAGGAAGGAGGGGGGAGAAGGAAGGAGGGGAGAGGGAAGGAAGGAGGGGGGAGAGGGAAGGAAGGAGGGGGGGGGAGAGGGAAGGAAGGAGGGGGGGGAGAGGGAAGGAAGGAGGGGGGGGAGAGGGAAGGAAGGAGGGGGGGGAGAGGGAAGGAAGGAGGGGGGGAGAGGGAAGAAGGAGGGGGAGAGGGAAGGAAGGAGGGGAGAGGGAAGGAAGGAGGGGGGGAGAGGGAAGGAAGGAGGGGGAGAGGGAAGGAAGGAGGGGGGAGAGGAAGGAAGGAGGGGGGAGAGGAAGGAAGGAGGGGGAGAGGGAAGGAAGGAGGGGGAGAGGGAAGGAAGGAGGGGGGAGAGGAAGGAAGGAGGGGGAGAAGGAAGGAGGGGGAGAGGGAAGGAAGGAGGGGGGGAGAGGAAGGAAGGAGGGGGGGAGAGGGAAGGAAGGAGGGGGGGGAGAGGGAAGGAAGGAGGGGGGGAGAGGGAAGGAAGGAGGGGGGGGAGAGGGAAGGAAGGAGGGGGAGAGGGAAGGAAGGAGGGGGGGGAGAGGGAAGGAAGGAGGGGGGGGAGAGGGAAGGAAGGAGGGGGGGGAGAGGGAAGGAAGGAGGGGGGGGAGAGGGAAGGAAGGAGGGGAGAGGGAAGGAAGGAGGGGGCAGAAGGAAGGAGGGGAGAGGAAAGGAAGGAAGGAGGGGGGAGAGGAAAGGAAGGAGGGGGGAGAGGAAAGGAAGGAGGGGGGGAGAGGAAAGGAAGGAGGGGGAGAGGAAAGGAAGGAGGGGAGAGGAAAGGAAGGAGGGGGAGAGGAAAGGAAGGAGGGGGGAGAGGAAAGGAAGGAGGGGGGAGAGGAAAGAAGGAGGGGGAGAGGAAAGGAAGGAGGGGGGGAGAGGAAAGGAAGGAGGGGAGAGGAAAGGAAGGAGGGGGGAGAGGAAAGGAAGGAGGGGGAGAAGGAAGGAGGGGGGAGAGGAAAGGAAGGAAGGAGGGGGAGAGGAAAGGAAGGAAGGAGGGGGAGAGGGAGGGGGGAGAGGGAGGGGGAGAAGGAAGGAGGGGAGAGGGAAGGAAGGAGGGGAGAGGGAAGGAAGGAGGGGGGGAGAGGAAGAAGGAGGGGGGGGAGAGGGAAGGAAGGAGCGGGGGAGAGGAAGGAAGGAGGGGGGAGAGGGAAGGAGGGGGGGAGAGGGAAGGAAGGAGGGGGAGAGGAAAGGAAGGAAGGAGGGGGGAGAGAAAAGGAAGGAAGGAGGGGGGAGAGGAAAGGAAGAGGGGGGGAGAGGAAAGGAAGGAGGGGGGGAGAGGAAAGGAAGGAGGGGGGGAGAGGAAAGGAAGGAGGCAGGGGGAGAAAAGGAAGGACTAACTGCAGAGGGAGAAAAGGACTAACTGCAGAGGCAGAGGGAGAAAAGGACTAACTGCAGAGGCAGAGGGAGAAAAGGACTAACTGCAGAGGCAGAGGGAGAAAAGGACTAACTGCAGAGGCAGAGGGAGAAAAGGACTAACTGCAGAGGCAGGGGGAGAAAAGGACTAACTGCAGAGGCAGGGGGAGAAAAGGACTAACTGCAGAGGCAGGAGGGTTCAATACAGGACACATGGCAAAGTATAAACTACTAGGTAGACCCATGTGAATAGATGAACTAGATCGTATATAAACGTAGGCATGTTGTGTGGGGAGAGCTTCCAAAACACCAGTGTGAGCCTCTTACACCCAGAGAAGCCGGCCAGCAAGTCACTGGGAAGCCTGATTGCCGTGTTATGCGGCCATTTCCAACCAAAGCCGCCACAGATAGCAGAGATTTAAATTCTACAGAAGAAAGCAGGACCCCGGGCGAATCCGTTTCCGCGGACGCCGTTGTATTATGTAAACTTGCCAGCACCTGTTGTTTTGGGGATTACCTGCTCACTGCTTTGCGAGACCAGTTTGTAATGGGCATTGCAAGTGACACAGCGCTAAAGAGACCCTTACAGAAGAAGATTTAACGTTTCAGAAGGCGATGAACATAGCGAGCGTCATGGAACAAGCCTCTAAGGATGCCGATATATTACACGACAGACTGGACAACACAGGGGAGACAGAGCTGGACATTTTACAATTAGACGCGAGAGCACAGAGTAGATTACAAATGTTACCGCTGTGAACCTGCCCACATGATGCGACTAAATGCAGTTTCAGGGATGCTAGAGGCGCGTTGAGTTCCTCAGCAGCTGCTGAATTGCTCCATTGCAGCCGTCTCAGAGCTGTGAATATTGGAGCAAAGGGGTGGAGGATCGCTTAATGAAAGGTGCTATTTCTGCAATGTCCACTGTTGTACTAGGAGAAACTGAGACTGTGGCATCTATGATATGGCTGTGAATGAAATAGAGATGTCGTTATCTGAAGAACATATAGAAAGCGATTTATTCATATGTTTCCAACTAAATGCACTAAACGTGGCAGATCAGGGTGAGAACCTCATAGGCAGTAATCTTACCTATGGAAGTGTGACAGACACGTTTTCTTTTGCTCGGGGAATTGATTTGCAGCAGAGCTGAGCGTCTCTGCATAGGGGAATAATATAATAGGGGGATATATAGGCGCCTACTCACTTCTGTGAGATACGGTATACAGTGGCAAGAAAAAGTATGTGAACCCTTTGGGATTACGTGGAGTTTTGCATGAATTGGTCATAAAATGTGCTCTGATCTTCATCTAAGTCACAACAATTTGAAAAACACAGTCTGCTTAAAATAATACAACACAAACATATGTTTTCATGTTTTTATTGAACATAACATGTAAACATTCATAGTGCAGGGTGGAAAAAATATGTGAACCTTTGGACTTGATAACTGGTTGACCCTCCTTTGGCAGCAATAACCTCAACCAAACGTTTCCTGTAGTTGCAGATCAGACCTGCACAACGATCTGGAGTAATTTTGGACCACTCCTCTTCACAAAACTGTTTCAGTGTAGCAATATTCTTGGGATGTCTGGTGTGAATTGCTCTCTTAAGGTCATGCCACAGCATTTCAATCAGGTTGAGGTCAGGACTCTGACTGGGCCACTCCAGAAGTCGTATTTTGTTTTGTTGAAGCCATTCTTTTGCTGAATTACTTGTATGCTTTGGGTCATTGTCCTGTTGCATCACCCATCCTCTGCGGAGCTTCAGTTGGCAGACAGATGGTCTTACATTTTCCTGAAAAATGTCTTGATAAACTCTGGAATAAATTTTTCCATCAATGACAACAATCCGTCCAAACCATGATGCTCCCTCCGCCATGTTTTACAGTGGGGATGAGGTTTTGATGTTGGTGTGCTGTGCCTTTTTTTTCTCCGCACATAGTGTTGTGTGTTTTTTCCCAAACAGCTCAATTTTGGTTTCATCTGTCCACAGAATATTTTGGCAGTAGTGCTGCGGAACATCCAGGTGCTCTTTTGCAAACTTCAAATGTGCTGCAATATTCTTTTTGGACAGCAATGGCTTCCTCTGTGGTGTCCTCCCATGTACTCCATTCTTGTTTAATGTTTTCCTTATTGTAGATGTGTCAACAAAAATGTTAGCATGTGCCAGAGATTTCTATAAGTCTTTAGCTGACACTCTAGGATTCTTCTTTACCTCATTAAGCATTCTGCGCTGTGCTCTTGCAGTCATCTTTACAGGACGACCACTCCTAGGGAGAGTAGCAACAGTGCTGAACTTTCTCCATTTGTAGACAGTCTGTCTTACCGTGGACACTTGAACATCGAGGCTTTTGGAGATACTTTTGTAACCCTTTCCAGCTTCATGCAAGTCAACAATTCTTGATCGTAGGTCTTCTGAGAGCTCTTTTCTGCGAGGCATGGTTCACATCAAAGAAAATGGTACGTATCTGGCGGCGCGAAGACAATCGCTAATTGGTAGCTGACGGTTCCCTTAGTTGACAACAATCCATATGGAAAATGTAAAGAAAAATATACAGTATATAGTGCAGATGGTAAATACACGGATTGAGTGATCGTATAATGTTCCACTCACACATTAAAGAGCCCAAGCACTGGCTCTGAGTGGATCAAGGCTCTTGGGTGCTTAACTTCTCCACTTCTAGAGGTGACCCACACCTTATAGAATTTGCAGCAGGACTTGCATCAAGTGGATATGAAAAGAGAAACAGGACAACTTCCTTGTGTAGGTCTTTCCAAGGAATTTGATAACAAAGATTTGATCTAATCCACTCACATTTGATGGAGCTGTGGACCCAGCTCTTGGCGTAAGCGCCTTAGGGTTTGTTCTATAGGTAAAACCCAAAAAAACCTCTTTCAGGAGACCGAGAATCCAAGAAATCCGGAACAGTAGGGGAATTAAATTAAAATATTTATTTAAAACCTATATTTAAAATACTGGCTCAGCCAGAAGACCAGAACGCGTTTCGCCAGACGTACTGGCTTCTTCAGCTGGTTTACAGACTAAATTCCAGTCTCTTCATTATATAGAGTGACACTTAAATGTTTAAAAATCTCCACATGTTCCAAATTCCCTAATTAGAGCGTGCACTCATTATCCCAAACCCCATCACCGGCGGTGGGAACGGAGCCGCCATCTTGCGCATGCGCTATAATGACACATGCGTTCCAACTTGCGGGTCACGCTGGATTCAGGAAGTGACTTGCGTTCCACTGTATACTGCGCTCTGAATCCTCCACCGCATCGATTTTCCGATTCTTCTTTGTGACTTAACAGCATCATGTTCTCGAGCCAGGATAAATGGGACAAAGGAAGGCGATTTAGAACACAAATTCGCTTAACCATTAAATCTTCCCCAACCTTGATCCAAAAAGGTGATCCTTAAAGATGCATCCAAACATAGCATTCAATTAATTAAAAACCAAAATGATGTCTATACTTATGTACAGTTTTACAAAATTAATACAAACTATTTAGTCCTATAGAGTATTATTATATATCTACGCTAAATATTCTAAATTGAATACAGTTAAAGTGCAATAGTTAAAAGTGCTTAAATAAAGTGCTATTTTAACTCTATAAATGGTCCCATGGTCATTGAATGGTTCACATCAGGCAGTGCTTCTTGAAACCAGTATACCCAAAACCTGGTGTGTGTTTTTAAAGCGCAGGACAGCTTTCAGCAACACATCCAATAATATCACACTGATTGTACTCAAGGTTGGCTCACTCCTGGCTCCAATTAGCTCTTGGAGAAGTCATTAGGCTAGGGGTTCACATACTTTTCCCACCCTGCACTGTGAATGTTTACATGTTCTGTTCAATAAACACATGAAAACCTATAATGTTTGTGTTGTATTATTTTAAGCAGACTGTGTTTATCAAATTGTTGTGATTTAGATGAAGATCAGAGCACATTTTATGACCAATTCATGCAAAACTCCACGTAATCCCAAAGGGTTCACATACTTTTTCTTGCCACTGTATGTAGTTGACTCTTCACGCTGCTTACGGATTATCAGCCTTTATTGATAATTTTTAACCCACAGAAAGGTATCTCCATCACGACAGCAGCAAGGCTTCAGAGCAGCGCCTTGACTCTGGGGCCTAACATTATCAAATACGATATTGTCCAAATGCCCTTCATGCTGATGCCTTCTCTAAGCTTCCACTGAAATGGGGATTCACAATTACCTACCACAGAAAGATCTAAAATATACTTTTGTGACGCAATAACAGCTAAAGAAATTGCATAGGAGACAATCAAGGACTCTGTGCTGAGGGGAATACTTGCTTAAGTACAGAAAGGTTGGCCACTAAAGACTCCAGTACATCTCAAGTCATTCCAACAAGGGCTCAGGAGTTATCGATTCAAGATGGTTGTTTAATCTGGGGAGAATGGGTTGTTATTGCTTTTGTGTTACATGCAAAATTTCAAGAATTTATTGTTGAAGGTCATCCAGGCATAGTCCGCATGAAGCAGAAGGCAAGAGGTCATGTGTGGTGGACAACCTTTGATGAGGATATTGCCCATTTATGTTTCCGGTTGCATTGGATGTGCCCAAGCACAACGTGACTTACCACATGGTGCAGTACAACCTTCGACTTGGCCTCTATCACCATGGCAGTGAATTCACATAGACTTTGCTGGACCAGTGGAAAATAAAATGTATCTGATTGTGGTGGATGCACATTCTAAATGGCCCGAAGTTATGTTTATGTCACATGTCAATGCGGACGTTACTATAAAGGCATTACAGAAACTATTTACGACTTTTGGCCTGTCCAGAGAGCTTGTTTCTGAGCAATTTTTAATTTTTTTTTTTTTAAAAAAAAGGTATTTGTCATCATCGAACCGCACCCTACAACTAAATTACCCTACAACTAAAGGTCAAGCAGAACGATTTGTTCAAACGCTGAAAGGTTTTATGAGGAGCTTAAAGGAACACTCTAGGCTAAAAATCACCCCCCCCCCTTTTTTTAAACTTATATTATACCTATTGCCCTAAATACATATTACCCTAAAAACCACTTGTTTCCAACAGGGTTTTTTTTATATATATATATATATATATATACTCCCCTCCCTCCTCTTCCGCTCCCGTCCTTGTAAATCTTCAACTTGGCTAATGGTTTACGTGAGAAGCGCGCCTCTCATGTAAACCAGCCAATCAGCAGGCTTCCTCCGGCTCCATCTACTTCTTTGATTAGTGTTGCGCGCATCCTCTTGCGCGTAACACTAATCTCAGCCACTGCCGCCAGCTACTGCGGCGAGTTGGAGACGTCATCGCGCTGAAAGCGCGATGGCGTCTCCTACTCGGCAATAGTCGGCAGAAGCGGGAAATACGAATCCCGCTCTGCTGACTGACAGCTGGGAGGGCGGAGTAAAGTCCTCCGCGTCTCTCAGCTGTTTCAGCCGATCGGCTGAGCGGAGGGGGCAGCGGAGAAAAAGGGTATACTTAGAACATCATGAGCATCTAAAAAAGCTTAGGTGGTCATGTTGCCTAGAGTATCCCTTTTAAGAGCAGAGGGAAAGAGGCCTGAACAACCTCTGTCTGAGTTCCTCCTACAGTGTAGGAACACACCTCATGCAACCACTGGACATCCTCCAGCCTGCCTTATGTTGGGCCGATTAATCAGGACAAAGTTGGATCTTCTAAAACCTGAGCTTCATCATAGTGTCATCCAGCAACAATCAAAGATGCAATGTGGAAAAGCAGGTCGTTGTTATCAGAAATGAGATTCTGTTTGGATACGCATATATAATCAGGACAATAAACGATGATAAAGGGAAGTTCTGGGCTCGGCACACTATGAAGTTTTCACCTCAGATGGATTTCGCACAGCAAAACCTACAAATCAACTTCAACCACATACAACAGATAACTTATCAAGCTGTCAGTCATCCCTGCAGCCAAACATGGATATCTGGCATGGAGTTTGGCATGATGACGCTTCTGATATCTGCAATATCCCTGCCCCTGATGCTCAGGTTAAAAAGAATCTTTAAGATATCAAATAAAGAGATTTGAAGGTGATGCCCAATGAAACTCAAGAACAAGAAGTTCCAGGACACCATACAAGTGAACATTAAGCCCTTGGACAGGAAAATAATCTCCATTCCGCAAGGGTGAGAAGGGGCACAAGCCACTGCCAACCACAAGATCCCTTTAAGAATTTTACCGTTATTTTTCTTATACAACTTCATCTCCCTTAAGTTTCCTCCCCAAAAATTCCCACCCCTCACAACACCCCCTGCCCCTTCCCATAAATAAAACACATGACAAGGTATTGGCGGTTTGAAAAGGTAACGTCTTTAATTAAGGCAAAATTAATTGCCTTTATGGCAGAATTCTTTGCGATCCTCGTATGTATGATATGTAACACCAGATAACACTGGTACTAACTTTAGCCAGATAACACTGGCAAATAGCATGGCCAGATAACACTGGCAACCGCAATGTACCACAACCATTGCCCAGAAATAGCGGCCCCACGTGGCAAAGCAGCCTGACCACGCGCTGCTCAGGATATCTTTATGGCAAATAGCAGGCCGAGAGAATCTGCAAACTAGGAGGGCACCTGAGTTTGGCCGCACAAACCACCACCCAGCCCGTGTACCCTACAGACCCTCCCCCTACTATCGCCTCTCCACGTGCCAGGCCACATATTTCACCGCTCACAGCTAAACTAGACCATGTCCATAGTTGCACAATCCCCCAGCTCTGGCCGCAAAAACCACCAGCCGGTTTCATGTAACATGGTAAAATTATATGTTTGGCAATAGCTAAGCTCGACCATGTCCATACTTAACACAATCCCCCAGCTTTGCCCACAAAAAACACTTTTTGGTTCCCATATTTGGTTATGGTTCCCATATGGCTTCATGTAACATGGTATATCGCCATATGGGAACCACGGGCGGTCTTAAAAGACTGGCGGAATCACCACCTCATTTGCCCCTATCCGTGGCGCTTCTGTTGACGTGACCTTTCCGTTGTTCCAGGCAAGCAGTAATCTAAAAAACAGGGAAGGTAGGGTGGGAGAAAGAAAAAAGTGAAGTACTGAGTTTTCTGCCACATGTTTCTCCCTTTCAATCCCCATACGCCCATCCCCCTCACTGCTTAGCTCTACCTGAGCCAATCCCTGTAACAAATGCCTAAACCCAGGGAACAAAGGAAACTCCACCTAATTTAGGCTCCTCTTACATACAGGGAAAATCCTTAAGCCGTGCGTCCGTCCTATTCCGTCTGTCCTCAGGACAAGGGACTACAGTAAGAGAAACTCTACAGTTTAGAAAGCGTGAATGGAATCCTAGTAGGAGAGGACCTGAACAAAAGATTGGGGATCTAGAAGATGATGGACAAAATGATACCAATTGAGAAGACATGTTAAAGTTCATTTATTGCTGCAGATTTTTACTTATTTCATGTTTTCTTTATTATCTTAAAGAAAAAGTTCTGTTTTTTTGATTGAGAAGGGGAGGAAATGTGATGTAATGGGTTGTTTTAGAGAGTGTGTGTATTGTGGGGTATGGACTGTTGTTGGTTGTGAATGATGCATTGCTTTTTTTTTCTGCCTCCCTACTTCCTGTTCTGCTCTGAGGTGATTACTCACTTCCTGCTCTATACAGATTAATATACTACAACTTGCTTATACAGAAGCCACTGGTTTGTACAGGACAACTAATAAATTAGTAATAAACACGTTTTATATATATATAACATTTTATTTTTTTATTACACGCCCCACACCCCAGACACATATGCGTGTGTGGTGTATATATACAGTATATCCGACGCATGTATACACACCGCACATATATATACATACATTATATAATATATATATATATATAATTACTGTCGGATTGAACCCTACCCTGAAGCTGTGTGACCCAGGAGACATTTCAGAGGCAGATCAGTAGTAGATTCATGTGTAAATAAAGGTTCCAGCGCACCATACAGCACACTATGGAGATAACACACTGACACATACACAAAAGCATGGGGGGCCCAGGGGGGCGACATGTTTATACCTCTCTATATTGGGGTCACTCTCAATGTTTAGGGTCATATGGTGGTGAAGATCCATGAGATGGTCAGTGACAGCAGCCGTCACCAAATATCAGAAGGACACGGCAGGAGCCAAAGCTTCAATACGGAGCCTCCACCTCACTCAGGAATCCATGAGCAAAACCATGAGAAGATCCTGGAGCTGAGCAATCAGATCATCCGTCTGCTGACTGGAGAGGTGAGGCTGCTGGGAATGGGACATTATACGCTAACACCAAGGCATGTGTCTGGATGGTGACTGTGTCATTGTGTGTGTCAGGTTCCTATACGCTGTGAGGATGTCACTGTCTATCTCTCCATGGAGGAGTGGGAGTATGTGGAGCGACACAAGGAGCTCTATGAGGACGTCATGATGGAGGATCACCAGCCTGTTATTACACGGGGTAAGAGATGCTTTAATTCTCATAATGTTTGTGTCCAATCCCAGAGCAACGTGTCCCAATAATCCCCTGAAATGTTGGCTGTGCCGTGTAATAGACGTGTTCCTGAATGAACGTCTCACGTGTTCATGTGATTTTCCCTCCAATAGATAAATCTGTATGGGGTGAATTTCACGCTGCGGTTTCTTTATGGGATATTGGATGTGAAAATGGAAGTGAAATTCTAAGCAATAATGTGGAAAAGGATCTGAACAAGACGAGAAAAGGACGAGCTGAATCTGCAACATACACAGAGCGAGAATCTCTGGCGTCTGAAGAAAGACACGTCCCAGAGAAAGAGATTTATCCAATCACAGAACCCCCAGAATATTCACCCCCTGATATTAAGGAGGAACCGGCCTCATGTGACGAAGGAAATCTCCCAGACAGCGACATGTATGAACCCCCAGAACATACACAGACACAATATACCTCTACTTATACAGGGGCAGAATCCAAGTCACATGGAGAAGGAGATCTCTCACATCCTGACATTTCTCCCCTCCCAGAACATACACAGACTGAATATCCATCTACTGACATTAAGGAGGAATCACCCACATATGGAGAAGGAAATCTCACAGACAGCGACATGTATGAACCCCCAGAACATACACAGACTGAATATCCATCTACTGACATTAAGGAGGAATCACCCACATATGGAGAAGGTAATCTCACAGACAGCGACATGTATGAACCCCCAGAACATACACAGACTGAATATCCATCTACTGACATTAAGGAGGAATCACCCACATATGGAGAAGGAAATCTCCCAGACAGCGACATGTATGAACCCCCAGAACATACACAGACTGAATGCTCAGCTGATAATAATGGAGAATATGTAAAATCCAATCCAAACACAGTGGAAATAAACCATGGCGAGTCCTTAATAGAATCCAGAAAGCCAGATCACAGGATATATTATACAGATCCCCTTACTCAGAATTCAGTTTATAAAGGACATTCAGCGTCTTCTTCTGAAATGGGGAAAGTCTTGTATTCTGACCCTGTGATACACAAAACGAATAGCAGAGAAGAACCATCTAATATGTTTGCTGGAGATAATTCTTCTGCTGAGTCAGACCTTAAACACCAACATGTTCGCATTGAAGACCTATTCTCATGCCCAGAATGTGAGCAGCATTTTCCAGACAGTATTGCTCTTACAAATCATCAGAGGATTCACACAGGAAATAAAAGGTTTCAATGCGCCGAATTTGGGAAATGTTATAGCCAGTCATCAAATCTTGTGCTAGATAAAAGGAGTCACACTGAAGAAAACCCTTTTAAATGTCCTGAATGTGGGAAATGTTTTAGTCTGAGCACAACTCTTGCAGCACATAAAAAGATTCACACAGGAAAAAAATTATTTAAATGCGATGAATGTGAGAGATGTTTTATTAGGGGCTCAAACCTTGCAGCGCATAAAATGATTCACACAGGAGAAAAAACTTTTATTTGCCCTGAATGTGGCAAAGGTTTTACCCAGGCCTCATATCTTACAGCACATAAAAAGATTCACACTGGAGAAAAACCTTTTAAGTGTAACGAGTGTGGAAAGTGTTTTAGCCGGGGTTCAGTTCTTGCAACACATAAAAGGATACACACAGGAGAAAAAACGTTTATTTGCCCTGAATGTGGGAAAGGTTTTGTCCAGTCCACACATCTTAAAACACATCAAAGGACTCACACTGGAGAGAAACCATATAAATGTAATGAATGTGGGAAATGTTTTAGCCGGGCCTCAATCCTCGCAACGCATAAAATGAGTCACACAGGAGAAAGACCGTTTATTTGCCCTGAATGTGGAAAAGGTTTTACCCAGGCTAGAGCCCTTGCAACACACAAAAGGATTCACACAGGAGAAAAAACATTTAAATGTACTGAATGTGGGAAATGTTTGAGCCAGGCCTCATCTCTTGTAGAACATCAAATGATTCACAAAGGGAAAAAATAATTTAAATGCTGTGAATGTGGACCGTGCTTCTGTGACCTCACCTTTTGGAAAACATAAACTGATTCTCACAGGATAAAAGCTGAATTGATTTGATTTCAGTGTCTGTAATGGGAAATGTTTTACCTGACGGGCTTTTCTGATTGAGCGTGAGGACTCATAAGAAGATAAGGAATATCTAGTAAATCTCAAATGATATAAAGCTAGGTGCATCAAAGCAGACATCTATATCACCCTGAGCACTTTGTGGGAGAGTAAAGTTACTGACATCTCCCCTAACTCCCTTCATGCTGAGCCATTCCACCCCATGTGCTGAGCTCCCTTTGCACAGGATTAGCAAAACCTGCTCAAACACTGTCAGGTCTATTCACTAAAGGGTGAAGCCAGGAGAGTTGGCAGAAGAGAAGAATCTAGGCCAAATAGCCGATTTGGAAAGTGAGATAAATGGGAGAATTTTTCTGGTTTGGCTCCTTTGACCTAGATTGTTCACTTCTGCCAATTCTCCTGACTTCACCCTTTAGTGAATAGGCCTTTGTATGTGATTGAATCGTTGAGGTACCCTGGTCTCTGTTCCTTTCAGCGCTCTGAGTGCCGTGGGGATATTGTGAGGTTCGTTTATTCTTTTGATATTGTTGTTTTTGGGTTTTTCTGTTCATTCACAACCACGTTATAACTGACACATGCCAGTGGCTGCGTGGCCAGCCGGAAAATCTGACAAAATGCTAGAGCATTCTGCCAGCTGGCCCCTGTGTGTGTGTGTGTGTGTGTGTGTGTGTGTGTGGTCTGTTCATATGCTACAGGATGAAAATCCGTTGCCTACTGTAACCGAAGCTCCCTCTGTCTTTGTGCTTTCACCCTCCTTGGTACCCTTGCACACACTGTCCATGGCCTCTGTGCATGTTAGAGACTCGTTGCTGCTGTCCCCCTGCCAAGGAATTGTGGTCCTATGTGGCAACGCCAATTCTTGAGGACAATGGGTATAAGTGGGCACCCGAGGGTTAATGAGTAAATTGTATTTCCATCTTGAAACTGTCTGTTTTAGGAGTTGGTTTGTGTTAATGATATTATATAGTCTTATTGTTCTTCCTATCTGTTTGACCCTAGATTGATCTGGGTTTTTTTTGAGAAAGGATTTTACCAGGAAGGATACGTTGAGATTTCTCTCGTTTTCAAGTATGTCCTGGGTGGCGAGTATGTACCGTTAGGTGTCTTGCCCAAGGACACTTACTGGGGAGGAGCTTGCTGGGATCAAACCCATGTCTCCACAGGCTCTCTCCATGCAGAGCATTGATGTTACCTCTACTCCACCCAGTCTGTTGTTTATTTGCTAATCTTGTCCAGTGTAGCTAATCTGATTTCTGCATCTCCTGAGGGAATTCAAGTCCCCCTGAAGTAGACAATGTATTCAGTCGATTATGTCATGTTACCCCCCCCCCCCCGTTTTCCATATAACTTATCTCCATTTCCAATAAAATATATTCTTCTTCCCTGCATTAAGCTGTGTCTGGTGTTTTGGGGAGGGATGCTTGGAACTATACAGCACTCCCTCAAGTTCTGGGCGAGGGTTGTGTGGGAAGGAAAGCTTCTGCAGATCAGCTTAACTGGAGAGAAGGGACGGACGCTGTAACGTGTTCGGGTCTGGCCCACAAGCCGGAGACCAGTAAACCCCAGTTGCTGTTACATCTAGTCATTTCATTCTACCTGGGACTCGCTTTATTTCTTACCTGCAGCGTATGAATTTTACATGCTACAGGGTGGCATTTTTCATGCACTGCCCATCAACATGAATAAATTCTATGTGTTTAGGAAAACATGTCCGTTTTAGCATCCCTACTTGCCATGCTGTCAGTGTTTTGAATCTCTAACCTTTTAGGAACCACTGACATCAGTGAGTCTCCAGAAGTTCTTGCAGTACAAAGCACGTGCTGAGGATCTAGCCGCCTCCCCTTTAAATGATTGACAGTCCTCCTCCTGGAACAGGTATAAGTGCTTTAATGATTGATATTTGTGTATATATAAATGAAGTACCTGTATTATCCAGGTCCTCCGACACCCGGTATTCAGGGTTTTCCACCAACAAAACGCATTTATGGTTCCTCTCCACCCACCTCAGAGTTGGATAACATGCTAGGTAGCAACTTCAGTAAAACATGATGTAACGGCTCAGCTACCCTGCAGGGGTAGCTCCGTCTGCGGCAAGACATGACTTTTATTGCTATGTAACTAAAATATTCTTAGAAACGTTTACACACCTAAAATCATGGAGTAAAAGCCAAAACCCTGTGCCCTGAGCAACCCCATGGTACCATAAGCCTAATGTCTCATCAGCTTCTTATACTACATCCTCATTGCTAATTGGACTGCGAGCTTGTGTGCCTAATTATTCCACTTGGTCACCTCAGAATGGGATTCTCAATAATATAGGATCTCCCTATCCATATATTTATATAAGGCCACCAATATCAGAGTCTCCTTGAAATGGGAAGCTTGGTATACCGTGTACATGCCACCTTCCACCTTGTGTATCCCAAGGCATTGCCAGTGAGCGGATGGAATATTCACACCCGTCAAAAATAACCACCTGTCCCAGATTTAGGAAATTGCAATTATTCACCCATTATTTACAAAGATGGGATCAGCCACTCAGCGTTACTTGCTGTCTCATGGCATCGATTCCACCCAACGCGTTTCACCGCTATGCAGCACTGGTTTCATCAGGAGCTCTCAAATCAAATGATTCTGGACGAGTTTCTTTAAATCCTTCCCACTCTGGTTCGAATTGCGCTATCGATAACCGGTGTGCATGCTACACGTAATCCCTCTATGTGGAGACGCGCCTCTCCGGTCACATGTCTTCCGCTTCATGATCATGCCACCCTGTATTATGTGTCTCTGCTCATTCCACAGCTACAAGCGATAAGATACACAAGTCCTGGGGTATTACAATTGAAGGAGGTGTTTATGGGGTACTGTGTTTCCCCTTTTGAATCCATAATTACCTGGGAGTCTTTTTTGGATAAACCTACCTTTTCCACTCTTATATGTACCTTGTAATCCATAGCGATGCATTATAACGTTGAGTAGTATAATGACTCTTTTCCACAGAATCCATGATATTCCGGCATCTACGTGCCGTTATGGTGGCATGTGGGATAGAAACTGCTTAGAATTCGAGTCCCGAGTTAATAAGGGCCAAAAACATTCCAAAATGTCACGTACTGCTTGCCAGTCACTATCAAAAATTTTCTGCACATCTAATGACATATCAATTTTTCCTTCAATAAACAATGTTGTGGTGTATCCAAATATCCAAAACCTTCTCTGTACTCTCTCTCCATTAGGGAAGCCTATGACACGGATGTCTCGGCTTAATTCCTTCGCTCGTGCGATAAATTCATCCCTTGTACAACGTGTTCTCTTTAATGGGAGGTATCGCCCATAAGGGATGCCTTTTTTTAGGCGTCAACGAATGGAAACTCTGCCAATACATAGTTACATAGGCTGAAAAAATGACACAAGTCCATGGAGTTCAGCCTTTACCACAACACCTACTGCTATTGATCCAAAAGAAGCAAAAAAATCCCAGCCCGAATCGATCGCCAATATGTAATACTGGGAAAAAATCCCTTCTTGACTCCAGAATGTCGTCAGACATTGACGAGACATATCGCCCTGTAAAATGTCGTCTAACTTGTCACAGTGCTACTGAGGCAATGCTATATTCTGAAACAATGCGTACACAATATAAGGTCTATATTAATTCTATGAGCAGTATCTGTGTATGCAAGCCCTTTATAACCTGCTGAGACCGTGTCAAGCTGACTCCGGCCTGCCCAGGCTGCATACTTCCACAGAACAGCTTCCACCCTGGCCTGATTTCATGGCTGGACATGCCCAGACTGCACAAAACATTGTACATAGGTCTCTTACAGAAACAAAAATTTCTGGACACAAATATAAGAAAAAACATGACAAAACTGAAGATTTCAATGAAACGGTATGTGATGGACAAATTTGGATTTGATTTTCGTGATCAGCAGCCAAAAATCTATAAGGAACAGTGTTCAAGAAGAAAAACGTTGTTGTGCAGTGTAATTTGACAAAGTGGCTCACTGCTGCCGCGACACATGAGGTCCCTCAGAATGTTGCTGATCCGGTGCCGATTTGGAGCTTTTCCCACAGCAGGCTGACAATTGATGACAACAGAAATGGGACTCCCCTCCCATCTGACAGGGAATTCCCTATACAGGAGATGCAGGGGGTCTATTGGTCCTCTGTATTTCTGGTACCTATTTCTTACAGCAGGGGTCAGCAACCTTGGCCCTCCAGATCTTTAGGAACTACCTGTCTGTGCAGGTTCATCCCGACATTCAGTTTAGGGTTCAGGATGAACCTGCACAGACGCTCCATCAAGAACCATCAGAAAAATAAATATTGTACCCGGTGGGACATCCACCTTAATCTGACAGGCCACTCCATCCACAACCTCAGGATTAAAATCCTCAAAGGAAATTTTAAAGACTCTCATGAATGTAGGACATTCAAAATAAAAATTATGATATATTTTAACACCATAAAGGAAGGACTCGATGTAGACTCTGGGTTTTTAACTTGCTACCACAATGTCACATATCATACAGCATTATGTGGTTTTTCTCTCCTATTTTTCCTTTTTTTTCGAAGTTGTGTCATTGACTTTTTCATCTTCAACCACCATGATCGTCATGATGCTTATCTGTGTTCATTTATGGGCCTATGATCTCTCTTCTGTTTACCCTCCTTGACCAAACTATTCCACTGTTTGCACATATAGAGCCGGGGTCTGTTGGCACTTATTTCCTTGCCCTCTCTTGTGCATAGAGTGTTTGTGTAATCTGTGTTATGTAACAATAATGTTATTGTCTATTGTTATGGTTACTATCTGATGATAGGAATGTGTGATTATCTGTGTTTGTTAATAAACACAGTCTTGTTAATTGGCTTTGACAGGCAAAAATTGGCCCTTTATCTGATGACTGTTACAATGGTTTATATAATTGTTGTGTGGTCACTGTCTCTTTCTGTAACTTCTAATGTTATCTAAGTTATTCAGATCTTCTGCTCCGCAGTCTGTTATTACATGACACTATTGTTTCATGTCTGACATGGCTGGTTCTTGGGTTGAAGGGTTGCCGGGGTGTAATTGGGATGCCAGATGTGACCTGACGGGGTACTGATATCTCCTACAGTGGGTATACATATATGTAGAAGTCTGTGTGGGTATACACATATATCAACATTTTATTTTATACTATTCCGATTAAATTGGCAGTAACCTATATGTATTTTATTCAATAGAGACTTTTAAAATGGCTGAAATGAAGAGCAGTTGGGCGGCCGATATTAGGTTTGTCTTGGAAGTGGAGAAAAGACCTTGTCTATATGACATGTGCCTAAAAGAATACCAGAATCAAGATGGCCGCCAACTAGCATGGAAAGAAATTGGCAAAGTTTTAAATATCCCAGGTATGGTATTCCTATTTGTATAGAGATCGTCCCTAAAATCTATTATTTTGTGTATTTGTAACTGCTAAATTAAAGCAGTAATACCACAGTTATGTAACTATTTTTTGTTTTCACAGTCACTGCTTGCCCTGGTAAATGGAAATCCATAAGGGACAGATATCTAAGGCTGTACAAAAAAAGTGGATCAGGAGCAGATGTTCTAATAGAAGATCCCTCATGGATTGTCAGCAGATACCTGAGTTTCCTGAATCCTTGCTTAAAGCCAAAACGGTAAGACTTCATATGCTTTTGCCTAAAATCAATGTTTCATTTTTTTTGTTTATTTAAAAACTTAATGTTTTGTGTAAATTGAACGAAAGATGGTAATATTGATTTTCTAAATGAACCTTGGTTTTAGGACTACAGGAAACTACAGTGAATTCATAGCGACGGAAAGTCGTCAGGCCTCCAATTCACTCCTCTCTATATGTGAAGAAGGAACCATATTATCTGGAACAGTGCAGGAGGTGATTGAAACCCACACTGTGGCCAATAAATTGAGCACGGAGATTAAACTCCATCCGATTTTCCAGGACAGTCACAGTAATGATACATCCATTACATCGCAGAGTCTGGAAATGACAGGTTGGTGGTCAATTCAAAATCAGGCT
This sequence comes from Leptobrachium leishanense, assembly GCA_009667805.1. Taxonomy (NCBI): domain Eukaryota; kingdom Metazoa; phylum Chordata; class Amphibia; order Anura; family Megophryidae; genus Leptobrachium; species Leptobrachium leishanense. The sequence goes on along the minus strand of CM019068.1, from coordinate 183,082,296 downwards.
TATAAACATTCTTTAACATGTCGGCCTATGACACTCTACTAACGTACCCAGGTAAGCAGTACATGCTGGAAATTAGAAGTGTGCACGGCTGGAAAATTCTTTCGTTCCAAAATAATTTTGTTTTTGTTAATTCATTTCGTGTATCGGATCACTAAAAAAATCAATGTAATTTGGGATCGAATTTCGGATCACTAAATAAAGTCCCAATAAATCAAATCTTGCTGTTAAAAGGCAAGCTAGGGTTAAATATTGAGCTGTCTATTGGTCTGTGGTGCTGACCACTGATTCAGCCCCACAGGCCAATTTACAGGGACAGGGTGCTTGGTGAAACGGTCAAATGAAACTGATTCATTTCATAATGCCATTTGCTTTGTAGCACTTGTATTGTAATATGGGACCGATTTGATAGTTGATATCGAGTCGATTTTCGGATCACTAAATAATACTCCAATAAATTAAATCCTGCTCAGGAATCATTTAACCTCCCTGGCGGTCTAATAGTTTTCAAAATTTTGTGTCTAAATTTTTTTTTTGAAAGGCAACGTGTTTTTTTATATAGTAAGCCTGTAATAATTATGAATAAAGCACTGAAATCCATGCAAACAAGAGTCTAGTAAAAACACTGAGTCCGATAAAGTTTGAAACACGACTTAATTATTTTTAGGATAATAAATTATATTCAATCATATAATCAAACCAAAAACACTGAAATCTTTCAGAAAACAAGGGTGCATTATTAGACTGTATGTATGGTCTCTTTCTGATCCTTTAGTGCCACCAAATGGCCGTTCATGAGAAGGTGATGCTGCTGGGGATTTACATTGGAATATATATTTATTTTTTTGTTCGTGTGCTGCCTGGTCCCGCCCCCCCCTACATCGTGTGACTCGCAGGAAGCGTTACCAGAAAGCAAGTAAGTCGCCGCGATCACACTGCGGGGGACGGCAAGGGAGCGCAGGATGAGGTGAGTATGCAGCCAGAGTGTGGTTTGGGGTTACCGTTCGCGGTAGTGAAATTTAACCCTGAGTCACACTCGGGAATACCGCCAGGGAGGTTAATCAATGGGAATCGCGATTTGTTTCGAAATGAAAATCTAAGGATTTACAGCATGTACTGGCTGCCTGGGTATGTTAGAGTGCGATAGCCAACCACAATCACACGCCTAACATGCCAACCACAATAACACTCCTAACATTGTTAAAAAATAACTTTAAACAAACAAAATTTAGTTTTCCTATTTAGAATTACCACAATTGGAATTCCAGTAAACATTTTGAAGTTCCTTCTCAAATAAGAAAATATAAAGAAAAGACGCACGCTGACGCTAGCGGGGACAGTAAAATCAACTACACACAATGTATAGCTTCAGCATGTCTGACTTTTCTTTGTTCAGACTTCTATTTATTAGATTTCAAACAACCGATGAAATCGTTTGGGGCAGAAATGAAACTCTAAGACAATCAGTATACAGATATATTTCCACGTCAGAATTTGGCCAGCACAAAGAAACACTTATTACCATATGGTTCAGATATGTCTTTTTCCTGTCTTCCAGCTTTCGCGCACTTTTTCAACATTCCTCAGCCCTGGGTAACGTGCCATGAAAGTTAGGGGGTAAACCACAGCCCAATATATTTACTACCGTACATATTTGAATCACAATACAATATATATATATACAGTTGTGTTCAAAATTATTCAACCCCCCAATGCTGTAAAGGGTTTTAGGGAATTTAGTGTACATTTGTAATTGTATTCAGAATGAAATCCTACAAGGACCTTTTAAAGAACCATATGCAACTAAAATGACATCAATTGGTTTTGTAATACAGTAGTAAATGTTTCTTTTGTGAATTCTTCATTGACACAATTATTCAACCCCTTAAAGACTACCACTCTGAAGAACAGAGGTTCATTCAAGTGTTTTCAATCAGGTATTGAAAACACCTGTGGATGTCACGAAGCAGCAATAAAGCATAATAAGCACCAATTAGGCAGCTTTAAAATGACTGTGATACTCAGCTCCTTCTAGACATTTACTGGTGTGGTTACAAACATGGTGAAGTCAAGAGAATGGTCCAGGAAGACAAGAGTAGAGGTGATTACTCTTCACAGGAAGGGCAATGGCTATAAGAAGATTGCAAAGATGTTAAACATACCAAGAGAGACCATAGGAAGCATCATTCGCAAATTCAAGGCAAAGGGCACTGTTGAAACGCTACCTGGTCGTGGCAGAAAGAATATGCTGACTTCGACTGCTGTGCGCTACCTGAAGCGTAGAGTGGAGAAAAGTCCCCGTGTGACTGCTGAGGAACTGAGAAAAGATTTGTCAGATGTGGGTACTGAAGTTTCAGCTCAGACAATACGGCGCACACTGCGTAATGAAGGCCTCCATGCCAGAACTCCCAGGCGCACCCCCTTGCTGTCTCCAAAGAATAAGAAGAGTCGACTGCAGTATGCCAAAAGTCATGTGGACAAGCCACAGAAGTTTTGGGATAGTGTTCTGTGGACTGATGAAACAAAATTAGAACTGTTTGGGCCCATGGATCAACGCTATGTTTGGAGGAGGAAGAACAAGGCCTATGAAGAAAAGAACACCTTGCCTACTGTGAAGCATGGCGGGGGGTCAATCATGCTTTGGGGCTGTTTTGCTTCTGCAGGTACAGGGAAGCTTCAGCGTGTGCAAGGTACCATGAATTCTCTTCAGTACCAGGAGATATTGGATGACAATGTGATGCAGTCCGTCACAAACCTGAGGCTTGGGAGACGTTGGACCTTTCAACAGGACAATGATCCCAAGCATACCTCCAAGTCCACTAGAGCATGGTTGCAGATTAAAGGCTGGAACATTTTGGAGTGGCCATCGCTGTCACCTGACTTAAATCCGATTGAGAACCTCTGGTGGGACTTAAAGAAAGCAGTTGCAGTGCGCAAGCCTAAGAATGTGACTGAACTGGAGGCTTTTGCCCATGACGAATGGGCGAAGATACCCGTAGATCTCTGCAAGACACTTGTGTCAAGCTATGCTTCACGTTTAAAAGCTGTTATAACTGTAAAAGGATGTTGTACTAAGTACTAAGATTGAATGTCACTTGGGGGTTGAATAAAACTGATAATGATGTGAGCACAGAAAAGACATTTGTGGTTATTTCATTATAAATGTTATGTTATATTTGTCTGACCTACACGTGCCTCTTTGATTTAATTGTAAGCAAGATGACTGAATGATCAAAATCAATGTCAAACTGGCCAAAACACTCAATTTCAGTGGGGGTTGAATAATTTTGAACACAACTGTATATATATATATTAAAACTATCAATTCTTTCAAACATGCCAACCACAATCACACTCTCTCGCCTTTCTTTAATACATAGAACAAATAGTTTGAGAATAACTGTATAATCTATAATATTTCTTGTGCTTTCAGATTTCTGTGCTAGTCCAGGAAATGCAAGAAAAAGAAAGCACACACATGGAAGCATCATAGACGAAGTTTTGGAGGCATTAAAGACCCCCATTTTTCTTCCACCGTATCAAACACCCAAGGTGACGGATGCGGATAAATTCTTTTTATTGAGCCTGTTACCAGATTTTAAGAAAATCAAAGGAAAAATTAAAACCAAATTGAAAATTCAAATGTTAACCTTAATAGATGAGGCAAAGGATCAATGAGACACAATGCTGACCTTAGTAGATGAGGCAAAGGATCAATGAGACACAATGCTGACCTTAGTAGATGAGGCACAGGATCAATGAGACACAATGCTGACTTTAATGGATGAGGCACAGGATCAATGAGCGACGATGCCGCTGTGTCTTACAATTTTTATTTCCAACACCGTTAACTTTGTTGAACAATGTCTCTAATGTGTATCATTGTGTGTAACTAATAAAGTTTTAAAATGTAAATTGTAATTTAAAAGTTGTTTTACAATAAACCTGTTATTCCGGCGTCTGCGCAATCCCTGGGACAGGACCTTGCGTCTCTCCTACGCATGAGCCGTGTGCTGCAGATCCTTCCCACCTAGTGCTGCTCCGAGTCTGCACTCACTAGCGATTTCGGGGGGGGGGGGGAACAACAGTGGATTTTACTTCTGGAAAGAACTGTTTATTCAAACTCAATGTCCCTCTTTTCAGTGCTGTAATAAATACACATCAGCTCATTACATATATTCTATATACTCTATTATTGGGTGAGGCGATGAACGCGCGAGGCCTCCTACCTTTCGCACCTCACATCTGGACACCGACGACCCACGCTGGTTTCCTCTACGCTAGATTTTTTGTGCCCGCCATTGAGAGGACCGTCATGCGCTCCCCTACCCTCGTGCCGGGGGTGGTTGGGGGGGGGTATTTTTATTATTATTATTTATTTATTCCTTATATATTGAGTACGCCACTGCATATGACCTATTTTCCGGAGTCGGAGGGGACTCTTTTACTGAGCTCCATAATATGATATACTTTCCTTTTTTTCTTTTAATTTATTGTTGCTATTTCTTTGGCCTCTTCTCTGGTCTGGTGAGATAAGGAGCTTGACTCCTTCGCCCTTGAGGATTTGGTGCCAATCTCTCCCAGGGGTACTAACCGGCTCCCAATTGGTTTGGGACCACCTAGGTCTCCCCTGAGGCGTTCCGTACCTCATTGTTTCTTTTTCTGTCCTTTCTCTACTGTCTGTTCTCTCTTCCTTCCTCCCTCTCTTCCCCCCCTTTCCCCCCTTTTTTTTTCTTTCTTCTTTTCCCACCTTTCTTCTTCTCTTCTTCCCTCCCCCCTTCATTTTCCTACCCTACATCTCTGCCCCTTCCCCTACAGCCATGAGCGCGCCTGGGGGTTTTGACCCACGACCTCTCTGCCTTCTTACATACAATGCTAAAGGCCTCAACGTCCCGGAAAAAGGCAGCCGCCTCCTACGAGAGGCCTCGGCCTTAAAAACCTCGGTGCTCTTCCTCCAGGAGACACATTTCCAATCGGGGTCGGCCCCGGTTCTTCGTGATTTCCGTTTCCCCTTGGGGTATTTCAGTGACTATCACGGTGGCAAAAGCCGAGGGGTGGCTTTTCTTTTCTCCCGACATGTCCCTTTTGTCTTGATTGACGTGCTGACGGACCCAGAAGGCCGATTTCTGTTTGTTAAGGGTACGATTGCGGATTCTTGTTACACATTTGTTTCGGTGTACCTCCCCAATACCGCCCAACATTGATGCCTAGCGTCAATCTCGCGTCAATTACAGGGCTTTATGGCTGGCACATTAGTGGTCGCTGGCGATTTTAATATTCCTTTGGATTCGGGACTAGACACTTCCTTGGGTCGCTCCTCGATTCCCCCGAATGTGCTACGACAGGTGCGACGTACCTTGGACGACCTCCGCCTCGTTGACGTCTGGCGCGCTTTTCACGCTGGCGAACGTGACTATACCTTCTTTTCCCCTGTTCATGGTACACACTCCAGGCTGGATTATATTTTTGTACAGCACCATCGAGTGACTCTAGTCGAGGTATCGGCTATCGAAGCACAGACGTGGTCGGACCACGCTCCTGTGACAGCTATGTTATCTTCCCCTCTTTTTCGACCGTCAGAGAGACAATGGCGCCTGAACCTATCTCTCCTCTCAGACCCGACCTTTGTGACTGAAGTGGACTCTCACCTCCAGGCCTATTTTGAGACAAATGGCGACTCAGACACCCCTGAGCCGACGGTTTGGGAGGCCCATAAGGCAGTGGTGCGAGGCCTTTTTATTAGCAAAGCCACAGCGCTGAAACAACTCCGCTCTATCCATGTACAACAACTCATTGTAGATATCCGCACTCAGGAACTCCATCATCATATGTCTGCGTTGCCCTCTGACCACACGGATCTTCTTGCTAAACGGCGAGAACTGAACGATTTACTCAATGCTGATGTCAGGTTTGCTGCTCAGAAAACCCGCTGTAGTTTCGCCCTTAGGGAAAACAAGTCTGGTCGACTGTTAGCTCAAATTCTCCATCGTAGACAGCATGCTTCTTACATCGCAAAGATACGCTCCCAGGAAGGGGTTCTCCAAGTGCTTCCCGAGTCTATCTTATTTGAATTCCAGCGCTACTACCAAGGCCTATATGATATGGATGAAAATTCAGATACCGGCCCCGCCCACGCCTTAATTCAGGACTACCTGAGAGATAGGCTCCCTCGCTTGCTCTCGGATACCTCTGCGGAGAGCCTAGAAGACCCCATCAGTGCGGTGGAGATCCAGACGGTCCTGAAGTCACTTAAAACTCTTAAATGCCCGGGCCCTGATGGCATCCCAGCGGAATATTATCGTACCTTCTCACCCACACTGATACCCCGCCTTCTTGCGCTGTTTTCCACGGTTCCATCAGGCTCTCCCTTCCACCCTCATACTTTATCTGCCACGATCATGGTTATCTTGAAACCAAATAAGGACGCCGCCGACCCTCGTAGTTACCATCCAATATCGCTCCTCAATACGGATCTGAAGATCCTGGCCAAGGTTATGGCAAACCGGTTGACCCCGCTTTTGCCGTCCCTGATCCATCCGGATCAGGTAGGATTTGTACCGGGACGAGAGGCCCGGGATGCGACCACTCGTGCCTTGGGTGCTATTGGGGTGGCAAAGAGAACTGGTGAAGGCCTTCTCCTGCTTTCCACAGATGCAGAGAAGGCCTTCGATAGGGTGCGGTGGGACTTAATGTTCTCGATCTTGAGGGGTCTGGGGGTGGGACCCTTTTTTATGCAATACTTGACGGCCCTCTATGATGAATCCACGGCGCGTGTTAGGGTCAACGGAGCCTTGTCACGTCCGCTAATTGTGAGGAATGGGGCTAGGCAGGGATGCCCATTGTTGCCCTTGCTCTTCGCCCTCACCCTTGAACCACTTTTGGTGGCTATCTGCCGCCACCCGGATATCACCGGGATTCAGGGTCATGCTTCCGAACACAAACTGTCGGCATACGCGGATGATACACTCCTCTTTCTTACGAATGTCGACACCTCCCTACCGGCTGTTATGTCGGTGTTGGAATCTTATGGCACTGTTGCAGGTCTGAAGATCAACCATGACAAATCAGAATTCTTGGGAATTTCCCTAGAGCTCGTTGTTCTGGAATCCGTTCGTACTTCTTACCCGTTCCGTCACTGCCCTACCTCCCTCCGGTACTTAGGTATCTGGCTAGCGACGTCCTCTACCCGACTTTTGAATCTGAACTTTAATGGCATGCTACGCACATTTCACTCGGATTTGTCTGGTTGGACAAGTAAATATATATCCTGGCTCGGCCGCGTGGCGGTGTTGAAGATGAATTTGCCACCGCACTTGCTGTACCTTTTCCATACTCTACCTATTGCGATTCTGTCCTCCTTTTTCTGAGCACTTCGGAAAGAACTCGTGAAATTTGTCTGGCCAAGGGGTCGACCTCAGGTTGGACTGGCGATATTGTGCCGACCAATGACCAGAGGTGGTCTGGCCCTCCCCGACATGAAACTATATTACACGGCCTGCCACCTACTTCGGATCATTGATTGGTCGGCTGCTGAATTGGAGAAGAGATGGCTCGATTTGGAGCGCACTCTTTCTGACTATCCTTTATGGGCGGTGCCGTGGTTTCCGCCGACTGCTCCACGAGGCGTCCCCTCTGATCCTGATCCAGTTACCGTTACACTACGTATCTGGCACAGGTGTAAATTGATATACGGCTTGTCCACGGCTATTTCCCCTCTCTTACCCCTGAACCATAACCCTAAGCTGCCGGCCGGGGTTATACCCTGTTTGTGCATCTGACTGTTGGGATCAAGAAGATTGCGGGCCATGAATTTTCCTTCTGCTGGGGATGTGGGTGACCCTCTCTGTTTAGAGGAGGGGGAACCTCCATCACCTCTGGAGAGATTTAACTATTTACAGGTCCGAACTTATCTCCGTGATCTCAACTGTAGTTACAGCCTCCATTGGCAGCTTACCCCGTTTGAACGTTTCTGCCATCTTGGCCTTGCACTCGACCATGGGGTATCTACCTTGTATGGCCTGCTTCAGGCATCCGATACGACTGATCCTCCCTTTACCTCTAGGTGGGAAACGGACCTTGGCCTTACGATCGCGGAGACAAAATGGGCTATGTCCTTCACCCTAGTACATAAAGGATTTTGTGCTGCGAGTGCTCAAGAGACCTCTTATAAGATACTGACTTTCTGGTATAGAACCCCCTCGCTCTTACACCGCATCTACCCAGATACCTCTCCCAACTTCTGGCGTTGTGAGGCTGATGTGGGTACATATCTTCATATTTGGTGGTCCTGTCCCAGCATACTCGGATTCTGGAAACTGATTCACTCTGCTGTACACCAAGTGACTGACACGGATCTCCCACTCACCCCGGACTGCTTCTTGCTCCTACACATTCCCCTCCCCATCGGGACCCTGAGGTCGGTGCTGCTTCTTAGGCTTCTAGCAGCTCGAGCCCTGATCCCGGTGCATTGGCGCTCTGCGGAGGTGCCATCTCTCCGGTCCTGGATCGGGAGAGTGGAGACCTTCCGTTCGGTGGACCTCCTGGAGGCTGCGACTAGGGGCGCTGAGGCCGACATGGGACTGAAATGGTTCCATTGGGACGCTTATGCAGCGACTGCTCGTCGTGCGACGGTGGTGACCTGAGGATTGTTTCTGGGGCGAACTGACCCGAGCGTGATTGTCTCTTTCCCCCCCCTTTTTTTTTTCTTCTCGTCTCTTTTCTCTCTCCTTTTCTTTCCCCTTCTCTTCCCTCCTCTCTAAACATTTCTTGTTTATTCTTCTTCTACTTAAGTATTTTCTCCTTTCCTGTATATTTTTTCTTTCCGTGTCTGACGACCGTGGAGGTGCAGAGGGTGGTAACTTCTTCGGCTACTGAGGTCACGCATGCTTTAGGGGATTTCCACTTAGAGGGGTTTTTTGGAGAGATCGCACACACATTTCGGCGAAGGAAATCACGCACACACAGATGTTTTGTGACCCGATACAATGCCTTGTTCTAACCTGCACATCTGCCCCGTTAGGTGCCACTATGGTTGCTCAGGTCACAAAAATGTATTTACTTCTTTATTTCTTTATTTTACTTCTTTCCTGGTTATGTAGGTACCTTTCTGTATTGTATTCTCGGTACCTCATTTGATACTCTGTATTGTCTGTTTTTCCTTTACAATAAAAAAGCATAAAACAGTCAAAATGAGCTCAGTACATGGAGGTGAAATGGCTCAGCAGGGAAGGGGTTAAAAAGGTCATACATGTAAAAATAGAGTATTTCTAAACCCAGGACAGAATTTCAAATCTATTTAGCCGGGGTCTTTTTTGGCAGTTGTAGATTTAATGTATTTTTTTATAGTAAATTATACGATATGTGGAAATAATGGTATCTTTTAGAAAGTCCAATTAATGGCAGGAAAAACAGTATATAATATTTGTGGGTTCCATAAATGAGTAAGAGGAAAATTAGAGCTAAACACAAACAGTGCAGAAACGTAAAGACAGCAGCGGGCACGTTCGGACAGACCATGGTAAAACCGTCCGGTCACTAATGGGTTAAAGACGTCTGCAAATTCCTCCATGATTGATACTTCACTCTGCTTGCGATGGATAGTACCAGTTTGATGAGGCCGAAATCGATGCTGCTTTTTAGGTTTATGACGGGAGGTGCCCTTGTGTTGACAATGTAAAATGTCAGGAACATGAGTGTCTCTGTGCTGGCATTTCAGGTTGCACTTTCCTATAACTGCCAGGCGTTCACCAGTTTAGCCATACAGGTGGCACGGTACTGGTCGCAGAGTACACTGGGTTTTCCGTTTATTGTATTGGTACAGGGAGACGATGTTAGTGGAGGATCCAGTGTCTATCTTGAATCTTATTCCTATTAGTTTTGGACCGACTTGGATACTGGTAAAAGCTTGCTCCATGTCTAGGCTCCGTGTCTGAGCTCCATGTCTGGGCTCCATGTCTGGGCAGTGACTGTTTTGGGTCACGAAGTCTACAACCATTTCATGATGCTCTTCTGGGTCATCTTTGTTTACAGAGTGGACATTTTTACTGCGGGTGGAGCGGCACACTTTGGCGAAGTGGTTAGGTTTTCCACGTGATTTGCATATTTTCCCCCTTGCAGGACATTGACAGCGGGCAGTGTGTTGCCTGTTACCACAGTAGTTGCACTTTGTGGGTTGCGCTTGGTCAGGGCTACGAGAAAATAAAACTTGTTCATACTTCTGTATGTGAGGGGCGCCATGTTGCCTCCAGTCCACGCCAATGTTTGCATGACCGTCATTGCTACGCAGGGCGCTAGAGCCTGGGCTTCTGGAAATTGACAGTAGCTATGCCTGGGTCAATTCATGTGATCTGGCGATATCGATCGCTTTCTCTAGTGTTAACTCAGACCCGACATTTAATAGTTTCTCTCTCACCCTCAGGGAGTTTACGCTGAAGACAATGCGGTCTCGGATCATCTCATCGCACTGAGAATAATTGCAGTCCCGAGTAGGGATGAGCCGAACACCCCCGTGTTCGGTTCGCATTCGAACTCGAACAATTTCAAAAGTTCGAGTTCGGACGCGAACACGATCCGAACTCAATGCAAGTCAATGGGACTCGAACGTTTGATTTTTAGATTGACCTGCAAGAGGGCATATATGCAAGATATTTGCCATAAAAGGTGTATGGGGGTCCGGGAAGTGCCCTGGGGGATAAGAAACAAGGACAAAAGTTTAAAAAAAGACGTTTTTAAAGGAACAGTGATTTTTCCATCAAATAAAGGTTAAGAATAAAAACAAAAAATTACTTCAAATATCATGCCTAGGAGGTCCCCATAACCTGCCCGTGAAGTGGCGGATTTGTCGGATGTATAGAAACATTTAAAAAGAAAAAAAATGACATTTCAAATGACGGTAATTGTTTTTCCTTTAATCTGTTCATAAACAACTGCTTGGGGCGGCAGCCTGTATGAAAAGAGGAGACGTTTTAGGACACGCAGAACAAGTTTAGTGATTTTTTTGGCTAAATTATGGTGAAACTTATGCAGGCTTTGGATGAAAGTAACAACAGGTGCATTAAAATTGGACCTTTGGTGGCAGCTAGTGCCTTCACACCGTAACCCCTCTGAGGTATTGTGGAAGAGTGCAGGGGTGGACTCTGCATTCAAATATTAAAATGATTGGAATCTGGTACACGTATCAGTGTCAGTGCACCCAAATATTGGGCCTTTGGTGGCAGCTAGTGCCTTCACACCGTAACCCCTCTGAGGTATTGTGGAGGAATGCAGGGGTGGACTCTGCATTCAAATATTAAAATGATTGGAATCTGGTACACGCATCAGTGTCAGTGCACCCAAATATTGGGCCTTTGGTGCCAGCTAGTGCCTTCACACCGTAACCCCTCTGAGGTATTGTGGAAGAGTGCTGTTGGTGGAGGTTTTGGGAATGCAGAATAGATCCCCAATCTATTCAGTTACATAAGCATCAGGGGAGTGATAGCTGCTGATCCAGGACTGATTCATTTTTACAAAAGTCAGCCGGTCTACAGAGTCGGTGGACAGACGCACGCTTTTGTCTGTGACAAAACCTCCAGTGGCACTGAACATCCTTTCAGAAAGCACGCTGGATGAGGGGCAAAGTTCTGGCCAGTGATCCAATCTCAAGACCCAGTAAGCCATTGGATCATCTGTTGTAAAGGTATCCAGGTCTGCCCTTGCCCCTAGATAGTCCTGCACCATACGGTGAAGACGCTGGCAATGGGTACCTACATTTGACGTCCCTGGGCGTCGCGGACAAAAAAAATTGGAAAAGGCATCGGTCAAGCGGCCCCCTTCAACGCTCTTCCTCTGATTAACAGCAGCCTCAGAAGCACCTGTGTCATCAGTTGGTAACCGACCAGTGTCTGGAAAGGTGTTACACAAGCGTCGCTTTAGAGCGTCCTCAAGTTGTTTCATCCTGTGCTCCCTCTTTGAGGACAGGATGAGCTCTGCAAGCTTACCCTTGTATCGTGGATCAAGAAGGGTTGCCAACCTGTAATGATCCCTCTCCTTGATAGCACGAATCCTGGGGTCCTTTAGCAGGCTTTGCAGGATAAGGGAGCCCATGCAGCGTAGGTTGGAGGTGGCATTAGCTTCAGAGTGTTCCTGGTCGCTGAGGATGACCGTATCATGCACTAAATCCTCCCAGCCACATACTAGTCCTTGGGTTTCTGGGGACACAAAACCCTCCCTTGAGGAATCCCCACCTTCAATGCCCCCACAACTTAAATATTCCTCCTCATCCCCCTCCTGTCTGATCTGAGGACCTGCAGGAATGCTGTCTGCGTAAAGACTGGGGCCTTGAGAGCTAGGGAAGTCCTCCTCTTCCTCCCGCTGCTCTGCCTCTAGTGCCACATCTATAATTCCCTGCAGAGTGCGCTCCAGCAGGAACACTAAAGGAATTGTGTCACTGATGTATGCACTGTCCCTGCTCACCATCCTCGTTGCCTCCTCAAATGGTGACAGTACAGTGCATGCATCCTTGATCATCAACCACTGCGGGGGGGCGTGAAATAAGTTGATCTGAACCTGTCCTTGTGCCATACTTGCACAGGTACTCATTGATGGCCGTCTAGCAATGCTGCAGCGTCTGCACAAGCAGCAATGTCGAGTTCCACCTGGTGGGCATGTCACAGATCAGACGGTTTGTGGGAAGGTGGAATTCTCTTTGAATTTCTGCCAGGCGAACACTTGCTGGGAATGACCATCTGAAGTGGCTGCAGATTTTTCTGGTCTGGCTGAGAAGCTCTGCCAGCCCTGGGTACCTGGTTAGGAAACGCTGTACCACCAGATTTAGGACGTGTGCTAGGCATGGTACATGTGTCAATTTACCCAGGCATAGGGCGGAGAGAAGGTTGCTGCCATTATCACAGAGGACCATTCCCAGCTCAAGCTGGCGTGGTTTTAACCATCTCTGCGCCTGCCCCTGCAGAGCTGACAGAATTTCTGGCCCAGTGCGGCTTCTGTCCCCTAAACAAATCAGCTCAAGCACAGTATGGCATCTTTTTGCTTGAGCCATTGCGTAGTCTCTGCAACGCGTCGGTTTAACTGCTACTTCGCCAGAGACATTGAAGGAGGAAGAGGAAGGGGTGGTGGAGCAGACAGACCTCATATAAGCAGCTTTCTGGAGGCATGGTGGATGAACAAGCTCCAGCACAGAGCCCCGTTTTGGATCCCTCCCAGCTGCAAGCAGAGTTACCCAGTGTGCCGTGAAGGAAATGTAACGGCCCTGTCCATGCTTGCTGGACCGCATGTCTAAAGTAATGTGCACCTTGCTGATGACTGCCTTTCCCAATGACTCCATAACATTGTCTTCCATGTGCTGATATAGTGCTGGAATGGCCTTCCGTGAAAAGAAATGGCGTTTTGGAACCTGCCACTGTGGTACAGCACATTCGGCAAATTCACGGAAGGAAGCAGAGTCCACCAGCTGGAAAGGTAGCAGCTGTAATGCAAGTAATTTTGCCAAGCTGGCATTTAGACGTTGTGCATGTGGATGGTTGGGACAATATTTTTTCTTCCGCTGCAGCAGCAGGGGCAACAAAATCTGACTGCATAAATCTGCATCTGATGGGATGCTGGCAGATTCAGAGGAAGGATGCGGTACACCCATTACTGTAGCATCATACCTGTCAGTGGAGGTTGTAGGCAATGACATGGCAGGACATATAGTGGAAATAGAGACAGATGAGGAGGAGGACCTATGCAAAGTTTTGTGCGAACGGGATGCGTGGCAGGTGGTCATATGTCGCCTCAAGCACGTGGTACCCAAGTGTCTGATGTCTTTCCCACACTTGATCCTCTTCCGACGTAGCTTACAAATAGCAACGCTGCAGTCAGCTGCACATGTCGTGAAGAACTCCCAGACAGCAGAGATCCTGGACGTGTGCTGCGAGACAACAGCGCTCTGCACCTGAGCAGCTCTGAAATCTGATGCCTTGGACTGGCTATGGTTGCTCATAGAGGACGTTCTGCCTCATTTTTGTTGTGCCTCCTCCTCCTCCCTTGACTACTTTGTACGATCAGGCACCCAGGTGGAATCAGTGACCTCATCATCGTCATCACCCCCTATCTCTTCGTCACTGGAGCCAACCTCGCAATATGCTGCAGCTGCTGGGGGAACATGAGTGCCAGTTCTTTGTGTGTCACTGGCACCCCCTCCCTCTAGGCTGATTATACTCCCTTCCTCAACCTCAGATATTGAATCAGAGCACTGTACTTGCTGCGCATCCTCAAGCAGCATGTCACTGTCATTGTAGTCAAACAATTCAGCTGACTCCTCCGTGTATGATAGTGAGGCTACGGCAGGAGTAGCAGTGGACATGGAGGCTGAATTAGATGTTTTGGCAGCTGAGGTGGACTGTAAACCACTACAAACCTGGCTGGCAGAGGACTCGGATGACTCGGATGGCCTGGTTAGCCAATCTTGCAAATCCTCTGTATGTTGCTGCTGCTTAAAACGGCCAGCATCAGTTAGAAACAAGGACAAGCGTGCCCCTGCAGAGGATGCACCACATCCACGACGACCAGGGGCACAGCCTTCTGACACAGAGACTGTTTGCCCTCTTATCTGTGTCTGGAAGCGTCTGCCTGTACTTTTTGGTCTTTCTAACATGGTGAGTGATATATAGATTAAAGATATACAGATTTTGCAGAACAATGCTATACGTCAGTGATACAGCCTGGCTGATAGCTGGCAACACCCAGATTCTACTCTGAATAGATAAACAGATGAACTCTAATTAAACTGTGTTATTGTATGGTATCTAGAATTAGATTAAAGATATACTGATTTTGCAGAACAATGCTATAAATCAGTGATACAGCCTGATAGCCTGGCAGCAGCTGGCAGTGCCAACACACAGATTACAATTCCCAGATATCAGATAGAAGTATGAGGGACCCCTTGATAGCTGGGAGTGAGAAGACACAGATTACAATTCCCAGATATCTGATAGACGTCTGTGAGACCCCAATAGCTGGCAGTGAGAAGACACAGATTACAATTCACAGAAATCTGCTAGACGTCTGTGAGACAAACTGAAAGAACAATCTCCTCTCATTCCTGCAAAAAAACACATGCTGGGGCTGCGGGGAAGCCTTATATAGTGTGCTGCGGGACTTAGCTCTGTGAGCCCCTGATTGGGCAAAATTTGCCCAATCAGGACTCTGAGCCCTAATTGGCATAGTCTTGCACCTGACCTGTGGTCAGGTGAAAGGCTGTAGCCAATTACGAGCTTCAGACCAGTGGAAAAGTGCATTGTGGTCCATTGTGGTGCATTGTGGGCGAACACGCAGCGAACACGCGGAAATGTTCGATGTTCGCCGAACGGGCAATGTTCAATTCGAACTAATGTTTGGATCGAACCGCCAGCCCATCCCTAGTCCCGAGCAAGGAGCCACAAGTCTGTCACAAACTGCTCGAAAGGTTCCTGAACCTGCTGCACTTTCTGGTGGAACTTGTATTGTGCAAATATTACGATAGCTTTGGGCTCGACATATGCTGCAAAACGCTCGTAATATGACTTTAGCAACATAGCATCGTCTGCAGGTGAGGCCCATGTATTGAAAATGTCTCTTTTCTCCAGCCCATAGTAGAAGGTAATTACATTTTTCATCCTCACTCTTACTTTTCAGGGTCCCTGAACATGAGATCTACGTGTTGTCTGAACTTCTGCCATGCGTCAGGCAAGTTACTTGCTTCCCAATGCATTGGGGGCATTGGGACTCCAGCAGGATCATGTTAGGAGAAGAGATCCATTTCTTCTGACGCCGTGTAATGTTTGGTGTTTGTGCTGCTGAGGCGTTTGTGCAAATGACTCTCGGATGCAGAAATAAGGGTAAGCTGGAGCTGGTTTCATTATGAAAGAGCGCTACCTGGGAATAAGCCCTAGCGTCAGCCTCTCTGTTCCCTGTCCACCATTTTAGATAGAAAATAGAACTGTATAAAACTAAGTATAGCCTCTAATATCTTGTCTTAAACCTGATTTTTGCTGACTGAAGAATTATCTCTTCCCCCCCCCAGGTCTTTAACCCTAAGCCATAAAAGTTGCTTAATATATCGAGAAAGCAGAAGGAATGCGTAAAACCCATAGCTTGCCATGTTTGTTTTGAAGAATGATTCCGTTTTACAACCTTATTGACTAGACAGAGAATTTAGAGTGTCTGCGGTGGGCTCAAGGGTCGTGCTTTGAGATGAATCTTGCTGACTTGCAAAATGATGAATAAAGTCCAATATGTATAATGAAGGTTGATATGATAAGTGGGAGGGTAACCTGGGGAGGGGAATAAGGTGTGCATTTTTACAAGCCATGTATAAATTCTTTGTCTCTCTGTTGGCTCGGGACTTGAGTCTTTTTGGGCTAGACCTGACTCAAGGCTGGTACCGAATAAATGCTTTTCCTGCTTAAGAAGGCCTCCGTCTCCTTTGTCTACCACCGAGTCACAATCGCCTAACCCGAATTACACCCAGGAGGCTGCTTCATTTCTGGGGGCTTCGTCTGGGATTGGCAGGCCTGGCTCGGTGAGAGAGGGAGAACGGCAGTGTTCTGCAACTCCGTGAGCTCCGTCGGGCGTGCTGCCGATCAAAAGTTGATTGTCTGCCGGCGCCCTTGCAGGTCTTCCTGCACTCTGTGGATCTCAACGTGTTGCGTGGTAGCACCCCCGACCGTGACCCCACGGAAGCTCGAGGCCTGGAGGAAAACCGTTGTGCTATGACCAAGGTAATATATTTTATTATTCAGTATTTGACAGTATAGTGATTGTGTAAATAATTAGCCAACAGTGAATGTGCGGTTGAATCTCTGTGTCTGTATTCTGGTATGCCAGCTAAAGGGGAAGGTGCCCTCTAGAGAGATAGGAAGCCTGTAGCGCTTCAATGTGAGGAACCTGCAGTGTTCCAGGAGTCTGAAGTGCTCCAATAGCTGTGGCCCGGGTCTGAAAAGGGGGTAAATTGTGCACCCCTAAAACAAAAATACCCCACGGCAGAAGAGAGTAGCTACCTCTTCTAAAGCTATAGTGTATTGTGTAAATTACATCTGTTGGCTATAAGAAAGGATGCTTAGTTGTTAGATATTCTGTATTGCTAGGATTGTGTACTGAACTGTATTATCTGTATCTGATATTGAGTGGTGACTGAAACTGTGAGTGAACGTGCGCCTACACCCTTCGGGGTAAAGCAAATACGAGAGTGGCCCTATAGTAGGTGAGATTCCAAGCTGGGTGACCACGACTTGGCCACCGAATTAGGGACGCAAAAGAATTGTTGAGTGAAATATCAGATTGTGCTTTTGTGTATTACTTGGTGCTGGTCACCAAGTTGTGGAAATGGGAAACACCAAATCCCTTAAGGGAAACAAAATTGTGAAAGGTGAAACACCGCTTGGGTATATGTTGCAGAACTTCGAGACTCTCTTTGCAGTTCATCAATATGGGAGGAAGCTGCATAAGAGCAGTCTGCGAGTTCTGTGTGAGGTTGATTGGCCCCTCCTTTCTCCTTCATGGCCGCAGGAAGGATCAATGGAGTCTGAAGAGATCCAAAAGGTCCATTCGGCGGTTACCGGTAGTCCAGGCCATCCGGATCAATACCCTTATATTGATATATGGAGGTATTGTGTGAAGGATAAAAGTTCTTTTGTCATGATGGCGGCGGGACGGGTGCAACCTGGTGCCCCCCCCACTCAATCAAGCCGACCGATCCTACAGGATCAGCCGGATGACTTTCTGTATCCCCCTACTTGCCCATCCTACTTTGCAGCGGTAGCTGATGTCCCGCATGCGTCAGCTCTGCCAGCTCATCTCGTCTCACCTCAGCACTCCCAGCCAGGACCCATGGATGTTGCTAAATCTTTTCCCATGGGTCTGGCGCCCCCTAGAGAGAGACATGCGGAAGCCCCTGCTCCAGAGGAAGGGGGAGTGCATGACACCCAAGAGCCTGATGATATTAAAATATATACTGATGTGTGGCAAGCAACGTCACCAGGACCAGTACAAAGAGGGAGCCCCCGCCTAACCACCCCACTCCCCAGAGTTGAAAAACCTACTACTCGAGGAGATCATGGTATTACTAAGCCCAAAGCCTACACCTGCCCCCTGAGATCTGTCCCTGGTCCCATAGTTAATGGTCAAGTAGGTCCTAATATGCTTACATACATCCCCTTCACCACCACTGATTTATTTAATTGGCGCACACATACCCCACCCTATTCTGAGAAGCCGGCGGCCATGACTAGCCTAATGGAATCCATCATGGCCACACACAATCCAACTTGGGTGGATTGCCAACAGCTCCTACTAACCCTGTTTAGCACAGAAGAGCGTAGCAGAATTAACACACTTGCCCGCAAATATTTAGTGCAGGAAGGTGGCAGGCTACCACAGGTTGATCCGGAAGTATGGGCTACGGCAGCTTATCCAAGCTCCGACCCGCAGTGGGACTATGATGCTGAAGGCATAGCCAGCCTTAGGCAGTATAGGTCTGCTATCCTGACAGGCGTGAAGGAGGGAGCTAGAAAGCCCGTTAATATAGGGAAAGTAGCGGAAGTGCTGCAAGGAGTTAATGAGACTCCATCTGCATTTCTTGAAAGATTGATGGAAGCGTATCGTATATACAGTCCAATTGATCCAGAGGCCATTGAGAACCAGCGAATGGTTAATTCCTCCTTTGTGAGTCAATCCCAGCGAGATATCAGAAGCAAGCTGCAGCGTCAGGAAGGCTTTATCGGAATGAATCTGTCTCAGTTGCTTGAAATTGCTAATAAAGTCTTCCAGAACAGAGATCTCAGTGAAAAGCGTAATGAGACTAGAAAAATGAAAGAAAGCGCGAGTTTCCTAGCTGTTGCGCTGGCTAGAGGTAGTGGGAAAGAAGGGTGGCAGGGAGACAGAGGCAGTGAGAGAGGTAGGAGAAGAGGTAGAGGTAGAGGGAATGGAGAATCTAAGCCAGGACATCAGCCCTTAGGCCGCAACCAATGCGGATTTTGTAAATTGGACGGACATTGGTGGAGGGATTGCCCGAAACGTCAGGCAGGTGCAAACGGACAGGTTACTGACGGACGGTATCAGCGGACGGATAGGGCAGAGGGCGACTTCATTGGACTGGCAGGCGCCGCATTCCCAGAACCCGCACAGTACTGACATGAGGATGGCCCCATCCCATTAGGTAGTGCAGAACCAATGATTTCTCTGCTGGTGGGAGGGGAACCCAGTAATTTTATGGTTGACACCGGGGCAGAACACTCAGTAATCACTCAGCCCGTTGCCCCGTTGTCCGGAGAGGTGGCTACAATCATTGGTGCGACTGGAATTGAAGCCATCTGCCCATTTTTAGATGCACGCATTTGCTCTCTGGGGGAACACGAAGTTACTCATCAGTTCCTTTATATGCCTGACTGCCCAGTCCAATTGCTGGGAAGAGACTTGCTGAGTAAAATGCGAGCACAGATCACCTTCTTGCCAGAGGGACACTCCGTGCTCACATTGCCAGAGGGAGGGGGGTCACAAGAACAGAGCTCCATCACACTTCACCCAGCCACACCTAGTATAATTGCTTTAGTAATTCCTAGGGAAGAAGAGTGGAGAACAATACCGACACATATATGTCAGAATCCTGATCCAGCAGCGTTTTGTATGGGCTCATCAGCTGTTTGGGCTGAGGAAAACCCCCCCGGTTTGGCTATCAACATCCCGCCAGTCTATGTTGATTTGAAACTTGGCGCGCAGCCCGTGGCGCTGCGCCAGTACCATATCCCACAGAAAGCCAAGCAAAATATCCAAACACATCTTGAGCGCCTCCTAGAGCACGGAATCCTAAAGTTCTGTGTCTCCCCGTGGAATACGCCGCTCCTCCCTGTGCAAAAGGAGGGCACTCAAGAATACAGACCTGTACAGGATTTAAGGGCAGTTAATTCTGCCACAGTGACTTTACACCCAGTTGTGCCAAATCCATACAATCTTCTAGCTCTGATACCCGGCAACACAGAATTCTACACTATCCTTGATTTAAAAGATGCGTTTTTCTGTATTCGTTTGGCTCCAGCAAGTCAGCCATTGTTTGCTTTTCAGTGGGAAAACGCTCAGACTGGCTCAAAACATCAAATGACATGGACACGCCTCCCTCAAGGTTTCAAAAATTCGCCCACTATCTTCGGGAGCGCTCTAAGCCAAGATTTATCTGCCTTTCACTCTCAGCCAGACAAAGCTACCCTATTGCAGTATGTTGATGATCTCCTGCTTGCCTCACCAACT
Organism: Leptobrachium leishanense; assembly: GCA_009667805.1. Taxonomy (NCBI): domain Eukaryota; kingdom Metazoa; phylum Chordata; class Amphibia; order Anura; family Megophryidae; genus Leptobrachium; species Leptobrachium leishanense. The sequence continues at coordinate 183,062,043 of CM019068.1, read as the reverse complement.
GAAGAAGATTGTTTCAATGCCACAAAAGAACTGTTACGTATTTTATGTGAGGCAGGCTACAAAGTTTCTAAAAGAAAGGCCCAAATCTGCCAACGCAGTGTGAAATATTTAGGCTTTCAACTTACAGGTACCAAGCGTGCAATGGGTCCAGAACGCAAGGAAGCAGTCTGCCGTATTTCTCAACCACAGACTCGTCGCCAAGTAAGAGAATTCTTGGGAGCTGCAGGCTTCTGTCGCTTGTGGATCCCTAACTTTGCTATGATTGCCAAGCCCCTCTACCAAGCTACAAAAGGAGCAGAGCCTGACCCATTCATTTGGGGTGAAGAACAAACGAGGCCTTCACTCATCTAAAGACTTTGCTAATGGAGGCCCCTGCCTTAGGCCTTCCAGATCATACCAAACCATTTTATTTGTATGTTCATGAACACAAGCAAACGGCTGCAGGAGTCCTGGTTCAATACTTGGGCTCCTGGCAGAGACCTGTAGCCTATCTCTCCAAACAACTTGATCCTGTTGCCTGCGGCCTCCCAGCGTGCCTGAAAGCTGTGGCGGCCACCGCCCTCCTAGTTACTGAAGCTGACAAACTCACACTAGGCCAAGAAATCTTTGTGCGGGTACCACACGCTGTTCAAACCCTCCTTGACTACAAAGGCAATTACTGGTTCAGCAATAGCAGAATGACAAAATACCAAGCAATGCTGTGCGAGAATCCACGAGTTCTCCTGCAACTTATCTCAACTCTGAACCCTGCAACCCTGCTTCCTGATACTGATGACCAACAAGAACATGTATGCCTCCATGTCATGGATGAAGTATTCAGCAGTAGACCTGACCTCAAAGACATACCCCTAGACAAATACGACTTGCAACTGTTCACTGATGGAAGCAGCTCAGTTGAAAATGGGAAGAGATATGCTGGCTATGCTGTAGTCACCCTTGAAGACACTCTGGAAGCCGCCTCCCTGCCTCTTGGTACCTCTGCTCAATTAGCTGAAATCATTGCTCTTACCAGAGGCCTTGAACTATCTAAAGGAAAAAAAGTGAATATTTACACAGATTCTAAGTATGCATTTATGACTATTCATGCACATGGCGCCCTCTACAAAGAACGTGGCCTATTGACCTCGGCAGGCAAAGACATCAAATATGCCCCCCAAATTTTAAAACTTCTTGATGCTGTATGGCAGCCTTCTGCAGTTGCTGTCATCCACTGTCGAGGACACCAGAAAGGTAAAGAAGAAGTACCGAAAGGCAACCGTAAAGCAGATCAAGCAGCAAAAGATGCATCACGACAAATGTCAGCTTTGCAATCTACCCATAACGGTCTTCCTTCAAGCAGTAGGATGCTGCCATGTGTGACCCAGCAGTGTCTGAGGATCGCAGATGCCCAAGAATCACTCTCTACAACTGCTGCAGAGATCAAGTGTTGGGAAGAAGGAGAAGACCGACGTGAATGGACTACTTCCAATGACACAAGTATTCAGCATGAGCAAGATCCTCACTTGACAAGCTTCCAGGATAGATATCCGGAACGCCGTACTGTAGTTTCGGCTCCCCAGAGAGGACTGGGTCAAGATGAAGAATCTCTTGCTAGATACCAAAATCCAGGTCAAGCTGAAACATTATCCTGTTCACCTGCTGCTGCTCTAGAGATGCCTAATGTTCAATTCTACCTCAATGAACGGAAGTTTGAGCCCAATGGTGAATTCATTGAAGACATTCTTCACCACTGGCATGGTAATTACACAACTTTAGAAGAAAATCACAATTACATCCAATGGCTCTTTCCCCTGCGTGAACATGGCCAGAATGCACATGCAAAGCCTCTGACTACTTCTGAAATTGAAATTATGAAGAACACCGCTGAAATCCAACATAGGCTACGGAGAGCCTATAAACTGATGCTGAATTTCTTCGGCGTCAAATTAATGGGGGAGGAAGGTGAAGAAACGGGTGAAATAACTCGAGAGACCAATTTTTCACTACGTTACTCTAACCTGAACATTAACACCCACAACAATATGCGGATTACCCGCATCCTGAAATGTCTAGGTGAATTGGGTGCTGAACACTACCAGGCTCCGTTTGTGATGTTCTTCCTTACAGAGATTCTGGTCTACAATCAAATGCCAAGAATGAGAGACAGTGCCCTGAACTACTTCCTACCCAGCATATTGAATAAAACAGAGATGAGTGAGCTGAGACTCCTGGCTCAACAGTATGCATCGACAGATGAGTTCAGATGGGAACCCACAGAATTGCCTATAAAACTTAAGACACTTACACTTCTTCCTGTGCTGACCCACATGCTACCAACACCAATTTGTCAATGGACTCCGGCCTACTCAGAAAAAGAGAAGAAATGGTTCTCTGAAGAGTCAGGAATATTTACAGAAGGAGGCTGGTACCAATTGCAGGATGAAAGAATTGTCCTACCCGCCACCCTGGCACCTGAAATTGTTCGAGCACTGCATGCCAAGACTCATGGAGGAAAGACAGTCATGGAGCAACAGCTAGAACCGTACTTCTACGTTCCTGGACTCACCTCCATCTGCCGAACAGTTGCCCAACAGTGTGTCACTTGTGCAAAGAATAACCCAAGGCAAGGTCCAGTACAACCACCAGGAGTACAAACCAGCGGATTATCTCCAATGTCCTCTCTACAGATTGACTTTACTGTACTCCCACTGTGCAAAGGATACAGGTACTTGCTTGTAATAGTGTGCACACTTACTGGATGGGTTGAGGCCTACCCAACCCGAACAGAAAAAACTGCAGAGGTAGTAAGGTGCCTCTTGAGAGACATTATTCCACGATACGGACTGCCACTCGAAATTGGGTCAGACAATGGCCCAGCCTTCATCAAAGACTGCCTGCACCAGCTTGCCCACCTGTTGGGCATCGCCTGGAAACTGCACACTGCATACCGACCCCAAAGCTCTGGAAAAGTAGAACGAATGAACAGAACTTTAAAGACTTTGATGGCCAAGATTTGCCAAGAAACCTCTCTGAAGTGGCTGGACGTGTTACCAATTGTCCTCCTGCACGTGAGAAGCAGCCCTACTTCACTCCTTAAATTGAGCCCATACGAAATGATGTTCGGTCGACCTACACCACTGATAGCTGGGTTAAGGGGGGATACCCGAGTCTTAGGGGAGACTGACTTACGCCAGCAAATGATCAAGTTAGGCCAGACGATGCAGAGTATGTACACATGGGTTAATGAACACATACCACATTTCCTATACCCACCTTTACATAAATACTGTCCTGGGGACTCAGTATGGGTTAAGGAGTGGAGGGTAGACCCTCTAGGGGCAAAATGGAGAGGTCCTTATGTTGTCTTGTTATCCACTCCCACAGCAGTGAAAGTTGCTGAGGTGGTGCCATGGATACATCATTCCCGACTAAAGCTTGCTGCCATGGATGCGGATTCCCCTTGGAAAGTGATAGCCAGTGAATCGGAACCGCTGAAGCTACGTTTCCACCGTACCCGAGCAGCCGCACAGACCAGAGACGAATAAGTGGATCAAAAGTCTGATTGACCGCTTAATTTCATACACCCAAGTCTCTGTGTCAATTTTTGTTGAAAGGCAGATAAACTCGATACACTGCCACAAATGGAAGCCCCAGAAGTGCAACAAGAGGCCCATGAGCCTCTGCTTCCTAATACTTTCCTTGAGAGAATGAAAAGACCTTTTGAACAGTATCAGAAGATCCTCATATGCATCGGGATTATTGTTCTATTTTTGACAGTTTTGACAATTTTTGCGGAGTTACTCTTCCCAATCCAATTTCCTAAGGGATTGTTGCCAACCCCAATTGTGTTGACACCAGACTATGATGTGACTGTTCCACCGGCGTATGGCCGCCAGAAACGGGAATTAACCAGACCAGAGGATAACTTGCTTATTAAGTTCACATATGCGTATGCCAGAAAATCAGGATATGATTCTTGTTGGGTGTGTAATAAACTGAACCAGGGGTCATCAGTCATTCCTACTCTAGCTGTACCCCTTAACTTGTCCAGCTTCCCGGTCAACAAGAGTGTTGTGGCACCTAGCGTGCTTGAAATGACAAAGAGCCTAATTATGCCAAAAACAAATCACACTATTCAGATCACTAATTGGGCTTACCTCCCTCTATGGTGTTTTAAACTAAAGAAAAATCAGGCCCCACCTAGTTCAATGTGTAAAGAATCCTTGTTTAATGCAACACTAGATGTATCTGATCCAGAGGCGTTGGGAAATAGTCTCCAAGTAATGGTAAACACAATTGATAATTACAAACAGACTAATGATAAAAGTCCAGATGCTCTTGCCTATACCCAAAAATCACTATCCATCATCTTCTCGCACCTTGGCTCTAAGCCTTTTTACCTGATGCCGGGTAGCGGCATACATATTTGTTGCGGAAACTTATGTCACATGTGGATAAATACTGATATAAAGACGTGGTGTTACCTGGCCTGGGTAGTCCCCCTTCAGCGGATCCAAGGTGATACCCCGGACCTAGGGACACCACACCCACGTTATTCCTTAAATTTTGCTAAACGAGAACTGTTTTCTAAAGGTGATATGGCCTGGTCTTGGTTTCCTTCCTTCACAGGATGGGGAATTGAAATGATGAGAAGACTTAATCAATATGTTGTACTAATGGATGAAATTGTGAATATTACTAGTACTGACATCCAACTGTTGAATGCGGAGCTCCGAGAAATTCGTAAATTACAGTTATATCAGAAAATAGCTATTGAACAGATTCAGGCTGTATTAAATGGAATGTGTGAAATGACGATGCATTATGAGTGTTGTACTTATATCCGCAATGCTACTGTTGATGTACCTGATTATTTTGATGTAATCCGCAAGCACCAAGAGAAAGTGTCCCATCTGCAGACCCAGGCCCGTCAAATAGCAGAAGAAGGGTGGAATCCTTTCAAAGGATTCGGTGCATTTGGGTCATGGTTTGGCTCAATTCTAAGTGCTATTTCCAGGATAGGGTCCCTGATCCTCATTGGTATACTATTTTTTCTTATCTGTGCACTAACCTACAAGTTAGCCATGTGTCTGTGGCCAATCTGTCGTAAATTCCTGAAACCAGAAGTTAGGCCCCTGGGGGACACTTCAGATTACCATCCAATGAGCCAGGCAACCCCTACTGATTATAAATCTTTAATGATATAGAGTAAGTTGGCTAAGAGAGATCACTTTGTGACTCTCTGCCAAAGGGGGGAATGAAAGAGCGCTACCTGGGAATAAGCCCTAGCGTCAGCCTCTCTGTTCCCTGTCCACCATTTTAGATAGAAAATAGAACTGTATAAAACTAAGTATAGCCTCTAATATCTTGTCTTAAACCTGATTTTTGCTGACTGAAGAATTATCTCTTCCCCCCCCCCCAGGTCTTTAACCCTAAGCCATAAAAGTTGCTTAATATATCGAGAAAGCAGAAGGAATGCGTAAAACCCATAGCTTGCCATGTTTGTTTTGAAGAATGATTCCGTTTTACAACCTTATTGACTAGACAGAGAATTTAGAGTGTCTGCGGTGGGCTCAAGGGTCGTGCTTTGAGATGAATCTTGCTGACTTGCAAAATGATGAATAAAGTCCAATATGTATAATGAAGGTTGATATGATAAGTGGGAGGGTAACCTGGGGAGGGGAATAAGGTGTGCATTTTTACAAGCCATGTATAAATTCTTTGTCTCTCTGTTGGCTCGGGACTTGAGTCTTTTTGGGCTAGACCTGACTCAAGGCTCGGTACCGAATAAATGCTTTTCCTGCTTAAGAAGGCCTCCGTCTCCTTTGTCTACCACCGAGTCACAATCGCCTAACCCGAATTACACCCAGGAGGCTGCTTCAATTATAATACAGTATTGCTGCTGAATGACCATTGCTCACAGATGGGCAAACTGCCAACTGACTCAGACAGTGCAACCGTCACCAGACAATTTGGTCACCAGACAGCTCGATGCTGCTCTGTAAATTCTCCCGGCAGAGGCAGATATGAGAGAGGGGATTTCACCCTGTGCTGCCTGTTGTGAGACACATACAGAGCTGGCGCTTCATAAAATGACAGAAGAGGAGGGGGAGACAATGAATCAGTGTTAAGTCATAGTGCATCATTGCAGGGAATTTGCAGCATCATGGAAGGCAACGTTGCGATGCATCAGGAGAATGATTACATTTGACAGCCCTATTCGGTAAAACAAGCTTCAAAGCGTAAACACTGACGGGGTTATTGTGCCCCCCTTATATTACTGGGGGAGGGGTGTCTGTCCCCCCCATAGCCCCTGTATCTGCCACATGGGTCTGAATAATGTGCGCGGCGGCAGCGCTTTGAAAGCCGATCATATGACTCACAAACAAAAAGGTGTCTGTGAGCCGCTTCCTCTCTCCCGCTGCTCTCTGTGTGTCTAGTATCTATATCTGTTATGTCTCTCCCATTGTACAGCGCTACGGAACCTGTCTGCGCTTTATAAACGCTTGTAATCATATTCTGAGGCCACCAGCCCTGTCTGTACTACTCCTGTGTGTGGCCCCTCCAGTCACATGGGGTGTGAGGAGCATCATGGGGGAAATCGTACCAGGTGACTTTCCTGATCTAATCTGCTGTGAGGACAAAGGTCCTTCCGGGGGGGGGGAACAAACTGCAGCCCCTCAGTGGTGCGTTGAATTCCTCACCCGCTGCAAGTGCTAAGTTAGCAACTTGCCATTGAACACCGTTCAACCGCTCAGCGCTCAGCACTGCTAACTTAGCACTTGCAGCGACCCGAGGAGATGCTGCGAGTAGCTGAGTGTGACGTATTAAAGATGGCCGCCGCCATGAAGCAAGTAACAATGCCGTACAGTAATGTTAATTTTGAGGTTTTTTTCACCAAAGCACAAAATATTTATTTATTATTCCCCCTGCACATAGACATATATTACAGAGCTATTATATTTTGTTTCAGACGTAAACATTACGTTTATTCAATAAAAACTATCATTTGTGGTGTGTGCGTACAAAACGGATTGTGCTGACTGCCTTTCTTTATCATATTTTGTCCGAGTGATACGAAAAACAATCTGAATTTTTCATTAAAAATCGTCGGCCATTTTACTTCGAAATTTGCATCCAAAGCGTTCAATGACACTGCTGCAGCAAACTGAATTGCTGCAGCTGCTAAGGTATTGAACAGGATCCAGCTCAGTGTCCACCATTCCCCTCCCCCAGCATCACGTGAGCCCTGCAGCCAGTCACATGAGCTGTGATGTCATCAGAGTGCGCCCCTCCCCCTGTGTTGCTGCAGGAGATGGTGTGTGTGAGAAGCTGAGGATGTTATGGGAATGTCCGGCCCTGGCCCCTTACTACGGGCTCCATGAGGCTGCTCACACCCCCATGTGACTGGAGAGAACACACACAGGAGTAGCACACACAGGGCTGGTGTCCTGGGAGAGGAGGCTCAGGTATGTGCGGGCGCCATGTCCCACATGCTGGTTATTGCATGGAAAGCTGTCATTTCATGGGGGGGGGGCTGTAACATTTTACATGGTCATATTATGACCCCCTGTGGGTGGATAGGATGGAGACACAGATCTTTACACAGTTGCTCTGGCTTTTGTGTAATTACACACTGTGTCATCTCCTCCTTTCTTTCTCCTGGGATGAGAAATGACCAGTCCGGGCAGTTAAAGCCGGAGTAATGGCCGAGTCTCAACACACGTTTAGTTCTATGAGTCGTCCATAGTCTGGTGACCAGTCACTTGTACGACTACACATCCAGTGTCACCCCGTCACTGACCAGGACACAAAACTAAGAGCCGGGGACACCTATCGCAGGGATTGTAAGGTTTGAGAGACGGGAGCGATTAAAGGTGGATTTTTCTTTCTTGTTATTGTTATATTTTGTGAGATTGGGGAGATCAGGAAGAAACTGAGCAGAATATTCCTGTGTGATTCCAGACACATTGTGCTTCCTCTAATCGTTCCTCCACAAGATCCGGCCGTCCAGGTAACCTGTGATAATGAATCCACTCACAGTCAGGGATCCGCTGAGCCAGAGGATCCTGGATCTAACTCTGGAGATGATCTCTCTGCTGACTGGAGAGGTAAGAGATTCCATGAGATTCCATATTCCTGCTGATATTAAATCCCCCTGGAGCTGTGTGACCCAGGAGACATTTCAGAGGCAGATCAGTAGTAGATTCATGTGTAAATAAAGGTTCCAACGCACCATACAGCACACTATGGAGATAACACACTGACACATACACAAAAGCATGGGGGGCCCGGGGGGGGCGACATGTTTATACCTCTCTATATTGTGGTCACTCTCAATGTTTAGGGTCATATGGTGGTGAAGATCCATGAGATGGTCAGTGACAGCAGCCGTCACCAAATATCAGAAGGACACGGCAGGAGCCAAAGCTTCAATACGGAGCCTCCACCTCACTCAGGAATCCATGAGCAAAACCATGAGAAGATCCTGGAGCTGAGCAATCAGATCATCCGTCTGCTGACTGGAGAGGTGAGGCTGCTGGGAATGGGACATTATACGCTAACACCAAGGCATGTGTCTGGATGGTGACTGTGTCATTGTGTGTGTCAGGTTCCTATACGCTGTGAGGATGTCACTGTCTATCTCTCCATGGAGGAGTGGGAGTATGTGGAGCGACACAAGGAGCTCTATGAGGACGTCATGATGGAGGATCACCAGCCTGTTATTACACCGGGTAAGAGATGCTTTAACTCTCATAATGTTTGTGTCCAATCCCAGAGCAACGTGTCCCAATAATCCCCTGAAATGTTGGCTGTGCCGTGTTATAGACGTGTTCCTGAATGAACGTCTCACGTGTTCATGTGATTTTCCCTCCAATAGATAAATCTGTATGGGGTGAATTTCACGCTGCGGTTTCTTTATGGGATATTGGATGTGAAAATGGAAGTGAAATTCTAAGCAATAATGTGGAAAAGGATCTGAACAAGACGAGAAAAGGACGAGCTGAATCTGCAACATACACAGAGCGAGAATCTCTGGCGTCTGAAGAAAGACACGTCCCAGAGAAAGAGATTTATCCAATCACAGAACCCCCAGAATATTCACCCCCTGATATTAAGGAGGAACCGGCCTCATGTGACGAAGGAAATCTCCCAGACAGCGACATGTATGAACCCCCAGAACATACACAGACACAATATACCTCTACTTATACAGGGGCAGAATCCGAGTCATATGGAGAAGGAGATATCTCACATCCTGACATTTCTCACCTCCCAGAACATCCACAGACTGAATATCCATCTACTGACATTAAGAAGGAATCACCCACATATGGAGAAGGAAATCTCACAGACAGCGACATGTATGAACCCCCAGAACATACACAGACTGAATATCCATCTACTGACATTAAGGAGGAATCACCCACATATGGAGAAGGTAATCTCACAGACAGCGACATGTATGAACCCCCAGAACATACACAGACACAATATACCTCTACTTATACAGGGGCAGAATCCGAGTCACATGGAGAAGGAGATATCTCACATCCTGACATTTCTCCCCTCCCAGAACATACACAGACTGAATATCCATCTACTGACATTAAGGAGGAATCACCCACATATGGAGAAGGAAATCTCCCAGACAGCGACATGTATGAACCCCCAGAACATACACAGACTGAATATCCATCTACTGACATTAAGGAGGAATCACCCACATATGGAGAAGGAAATCTCCCAGACAGCGACATGTATGAACCCCCAGAACATACACAGACTGAATATCCATCTACTGACATTAAGGAGGAATCACCCACATATGGAGAAGGAAATCTCCCAGACAGCGACATGTATGAACCCCCAGAACATACACAGACTGAATGCTCAGCTGATAATAATGGAGAATATGTAAAATCCAATCCGAACCCAGTGGAAATAAACCATAGCGAGTCCTTAATAGAATCCAGAAAGCCAGATCACAGGATATATTATACAGATCCCCTTACTCAGAATTCAGTTTATAAAGGACATTCAGCGCCTTCTTCTGAAATGGGGAAAGTCTCATATTCTCATTCTGACTTGATATATGAAACACTTTGTAGAGACAAAAAAACACTGTCTTTTAGTTTTCGTGGAGAGAAGTCTAATCCTGTATCAGCTCTTAAAAACCAATACGTTGACATTGCAGAAAAACCATTTACATGTCCTGAATGTGGGAAACATTTTACAAACCGCATTGCAGTTAAAAAGCATCAGAAGATTCACAGAGGGGAAAAACCATTTAAATGTGATGAATGTGTAAAGTGTTTCACCGCAGTCTCATCTCTTGCGAAACATAAAATGGCTCACACAGGAGAAAAACCATTTAAATGCCCTGAATGTGGGAAATGTTTTACCGATGCCTCAAGTCTTGCAAGACATAAAAGGATTCACACAGGAGAAAAACCATTTAAATGTGCTGAATGTGGGAAGTGTTTCACGCACTCAACTGCTTTTGCAAGACATAAAATGATTCACACAGGAGTAAAACCATTTAAATGTGATGAATGTGGGAAATGTTTTACTCGGGCCTCATATCTTGCTGAACATAAAAGGATTCACACTGGTGAAAAACCATTTAAATGTGATGATTGTGGGAAATGTTTTAGCCAGGCTTCACAACTTGCAGTACATAAAAGGATTCACACAGGAGAAAAACCCTTCAAGTGCAATGAATGTGGGAAATGTTTTACCCAGGCCTCAGGTCTTGCAAAACATAAAAGGAGTCACAAAGGATAAATAAACATTTGAAAAGTGCTGAATGTGGAAAATGTTTAAACAGGCCCCCACATCTTGCAGGACATAAAAAGATTCACAAAGAAGAAAAATATTGAAAAGCACTTCATGTGGGAAATGTTTTACACAGGCTTCAACTCTTGCAGCTCATAAAAGGTTTCAGACAGAGTAACCATTTAAATGCAATGAATGTGGGAAATGTTTTACCCAGGTCTCATCTTGCAAAACATAAACTGATTTGTACAGGAAAAAAACGTAATGGCTTTATTTTATTGCTTATAATGGGAAATGTTTTACCTGCTCGACTCTTATTGAGTATGTGAGGACTCCTATGGTGAAAAGAATTTATTAATAGACAGAAGGGGTTATGTAGAGGGAAATTTCAGTGCTCTCTTGTTTGGCGCACTTCAGTTTGCATCGTCCCCGAACTGCGCCAAAGGGATCCACGGATCGCAGCCGACAAACCGACCAACGCCACCGAAAAAAAAAGCCAACCAGCTGCCGAACTCGGGTTGAACTATAGAAAATAAATAAAAAAAAATTAAAAGGGGTTTCAAACAATGAAAATGCGTGGAAATACTAGGGGCCCTATTACATTCTTAACGCAAAAAACGCATGTTAAACGCGTGGTTTTTTTTGCGCGAAGCGTTAAAGTTAACGCACAAATCTCACTGCTGGAATTACATTCCTCGTGCATTTTTTCATCCGTCGGGAAATTGCGCTCGTATAACCGACGCACAGAAATGCGAGCAAAGTACCGTTGCGTGCAGAAATCAGTGAGCGCAATGTAATTTTTAATGCGAGTCCGTCATTTTGTGCGGACTGCGCACAACAGACGTACGTTCTGACGGAAGACCAGGTAGTGGCCTAGTAAAACGTGCGCATCGACGTTCTCCGTTGTGAATCCGCAGTTTGGTACGGTCAGTTTGTTACAATTTGCCGTTACCACCAGCTTTTCAAAGACGTTAAAATTATGCGCGCAAACGCTGTCCGTTAAATTTTGCGCTAAGATTGTAATACCATGCGTGCACCAACGCACAAATGCATTTGCGCTCACAATGTTAAGTATAGGACGCGCGCAGTATAGTACGCTCGCAAAGGATTCGCGCAGGTTCACCCGCGGTAGACGTTAACGCGCATTTTTTGCGTGGACATTGTAATACGACGTTCAGCGCAAAGGGTTTTGCCCCTCGCGTTAATGCGTTTTTGCGCACGCGTTAAAGTTTGCGCAAGGAATGTTAAAGTGCTGTTTCATTGGTATGCGACCCCTGTCCAACTCTGTCACATGGATAAAACCACATCTGATGTATGCTGGAGAAATTGTGGCCAAAAGGGAACTTTTATCCATGTGAGGTGGGAATGTCCATTAGTTTAACAGCTCTGGGGTGAGATGAGATGTTTTCTTTCGGCGGTATTTAGGAGCGATACTGGGTTAGATCCCTGGGCTCCCCTTTTGTCCGCACCCCTGTCAATACTTACATACGAGGTAAATAAGTTGTTTGTGAAATTAACATCAGCTACAACATCATCATCATCATGTCTAGCTATGAGGATATGAGGAGGGCTCTGGCGGGTAACTGGTTAAGTGATAAAATCCCCTCTATAAAGGAGATCTGTGTTAAGATTGAGGACGCTCGATTAAGCTAAGATCAATCAAACTCAACATATTTATGATAAGATGTGGGGACACTGGGAGGAATACGTTGGGCCGGTAGTGTGATATGCTATCGCCATGATGCTATGGTTCATGGGCCACGGTGGGCGGTGTTGTGTTTTTTTTCGTTTTTTTTCTGTTTGGAGAAAATGAGTCAATGATGATATATTTGTATATTTAATTAGGGGTTTGAAGGGAAAAAAAAGGAAGACTTTTTTTGTTTAAAAACGGCCCAGAAAATGCCTTTTAACCTCTAAAAGATAAATAAAAAAATAATTTTTACATTGAAACCTATGGGATTCGTCTGTTTAAACCTGTTGAACTGAACCACCGAAAATCTCAGCATTTTGTAAAATCTTCGGTGCCGTTCAGCCTGTCGGGTATATTAGAGAGACAAAGAATTTAAAATGGATGCTTGTAGCCATTTTGTTTTAAAGACAGTTTTTTTTCAAAATATTCTCTAGGTTTAGAAATGAACAAGATTTTTTTTTTTAACAAAGTTCATTCCTGGGTGAAGTCTATCCAGACATGAAGGAACCTAGAATGAATGAATGTGAGATAATGTTAAGACGTGTTATAAGTAAATTTATTGGTCTATTCTAAGTTTTTAAAACAAAAGAGATTTTGTTTCTTTTGGGTATAGGAATAAGAGTTAAATATTCTGTAATATAGAATTATATTCACAAAATATATGTTTATAATAAAGGTATATTTTATTATAATTACAGTATGAAATATATACTCCAAAATATTGTAGAAAGTATATAATTGGTAAATAATAAAAATTACTAAAGAATAGATTCTGTGAGTTAACCAGGAAAGAATTTAGCTGATCTAAGCAACCAAAAGGGAGTGAGAATATAAATCAGATGACAGACACTGTGTCTAGAGACAGAAGACAAGGCTCTTTGTTAAGTTAGTCTGACCTTTGACCCGAGATAGGACTATTAAAAAGAAATGGTGGAATTAATATAAGAAGTGCAATACTGCCCTCTAGAGGATAGTAAAAATAATTAACCATGACGTCAAATTGGGTATAATAGGCGGCAAAGGTTCTTTTGTAAGTCAGTCAGAGATTCCAACAGACAGAGACTCACATCAGACTCACACCACGATGCACTCAGATCCCAAGACATGAGGCAATCAATATTCTCACCAAATCTCTAACTCACATGCATTGATTATCTAATATCGATAATTTTCACATATTCCAAAACAAAGTATCACATAGAAAATTCCAAGGCAGACTCATCAACATCCAAATTGGACAGGTAATGTATGAAATAAGGAATTAATGTAAAAATATATTTGTAGAGATTTTTGCAACGTAGACTGAGACTTCTCGGATACGGTTAAAAATCCAAATTCTAAGTAATTCTATTCTGCAGATAGAAATATGAAGAAGTGGATATAAGGATTTATTCCTAAAGAAATGTTGCAAGATTGATACCAATATATATATTGAATTTTGAAATTACTGTGATTAAAATTAATAAGCAAGGAATTATGTAACTACAAAATAAAAGCAAAAGATTAGAAGTTTAATTCTCGAGATTAGGGGAGGATTCACTAAATAAGTTTTTATTACTTATTATTAAATTAGCTCATCTTTTGTTGATCCATGTAGCAGAGAGATATATATATATCTATAAGAGCTGGCTGGTTAAACATTGTTTGCTGGGAATTGCATGTTGTATTAAGCAGAAATGTTTATTAACCATTATTATTATTATTATTATTCTTTATTTATAAAGCGCCAGCATATTCCGCAGCGCTGTACAATAAGCACAGTATAGACAGGGTTACAATACATTGAACAACATTAGACAAACAGTACAGGAGGAGATGAGGGCCCTATTCCCGTAGGAACTCACAATCTGGGAGGGTTGGGGTTGGAAACAGGAGGAGAGGACTGTAAGGTGAGAGTATTAGTGTATTAGTTACTAACTGATAAGGTAAATGATATTAATCATATATGCAGTTACTAACCGGAGATACATATATTGTGAAGCTAGTTTTTATATGCTGATGGAGTGTGGTTTGTAAATTTTTGTTTATGAAATGAGATTTGAAATTCTTTTGAAATTCTTTACGTAATATATATATATAAATTTTTATCCGATTATTGATTATTGTATTTTTTAAAGCAAAACACCGACAATTAAAAGAATTCAGGATAATTTCTAAGAGAAAAAGACGATTGATATTTGTGTCTCGTATAAGTTTCTTATGAAATAATAATCCCTGATATATTGGAGGTGACTGCCGAGGTAGGTCCAGTAAGTCCAATATAGACATATTGGAGGCTTGGCTGATAAATCCAATATATACAAACGTGTTGTATTCACGTGCAGAGATTATATCCGACAAGCCAGTGGCGTAGCGTGGGTTGTCAGCGCCCGGGGCCAGCCAAGAATTGTGCGCCCCCCCCAACCTGTGGACACGTTGTCGATATTGCCGCAGCTCTCACATGGATATTGCCCCAGCCAGCTCTCACATGGATATTGCCCCAGCTCACACATGAATATTGCCCCAGCTCACACATGGATATTCCCCAGCTCTCCCATGGATATTGCCCCAGCTCACACATGGATATTGCCCCAGCTCACACATGGATTTGCCCCAGCTCACACATGGATATGCCGCAGCTCACACATGGATATTGCCCCAGCTCACACATGAATATTGCCCCAGCTCACACATGGATTTTCCCCAGCTCTCCCATGGATATTGCCCCAGCTCACACATGAATATTGCCCCAGCTCACACATGGATTTGCCCCAGCTCACACATGGATATTGCCCCAGCTCACACATGAATATTGCCCCAGCTCACACATGAATATTGCCCCAGCTCTCCATGGATATTGCCCCAGCTCACACATGAATATTGCCCCAGCTCACACATGGATTTGCCCCAGCTCACACATGGATATTGCCCCAGCTCACACATGAATATTGCCCCAGCTCACACATGAATATTGCCCCAGCTCTCCCATGGATATTGCCCCAGCTCACACATGGATTTGCCCCAGCTCACACATGGATATGCCCCAGCTCACACATGGATTTGCCCCAGCTCACACATGGATTTGCCCCAGCTCACACATGGATATGCCCCAGCTCACACATGGATTTGCCCCAGCTCATGGATATGCCCCAGCTCATGGATTTGCCCCAGCTCATGGATTTGCCCCAGCTCATGGATTTGCTCCAGCTCATGGATTTGCCCCCAGCTCATGGATTTGCCCCAGTTCTCACATGGATTTGCCCCAGCTCATGGTTTTTCCCCCAGCTCATGGATATGCCCCAGCTCATGGATTTGCCCCAGTTCTCACATGGATTTGCCCCAGCTCATGGATTTGCCACAGCTCATGGATTTGCCCCCAGATCATGGATTTGCCCCCAGCTCATGCATTGCCCCAGTTCTCACATGGATTTTCCCCAGCTCATGGATTTGCCCCAGTTCTCACATGGATATGCCCCAGCTCATGGATTTGCCCCCAGCTCATGGATATGCCCCAGCTCATGGATTTGCCCCCAGCTCATGGATATGCCCCAGCTCATGGAATTGTCCCCAGCTCATGGATTTGTCCCCAGCTCATGGATTTGCCCCCAGCTCATGGATTTGCCCCAGCTCTCACATGGATTTGCCCCAGCTCATGGATATGCCCAGCTCTCACCTGGATACTTGCCCCAGCGGCAGCCAGCTCTCACATGGATACTTGCCCCAGCTCCGGATCCAGCAGGGGTTAAGGGGGCCCAGATGCCGGGCAGCGGGAGTGCCTGCCCGGTCCTGAACAGCGTGTGAGTCCGTCCGTGTTGAAAGGGAGGCGGCTGCGTGCGTGCGCAGGTCACGCGGTCCGGCCAGTCAGGTGGTACAGAGACTCAGTACCACCTGATTAGCAGGACCACGTGACCGGCTGCGCCTGCACGCAGCCGCATCCCCTTCAACACGGATGGACTCACTGTTCAGGACCGGGCAGGCACTCCTGCTGCCCGGCATCTGGGTCCCCTCAACTCGCGGGCCCTTGGGCGGCGCCCGAGGGCCCGGCGGGCCAGTCCGGGCCTCAAGTTTTAGGGGCGCAAATTTCTTTTGAAATTATGCGCCCCTAACAAAACTGTGCCCGGGCCACGGCCCCCCCAGCCCCCCCCCCCACGCTACGCCACTGCGTTTAGCTGCCAGGCCCCAGTGTTTCCCCCCAGCAGACCCTCAGGCCTCCTCCAGTCCTCAGACGAAGCTTAAAGACCAAGACACGTAGAGAGCATTGCTAGCCTCCCCAGAAATAAGACAAGGCTGTAGATCTGGAGGTTGGAATAAAGCTCTCTTAATCCTGGAGTTGGGGGCTCACCACTTGCACGTACATTCTACAGAGACCCCCTGACCAGGGACCCAAATACTGACAATGTGCGGTATCCTGATTTGTTTTTCATACAGATAGAGACAGATAGACACTGATAGAGACAATGACAGAGACACAAACACACCCGGAGAAACACTGATACACTCAAACTCTCAAGTACATACAAGTGTACACACACACTCAAAGGTATTCACTCACACAGGTATGCACTCTCAGGTATACACTCACCCGGATACACACAGATTCTTAGAGGTGTTTTCAGATACACACCTCCCTTTTCCACCCCCATATCACACTATCCACAAACCAATCCGCTCCTTCCCATCATATACTAAATAAGAGGTCTTTCAGGCCCCAGTACTGATCTGTGCCCCTTGCACCAGTCCCATACCAAACCAGCTCCTTCCACCACTCTTATAACCCAAAGTGACACCTTCCAGCAACCCCCATATCCCAAACCATTACCACCCCACCAACTCCCACAAACCATAGATCCGCCCCTTACACAGCCCCCATATAACCAGTGTATGTACTGACCGGTAAGGTCATGTGATGTAAAGTTAAGGGTCACAGCTGGGCTGGATCCAGTGTCATTGTGCTGCTGTATCAGTGGACTGTCCATCTGGGTCCTTTATTCTTTAGAACATATTCATAATGTTTCTGATCACGAGTTATCATTTAATATTCATTTTTGTATCTCCCACAGTCACATACATGGACTGTTCACTGGTTAGTGACCCCAGAGCTGTGACCTGAGCACACCGTGTCTCACCTCTCAGCACACACAGTTTATGGGGCAGACTGTCTTGAGTGTGTGTCAGCATGTGACCTGAGCTCAGGGCTGGTGCTTCCACTAGGCAACCTAGGCAACTGCCTAGGGTGCACGGCCACCTAGGGGCGAAGACGAACCCGTTATTGTATCGCTTCCTCATTGCTTGTGTAGCCGGCAGTGGTGGCTCGCAAAGTGGACCCCTGCTAGAGGTGCAGAAGTTTGGGGTCTTTTGGTGACGCGCCGGCACCACAAGAGTCAGATGAAAGAAAAAATTAGACGGAAGAAAAAAGAAAGGCACGAAAGAGAGAAGGAAAAAATGAGGCACAAAGGAAAGAAAGAAAAAAAAAAGAGGCAGATGAAAGAAAGAAAAAATAGACAGTTGAAAGAAAAGAAAGAGGCAGGTGAAAGAAAAGGCAAAAGAAAGAGGCAGGTGAAAGAAAAGGCAAAAGAAAGAGGCAGGTGAAAGAAAAGGCAAAAGAAAGAGGCAGGTGAAAGAAAAGAAAGCGGCAGATGAAAGAAAAAGAGTTAGGAAAGAAAGAGGCAGATGAAAGAAAGAGGCAGATAAATGAAAGAGAGGAAAGAAAGAGGGAGGTGAAAGAAAAGGCAAAAGAAAGTGGCACAGAAGAAAGAGGCACAGAGGAAAGAAAGGCACAGAGGGCAGAGGAAAGAAAGGCAAATGAAAGAAAATGCAAAAGACTGGCACAGAAGAAAGAAAGAGCCACAGAAGGCAGAGAAAAAGAAAGTGGCAGAGGAAAGAAAAGGCGAAAGAAAGGGGCACAGAGGGCAGAGGAATGAAAGAAAGAGGCACAGACCGATCCCGGGCCTGACTCCAGCGAAGGGGTAAGATGGGGCCCGAACGACCGTGTGCGGCCCCCGTGCACTGTGTGTGTGTGTGTTGTCATCCCCCACAGTGTGTCCCGTCCCCCCACATTTCAACAGTTGACAATTTTTTCTGGGCTGGGCTGCCTAGGGCGCAATATAGTCTAGCACCGTCCCTGCCTGAGCTCACCGTGTCTCACCTCTCAGCACACACACAGTATATGGGACAGGAATTCTTTTGCACTTTTTTTTGCTTTTTTAATTTATCCTTTCCTGCCCTCTGTAGTCATACTTTGCCAAAGGTAGTCCAGGGCAGGTTAATCAGGCAGTTCAACTTCCAGGGAGCCAGTCCTGTACACAAATAGCCCATGCAGCTTCTCGATTCCACGATCCTTCCCCCCCCCCCGGGTCACACAGCCTCCAGCAGGTGTCCATCTTCTATTGCCCTTATACACAGTGCCCCTGTCAGGCTGGAGGCCAATAATACAATAGCACTGGCCTAAAACTGCAGCCATCAGTGCAGAGCTGGTCTGGTCTGAAACCCGAGCACATGATTACAAACCCAAACAGTCCTGGTGAAAACCGGATTAACCCCATAGCGACCAATGACATACCAGGTACGTCCTAGAAACCAGTCGCATAACGGACAAGGATGTACCTGGTATATAATGTCGTTAGGAGGCTTGCCCTATACTCGCCTCTCTGCCCAGGGTCCCACCATGGTCTGACATCACGGAAGTCAGACCACCGGTTTTATACCCCGGCCATCACACTGAGGTCATGCCATCAGTTTCAAGTGGCCCCCCAGCAGAGCTGGAAGAGTGCCTGAAAGGGAGGGGGCCCCCCTCATGATCAGTATTGAATTTTTTAAAATAAGAGGGGCATTGCTGTAAAGATCACAGTGTGACCTTTCCAGCGATACCTTTCTATAACCATTTAGGTGCTGGTCTGAGATCACGGACTGCTCCTAGAGGAGGCTGACATCTTGGATGACAGCCAAGCATCTGGGACCTCCCCCATCCACTGACGTTGTCATCCATGAGCGCACCAACATCAGTTAGTGAATTAACCCCCTAGCTGCCTTAGGGTTTTCCCATGGAAATCCCCATGGTGGCGAATGGGGGTCCCAAGGTCCTCCCCATCGGTGGCAGAGCATGGCCTTTCCAATAAAACCAAATATAACCATGTCTCGTGTAAACCTAAAAAATTAATAAAAAAATAAAAGTGTTTTTACTTTTATTTATTTATTAATGCAGCAGTGTTGTTCATGTAGTACCGGCTGGGTGGAGTAGAGGTAACAGCACTGCTCTGCGTGGAGAGAGCCTGTGGAGACATGGGTTCAATCCCAGCAAGAGCACCTCTCCAGTAAGTGTCCTTGGGCAAGACACCTAACGGTACGAACTCGCCACCCAGGACATACTTGAAAACGAGAGAAATCTCAATGTATCCTTCCTGCTAAAATACTGTAGCGCTGTGTTAAAAAGACTGTTCTGCTGCATTTACTTGCAATGGCCACCAGAGGGAGACAGAGACCATGATAAGATTGGGCTGGATAAGCGCAATGTAAGACACTGGACATTGGGACTACATTTTCCAGCATGCTTTGCGGGGGGAGAAACAGGAAGTGAGCGTGAAAGAGAGACTTACATCCGCAGCCTCGTGGGGAGAACAGGCAGAACGCGCTGAGGAGTAAGAAGAGCAAGACGCAAGGGATGGAGCTAGTGATCGCGACCAGGCCAGAGCGCAGGTGCGGCCTAGCAGAGCTGGAGATCGGTTTCCCCTTTTACTGGTTGAAGACCTAGTGATCCACCGCTAGTAACCCTACACAGATACAGAGTATGCTGAAGGACCCCGAGTTAGGAGACCGCAGACGATCTAACAGGGAGTGCAGGCGGTGAGCTGGACATCTTGTGGCAGACACAGACAAGCAAGACAGCGTATCCGGTGGCACAGAATCCCAGTCAAAATCGAGCGGAGAGTCGTCCTGGGTCGAGCGGAGCGCAGAGTATCTGGCGAATGGGTGAGAGGCCTTCCCGGCCACCGTAAAATAATAAAGCACGCTGCAGTTTTGTCAAAAACCTACAGGGCCCCAACGTGACTAGTCGAAGATACACCTGAAATCATTCACTGGCCAGTTGAATATTGTACCCGGGTACCAATACACGCATACACGTACACTCTCTTGGGACACAACCTGTATGGGACTCACACTCCAACCACGAAGGGGTTAAAATTCCTTTTCTGCTACGCGTTTCTCGCATTACGAACTACTGTAAATATATATACGTATACCGTGTTACTCTTTATATGCCAGTTTATTCAGTAAACTATATAATTTATACAATCCACGACAGTGCTGGAGTATATTTATTCCCTAGTGTGGGGAGACTGACCCGAGGTTCAAATTCAGCGGCTCCTCCGGGAGTGAGCGCTACAATACGTTCTCAAAAAAAATTATAATGTGACCAATGATGCTGCACAAAGGGGTTAAAAAGCAAAAAACATGTAACATTGGTTAAATCTAAACTCAGAACAAAATTTAGAAACTATTTAACCTCTTCCAGGCCGAGAGCTCTATGGGAAATGTATCCTGCAAACCCATGTGACCTGAGCACATGTCATGTGACTCCAGCCTCTTCCTCATTATCATGCAAACAGCATGAGCTCTAAACACAAGAGATAAATGGCAAAGTGTCTCCAACTGTACAGTTCTCATCCAATGTGCCCATTACAGGACACAACTGTATAGACAGAGTGTGTTTTGAACTCTACCATACAGTTTCCTGTACAGAAGAGGAAGAGGCATCAATCTTTCGGCAGCAGAGAGATAAACAGTGAAAGGAGGATCCAGGCTGCAGGTCAGAGCTGGGATTGTGTGTCTTAATATACAAATATTAGGGGAAGATTGGATTTATATTGTGCTAGAAATGTATTAGGAGACTCCATAAAGATGGCTCCCACAGAGCAGACACATGGAAAAGCTGCTGTGTCCTCTGTGTTTAGCCCTCTGTAAAAATATATACAACTCAGGATCTTCTAATTCCCGTATACTCATATATAGAGCTCAGGATCCTCTAATTCCCCGTATACTCATATATAGAGCTCAGGATCTGCTAATTCCCCGTATACTCATATATAGAGCTCAGGATCCTCTAATTCCCCGTATACTGATATATAGAGCTCAGGATCCGCTAATTCCCCGTATACTCATATATAGAGCTCAGGATCCTCTAATTCCCCGTATACTCATATATAGAGCTCAGGATCCGCTAATTCCCCGTATACTCATATATAGAGCTCAGGATCCTCTAATTCCCCGTATACTCATATATAGAGCTCAGGATCCGCTAATTCCCCGTATACTCATATATAGAGCTCAGGATCCGCTAATTCCCCGTATGCTCATATGTAGAGCTCAGGATCCACTAATTCCCCGTATACTCATATATAGAGCTCAGGATCCTCTAATTCCCCGTATACTCATATATAGAGCTCAGGATCTGCTAATTCCCCGTATACTCATATATAGAGCTCAGGATCCGCTAATTCCCCGTATACTCATATATAGAGCTCAGGATCCTCTAATTCCCTGTATACTCATATATAGAGCTCAGGATCCTCTAATTCCCCGTATACTCATATATAGAGCTCACGATCCACTAATTCCCCGTATACTCATATATAGAGCTCAGGATCCTCTAATTCCCCGTATACTCATATATAGAGCTCAGGATCCGCTAATGCCCCGTATACTCATATATAGAGCTCAGGATCCGCTAATTCCCTTTATACTCATATATAGAGCTCAGGATCCTCTAATTCCCCGTATACTCATATATAGAGCTCAGGATCCGCTAATTCCCCGTATACTCATATATAGAGCTCAGGATCCGCTAATTCCCCGTATACTCATATATAGAGCTCAGGATTCACTAATTCCCCGTATACTCATATATAGAGCTCAGGATTCACTAATTCCCCGTATACTCATATATAGAGCTCAGGATCCTCTAATTCCCCGTATACTCATATATAGAGCCCAGGATCCTCTAATTCCCCGTATACTCATATATAGAGCCCAGGATCCACTAATTCCCCGTATACTCATATATAGAGCTCAGGATCCTCTAATTCCCCGTATACTCATACATAGAGCTCAGGATCCGCTAATTCCCCGTATACTCATATATTTATTTATTTTTATTTATAAAGGATTTTACCAGGAAGGATACATTGAGATTTCTCTCGTTTTCAAGTATGTCCTGGGTTCAAGAACATTGAAGTGTTACAGTTACAGAAATACAAAGTAATACAATGCAAGATATTAAGAAACAACACAAATATACAGATTAACAGAAAATAAATATGTAGGAAATATAGTCACTAGGTTACATGTTTACAGGTGCATTCTGTATTGAGGTATGTTAGTAAGGAGCTCTTGAGTGACTTTAGACTGGGGGAAGATTTGATGGTGTCTGGGAGGTTTTCCATAATTGTGGTGCTCTGTAGGAAAATGAGGATCGAGCCCTGTCTTTTTGTTTTGTGGTATTGCAAGTAAGGTGCTGGTCCTGGATCGGAGGTTATAGGATGAGGGAGCTGCTGGGGGAAGCAGTCTATTCAGGTAGGGTGGTAGCTTCCCAGAAAATCTCTTAAACACCAGGCTGGAAAGGTGAAGGGTGCGTTTAGACTCCAGCGATGGCCAGTTTAGCTCTTTTAACATGGTCACAATGGTGTGTCATGTAGTTACATTGTAATGCAAAGCGGCAGAAGGAGTTATACAATGTAGTAAGTTTCTGAAGATGTGTTTGCGGGGAGGCTGCTTACACTACATCTCCGTAATCAATAGCCGGCATAAGCATTTGTTGTACAATCTGCTTTCTTACCGTGGGGCTCAAGCAGGATTTGTTTCTGTACAGGGCACCTAGTTTGGAGTAAAGTTTAGATGAAAGTTTTTCGATGTGGGGGCCAAAAGATAGATTAGGGTCCAACCACATACCTAGATATTTGAGAGAAGTGACTCTGGTCAGCATGCCATTTGATTTTGTCCCAACACATAGATGGGGATTTTGCAATTTGTGTAGTTTAGGTTTTGTTCCAAAGAGCATCGTTACACTTTTGTCATTATTTAAAAAAAGTTTGTTGTGTTTGATCCACTTTTCTACCTCTGTGAATTATTCTTGCAGCACGGCCTCCAGCTGCGGGAGATTTTTTTTTGCTGGTATAGATTACAGTGTCGTCTGCGTACATATGTACAGTTGAGGCTTTGCAGTCGTTGGGCAGATCATTTATGAATATTGTGAATAGCAGGGGGCCTAGTATTGAGCCTTGGGGTACACCACATGTGACTGGGAGGGGGAGGGAGGAGCTGCCAGAAATTGACACATATTGTGATCAGTCGGATACATATGATTGAAACCAGGTTAACGTGCGATCACCAATGCCAGAGTTTTTAAGTTTTTCTAACAAGATGCCATGGTCTACTGTGTCAAACGCCTTGGCAAAATCAAGGAAGATGGCTTCAGTTAGGTTTCCTTGTTCCATCCCAGCTTGGATATCATTGCAGACTTTTAAAAGGGCGGTTGTAGTTGAGTGATTTGGACGAAAGCCTGATTGATCCGGGGTTAAGTAGTTCCAATATTGATAATAATCACGTAATTGTGTGTAGACACATTTTTCCAAAATTTTTGACATTACAGGGAGCAACGGTATCGGATGGTAGTTGGATACCAAAGTACTGTTGTAAGGATTCCGAGTCCCGACACTGAGTGTCACTCCTGGACACCTAGCTTCACACCTCTCCTTCTATGTATCAGCCGCCACTCGATCGACGATCGGAGAAGAATAAACACGCGTAGAAACAGTATCTCGTGTGCAAATAATTCTATTGATTCATTCTTGAGACAGATCATTTAAAGGCTTCAGGTGGGAGGATACAGGAAAAGAGAAGGGAGGGAACGGGGAGGACACATGGTGGTACAATATCGGGCGAGACGCAGCTCACCAATCACAAACATACATTGCATAGATTAATTGCATTAAGCTATATCAAAAGATGGGGCTTAGTTTAATTAGTAGTGAAACCCATCACCGCACGTAGCAAGTTATCAATTAACATTGGTCAGGTCGACATGAACTCGTCTTTAGGAACAAATCAATATTCGGCTCGGTCAACTGAAGTTATGTCAATAGAGAGATGAGCAGAAATGATCAAGGTACGGAAAAACATTTTTTAGCTGCGACAGCAGAATAAAGCTCATCATTAGAAGCAGGAATAGAAATCATGAGCAAAAGGCCTAGATGCAGAGATGTCCAGACTAAATTAATGGTCAATGTTAACAAGCACATAGAGAGTTGATTAGCAGTGCATCTCATTAGCAGCATTAACAGAATTAATACCTAACAACTCCCCCTTTTGTCGCAACTGCGACAATACGTCATATAAAACGTATTAATTCTCCCTTACCATTCTGTTGCTGGGTACATCGGTCGAATAGACAACCGATCAACTTATAGACCAAGTAGATGGAAAATATCATCACTAGGACCACTAGCAGACCAGCATGAATGCTCTTACCCATGGAACCTAGCCAGGAACCAATACCTAAGGACCAATCCCATCCATCGAACAGACCCTGTGCCTTCTCCCGGATATGGGACTGGACTTCCTCTAGGGTGTCTAACTCGTGGTGTATCGCCCCTGAATTATCAGGGATCCATGAACAGCAGGAGGAGCCTATTCTAGCACAAACTCCTCCCTCTGCGGCTAGCAGGTAGTCGAGGGCCATCCTATTCTGCAATGTAACTAACCTTATCTGTTCCTGTTCTGAGGATATCAACTGTATGGCTCCTCGAGTAGCATTGAATGCAGCATCTACTTCAGTAGCAATCAGGTTTAGCTTAACATACAAGCGAGCAACACCAAAAGCAGGCATCAAAGATAGGAAGAACATCTCAGTCGTAGAAGATTTAACTGTCAGTGCTCGTTTGCGTCTGGGTTTGGGGATGCGTATATGTGTCTTGGGTAATGTCTTAGAGACAGTGAAAGCGGGCATGATCTGTCCTATAAAACAGGGTTTCTTTAGGTGTACAGGTATGGTCTTGTATGCCCACTTATCACAGAGGTAATATACCCCTTCAGGTAAGGTAAGAACCAAACCTGGATTGGCCTTCTGGTGTTGTAAATACAACGAAGTAACATTCGGGGCTAGGAGATACTTGGAAGCGGCCTTAGCCCAGCGAATGATGGTAACATTCACATTTTCCTCTGGTTCTATGTGTGGGGATATCACATAGCTTTCCAAGTATGTTGTGCGTATGTACTGTGTTAGAACCAGCTGTACAGCCTCTATAGGTGTACATCTCTGAACCAGAGTGGTTATCAGGTACCAACAGAAGATACCCACGCAATTGGCCAATTGTTCTCTTTCCTTGTCTGTATGTGGACACACTGGATCATTACCCATACGCGGAAGCCATAGAGGGACATTGTAATCAAACACAAGCGTAGCGTTCACATCAGGTATGTTAGTACGATTATCATGGTTAACAAAAGCAAAAGCGCCAGACGTTATGGCATAAGCAAGATGTACTTTAGTGCGCGTTCCATCTCAGCTCTAGCCTCAGGTGCACTACGGAAATCAGTAAGCATGGTTTGGTTATCCTTTATCATGTCGGCTAACATCTGTGCAGTCCATGTTATCCCTATAAAGGGATAGCCATATTGTTGTGAATGTGGGGCATATCCGCATATCCAACAGGACTCATTCCTCATGTAGGATTCACTGTGTACAGCTTGTAGGGTTTGTATGAATACATTGTCTACCTCATATGCGGAATGTCTGCGGTTTCTATGTGTTGTAGCAGCAGTAGTGTTGGAACATGAAGAAGGATTTAGAGCAATGCAGGCACAATCAGTATAACACTCGATTAGCATATGTAATGCCACGATCAGTGGGAAGCCAATGGCGCATATCTTGGTTATCATTCCGACGGAGATGAGTCCTCCGGCGAAGGCGAATGCCATGGTTGGATCTTTGGTGGTGCGGCCTTTACTCGTGATGCGTGTATCCAGGCGGGTGAATCACTTGTCAGTACAGCAGTACGGGTAACAGCCACTACCGTCGTCGGAAGACCATATGGCAGATCCAGAGACTTGTGCCGGTGGAGTTCCTTCACAAGAACTTGATCTCCTGCGCGGAATGGATGTGTTGACTCGCTAGACGGAAAAACAGAAGACAAAGACACATCACCATAAACACTATTCAGTTTTTCTATCAACCGGGCCACATAATGTTCCTGGATCTGTTCCAGATCACCAGATAACATTATCGGTGGCCCTCCTTTGGTCCACGGTGTTGGGAACGGACGTCCCATCAAGATCTCAAATGGTGACATCTTTGTCTGTGCCATTGGAGTCATTCTAATCTCTGCCAATATGGCAGGTAGATAATCAGGCCAATTAGTGAATGTACCTTGTGTGGCCTTCCTTATCTTGTCCTTGATCGTGCGGTTGGATCGCTCGATCAGGACGGAGCTTTGCGGGTGGTACGGAATGTGGAACTTCCACTGTATTGACATAAGATTAACCACTTGTTGAACAAGTTTTGAGGTAAATGCTGGTCCTTTGTCAGAATCGATTGTCACCGGACAACCAAATCTGGGTATGATTTCCTTACATAAGATCTTAGCTGTGGTTCTTGCATCTTCTCTAGTAACAGCAAAGGCCTCAGGCCATTTGCTGAACCTATCTACTATAACAAGCAGATATTTAACACCACCTCTAGCTGTTGGCATGTGTGTGAAATCTAGTTGTAATTCCTGAAAAGGACCCTGAGCAGGGATTAGATGTTCATGTAATCCTACCCTTTTACCTTGCGTGTTGTTGCGGGCGCAGGTCAAGCATCGACTGATTTGGGCCTGCACCATCGATGTCGTGTCAGAAAACAAAAAACGCTTAGCCAATTCTGTACATGTGCGTTTAATCCCACGGTGGCCTATACCATGGAACTGTGCTATGAAGACGGGTGCAGCGGCTCTGGGTAGCCCAACCACCCCATCTTTGGACAATAGTCCTGTGGCATCTTCTGTCTGGCCCTGTGACTGCCAGAAGGATACATCTTCTGGAGCAGCAACTGCCTGTAGCTCTAGTAGCAATGTATCGCTTGGAAGTGTAGGAGGTGCAAGAAAGAAGTGTGTCTGTACAATGTTTGTTGTGTCATCAGTATCCGCTGCTTCGTTCGAAATAAGGTCAGCAAATTGGTTTCCCTTCGCTTGGAAAGAACCATCAGTGGCATGTCCTTTACACTTCACTACAGCTAACCTAGCAGGTAACTGTATGGCCTCAAGTAAGTCAGTTATGAGGTCTGCATGTGCTATTGTCTTACCGTCTGCTGTCAGGAAACCTCGTCTCGTCCACAATACACCAAAATCATGCACCACTCCAAATGCATACCTTGAATCTGTATATATCGTCACTTCCTCATCCTTGAACAACTCCCACGCTCTTGTCAGTGCTATCAGTTCTGCTGCTTGTGCTGATCCTTGTACTACTCTTCCTGAATCATGTATCATGTCTGGTAATTCTACCACTGCATATCCTGTCATGTATGATTGTCCGTGGGCCCACGGCATGACCCATCAACAAATATGTGACGTATGTGTTCACCCTCTAGTGGTGTAGACATAAGATCCATACGTGGAGAGGTCACTGCGTGTATGAGAGGTAAGCAGTCATGTTCGTCATCTTCTGGTGTGTTACGTAACCTGAGTAGGCTGTTCAGGGCATGTATGGGTCCTGAGGTTGGTGATGAGTACTTAACAGTCAGGTTCTGTGTGGCTGTGAGGATTATCTCATATCCTGAGAGTCGTTGTGCAGTCACATGTTGTGTGGTCAAGTTGTGTAATACTTTGAGTACGTGATGTGGTGTGTGTAATATCGTATCATGTGATAATGTAATGGCTTGTGCGGCTTCTACAGCCATCGCACATGCCGCTACAGCTCTTAAGCATGCTGGCATACCTTGTACTGGGAGAGGCAGCACCCTTGAAATGAATGCTGTCGGCCTTAGAACACCTCCATGAACCTGGGCCAGTACCGCCGCCATGGCCGTACAATCTTCTCGACAATACAAGTGAAAGGGTACATGATAACCTAGAGCAGGAGCGGATGACAACAATACCTTTAACATTTCATATGCGGTGCACATGGACTCGTCCCAGATCAGCATATCTGGTGCGTCCTGTCTTGTAGCTTTACGCAAAATATTGTCATAGTGGGAACAATCAGGAATCCAATGTCTGCAGAAATTGACCATACCTAGAAAGCTCATCATGTCTGTTTTGCTGGTGGGCTGGGCCAGCTGTGAAAGAGCTTCTATACGAGAGGTGGAGACATGCCTCTCACCTGGGGAAAGTGTGAAACCCAGGTATGTGACCTTTGGCTGGCAATACTGCAATTTTGACAAGGAAACCTTATGTCCCTCTGCTGCCAGGTGCACGAGCAGGGCTGACGTATCCTGCTTGCATGCATCTGCGTCTGAGCTACAGAGCAACAAGTCATCCGCATACTGCAATAGGACTGAACCAGACGGCGGCGCCCACTCTTTGAGGGTCTCACGGAGAGCTCTACAATAAGCAGAAGCGCTATCAACGAAACCCTGCGGCAGTCTTTCCCAACAGAATTGCGCTCCTTCAAATGTGAAGGCTAACAAGGGCTGTGTCTCCCTGTCCACTGGTATAGAAAAGAAGGCATTGGACAGGTCTATGACTGTGAACATTGTAGCTGTAGCAGGTATGGATGTGAGTAGTGAGTGTATGTCAGGTACGATAGGCGCTATGGGAATGATGACCTTGTTGAGTGCTCTGAAGTCTTGGGTGAAGCGAAAACCCTCACCCTTTGGGACTGGATTCACAGGTGTGTTGTAGGGTGATACTATTGGTCTCAGGATACCAGCTTCTAGGAACCTATGAATGAATTCCCTAATGCCTTCTGTTTTAGCTGGTCCCAATGGATATTGTTTCTGGTATACAGGCTCTGTGCCAGGTTTGAGTGTAGCTCTGAAAGGTGTACAGTCAATCAGTCCTACATCGTATGAATGTTGTGCCCATATTGTTTTTGGTACATCAGTCAAGGCCTCAGGAATGGTGAGTGCAGGGAAATGTCGTGTCCCATACTTATGGGATGATGTGATGGTCTGGAAACATGAATAGGATGATGTAACATCAAGGTCTCCCTGTGGCCCGCATGTGATCTGTATACCCAAGTCACCCAACACGTCACGTCCTAACAGGTTCACTGGACATGTGGGAAGGATGGAAAAACTACGTTTGGCAATTACAGTCCCATCGTCATCCCATATGCGTAATGGTGTGGTTCGTTTGGTTTCAGTCAAGACTCCATTAATTCCCATAGAAGACTCAGCATCTTCCAGGTCACCGTTATACCACTCACCCTTTATGGTAGATGTGGTAGCCCCTGTATCAACCAAAAACGGGATACACTGATCCTCCACTCGGATTTGAATGAGTGGGAGCTCAGTATGGGCGTTGGTAATCTGGACTAGGCTGAGGGCGTCTCCTTCCGGGCAGCCCTATTGTCTGTTTTGTGTTTGCCAGTCAATCTGATGTCTGGGTGGTCTGGCCTGTGTGTCTCTTGTGTCACTGTGTTGCGCAGCATGATAAGAGTTAGGCTGTTGTGGTGTGTACCCATCCTGTTGTCGAGCTGCCAGTGCTGGACACTGTGCTCGGAAATGCCCTATCTTCTTACAATAAAAACATGCATTGTCACGCTGCGCATCCTGACCACCTCTCCTGTCTCCCTGGTTATGATAACCCGATCTTCCTCTGCCTCTACCTCTCTGCTGCTGCTGTCCACTATTCCAACTTCCTCTATACTGTCCTTGAAACGCTAGCAACATACTTTTACCATCTTTAATGTTCCTTTCAAAACACCCAGCTGCGTCTTTAACCTGTAGTGTTCTTTCTATATCATCAGGCGATTGCGTAGGCCAATTATCAACCATTTGCTTCACCAATCTCTGTACATCAGGCAACAGGTTATTAACCAGCGTTATTAACCACCTGTTTCACCATCTCTCGTCAGTCCACCATCCTCTTTCCAGTTCGCACGAAAACGTTTCACAAATTGCGTTGCACTTTCATTCTTCTCCTGCTTACAAGCTAGGACAGCAGCCATAGACTTACGATTACCATGCATCACAATCCATTCAGTTAAAACAGATGCCCACATCTCATCTATCTTAATCTGTGTTCTTAAAGGGTAGTCTGTGTAATTTGTTACTGCCACCTCAGTGAGTAATGGACACTGGTCCCATCTGAATCTTCCATCACCATCATAACCCATCACACCATTTATAATCATTTGATAGTCTTCTACAGTAAACCTAAGCCCTTTCGTAGCTCTCTTTAGGTACTGTACTGTGGCTGCAGGTGATTTTACCGGGTCTGGGGCTCCTTTAATAATATCATTAATTACAGCCATTTCTACTGGGACTATAATTAAGTGTTCACCTGCTGACATGAAAGGGAATTGTTCAGTATACTCAGTGTATTCCTTCTGAGCCAGGGCTGCTTCCACTCGTTTATCTGGTTGTGGAAATGTGTTAGGGGGTCCTTTTTCACGTGTGGGATATCTGGTTTGAAGGTTCCCAAACTGGGCAGTCAGTATCTCAACCCCTTCCTCCTCTGCCGTTCTTTTAATGCCTTTCTGTGTACCCCCTGTATATACGTGTTCTAATGCAGCTTCTGCCTGTACTATCTCAATGGGGTCACCTGGTGCTTCTGTACCCCGTAGAAGGCCTGTAGCCTGTAAGGCTGAGGCTAGCACCTCTGGCTTTGTGGCATGTGGGAATAGAGTAGATGTTGGCGGGTATAGGGGTACATATGCTGGTGGTATGGGTGTAGGTGCAGTAGGGATGTATGTATGTATGGGTGCTTTTGTTCCAGGGGCATTGTAGTACGGGGCTAATTCAATCCATACTTTACCGCAAGACTTCATGTACTTCCGGTCCCACTTGGGGTCTCCCGTAAACCAAGGGAAGGCTTCTCTATCATTCAGACACAAACCTTTAATCATCTTAATATGCCAGTCATCCATTGCCCCCTTTGTAGGGAACGGGTCAGTGGATGATAGGCTGGTAGTCCATGAGTTGAGAAGATCTGTAAATGGAATCGTATAATAAGCACCAGCGATACGACCTACATAGTCGAAAGGAGTTTCATCCGGGAACGGCTTTGGATCCTTTGGGGCGTTTGTGCAGTTACCCGCTGTTTTCGGCAGGCTCTTACTGGTACGGTAGCGGATCCTGGGCTTTCCCCCTTTCGTTGTTCCCTTCTGTAGTGCCTTGAAATCAGGCACCTTCCCCTCGTCTCTCCGTGCCGTGGAGCTTGAGTTCCCCATCGTAACACCTATGTAGAAAAGACTACACAAACAAAGTCTACAAAAACAATATATACAGTACTATATTCTTAACCAATCACTGCTTGTACAGTTAATACAGTTACAGGAGAAGAGTTAGTACTTGTTAGATCACACTAAACACAAGCACAAAAAAAGCATACATCACACAGACACAATCTCCCCACTCTCTTATGCAAACACACAGCTTCGCTGCGCGTGTGGCTCTGATACATAGAAGAGTGTGTTCCTATCTCCTGATCACTATACTATCACTAAAATACGAGCAAAAACAAATAAACCTGTGCGCACCTCTATATACTTACTGACGTGCTCCCTAAGCACCGAACAGATATCTCTCTCCGAGAGATAAGGCAAAACCTGCTTCCGGTAGCAGTTGCCGTAACACTAAACACTATCCCAGCCTGGATAGTGGGATACGTAGTTGCTCTGGATAAGAGCAGCCCGTAACCCCAAACGTGGATACGTAATCCTACTGAGCAGGTAAAACAGTCAAAAGGACTTGCACGTACCTATTCACAGGATCCCACTTCTGACACCATAACTGTAAGGATTCCGAGTCCCGACACTGAGTGTCACTCCTGGACACCTAGCTTCACACCTCTCCTTCTATGTATCAGCCGCCACTCGATCGACGATCAGAGAAGAATAAACACGCGTAGAAACAGTATCTCGTGTGCAAATAATTCTATTGATTCATTCTTGAGACAGATCATTTAAAGGCTTCAGGTGGGAGGATACAGGAAAAGAGAAGGGAGGGAACGGGGTGGACACAGGGTGGTACAATATCGGGCGAGACGCAGCTCACCAATCACAAACATACATTGCATAGATTAATTGCATTAAGCTATATCAAAAGATGGGGCTTAGTTTAATTAGTAGTGAAACCCATCACCGCACGTAGCAAGTTATCAATTAACATTGGTCAGGTCGACATGAACTCGTCTTTAGGAACAAATCAATATTCGGCTCGGTCAACTGAAGTTATGTCAATAGAGAGATGAGCAGAAATGATCAAGGTACGGAAAAACATTTTTTAGCTGCGACAGCAGAATAAAGCTCATCATTAGAAGCAGGAATAGAAATCATGAGCAAAAGGCCTAGATGCAGAGATGTCCAGACTAAATTAATGGTCAATGTTAACAAGCACATAGAGAGTTGATTAGCAGTGCATTTCATTAGCAGCATTAACAGAATTAATACCTAACAACTGTCACCACTTTTATGGATATCTCTCGCAGTCTTCCAGAGTTTGGGTATGTATCCAGTCGCCAGTGATTCATTGATTAGGGTTGCAACAGGATTTGCAATTGCCGGCGCACTGATTTTCAGCAGCATTGCTGGTATTTGATCAGGTCCAGACTGGTATTTCATTTTTTGCTTACGGAGAAGTTTAGTAATGACACTGACAGGCACTGGTCTAAAACTGAATTCCTGTCTGATACAGGGACTTTGCACAGTTGAAGGGGCCTGACCTGCATGAGGCCGCTCTGATTGCTTGTCATTTCCTAGCTTGGCAATCAAAGTGGTGGCGCATCCAACAAAATAATCGTTAAAGGCATTTGCTACATCTAGGGGGTGTTGCAGGGTTTGGTTGTTTACTTTGACAGCAGCCGGCTGGGAGTGGACTGGGGTTACTTGTATGTTACTTATGGTTCTCCAAAAGTTTCTAGGGTTTGATATGTTATTGTTTAGATTTTCATTGAAGTAATGGGCTTTGGCCATTTTTGTTTGTTTTGTGCATTCATTCCGTCATTTTCGGTATTCGTAGTGATCGTTCATGGAACCAGTACTCTTGAAATTTGACCATAGTGAATCCCTAAGCTGGTACATTAGTGTAAGATCAGCTGTAACCCAGGGAAGATGGGTCCCTTTTACTCGCACTTTATGCAGCGGGGCATGGGAATTCCAGACTTGCAGGAGCTCAGACTGAAAGTATTCAACTGCACAGTCTAGGTCTGGGATTAGGTTTATCCTGTACCAGGGGAGCTGTTTAAGATCACTTAGGAAGGATTCAAGAATAAATTTCTTGAAAGACCTGGTGGTTATTACCTTTGGGGGAGATTTCATGGCCTTTATTTTGCACACGCAGTACACTAGACAATGGTCACTAAAGCTATTAGCAAGAACGCCTGCCTCCTGTATTCTATCAGGAGATGAGGAGAGAATCCAGTCCAGCAAGGTATGGTTAGGGCTTTTCATATTAATGTGAGTGGGGGAGGAGATTAATTGACTTAGCTGCAAAGTTTTAACCCTTTCACTGCTGAAGACATGTGGGGCACGTCCTCATTGATGCACGTTACATGCTGAGGACGTGCCCCACACGTCATCAGCTGTGCGGGACCCCCGGCAGAGATACTCACCTCTCTGTCCGGGGTCCCACGGCATTCTGACTTCAGCGTCCACAGACGCTGAAGTCAAGCTCCTCCCGGCGTAAATGACATCATCGCGCCATGCGCGATGACGTCATTTCCAGGTGACCCCCCCCCCGGCAATGCTGGGAGATAGCCTGGAAGGGAGGGGGGGGGATCCGTTCGGATCCCTCTCCCTCTCGATCGGGAAGGAGCAGCGCTAAAAGCCAGGCACCGCTTAAAAGGGGAGAGTCTCCCCTTTTAAGCGGTGCCTGGCTTTAACCCCTCAAGTGCCGGGTTGCACTTCAGCGCCTTGCAGCGCCGAAGTGCAGCCTATCTCCAGTGGGGGCCGCCATCTTGGATGGCGGCTCCACCCCCGGGTCTACCCTCGCTGCCTGACGTCATCACGCATAGCGTGATGACGTCAGATAGCCGGGGAACCCCTAGCTGCCGGGGATTTCCCAAGGAAATCCCCTGGTGGAGATAGGGGGTTCTTGTGAACCCTGATATCTCCAGAACCGTGGCAGCTAGGGGGTCATGGAGGGTGTCATTTGAAAGGCCTGAGCATGGCCTTTCGAATGATACCCAACATGACTAGGTAAAAAGTTAAAAAAATAATAATGAAAATAATAAATTTAAAAAAATAAATAAATAAGAAAAACCATGTTTTTTTTTTGTGTGTTGTTTTTATTAATGCAGCAATATTGTTCACATTTCAATTATAATGTGAACAATGATGCTGCACTAATGATTTTTTTCTATGGGGTGCGTTTGCTAAAAATCACTTAATTCCCCCCACAAAATGTAACAAGTCCCCATTTCAAATTTTTGTACAAGCGCACCCCATAGAAAACATAACCGCAAACGCTCATGTGCTAAAATGTGAAAAAAAACACTTTACACACTGCAGATGATTAAAAATTTAATTTTTATTTTATTTTTTTGTTATAATATACAGGCAGGACATGACGTATACATATAAAAATGATATATTATGAATCTGCGGAGTCTGCCGGAAAGAACGATATATAATATGTCTGGGTCATTTATTAAAATGTGGCTTTAAATCACGTTTAAACATGATGAGCGAAAGCGGTAAAAATGAGCTCAGCACACAGTGGTGAAATGCCTCAGCAGTGAAGGGGTTAAACAGTGAGCAGTGTTTATTGTTTTTAGGATTTAGCCAATCTGTATTAAAATTGCCGAGGACCAGCAGTTCACTTTTTTGGTTTTGGGCAAGTAGGTTATTAAGGATTTGAGATATGTCAGAGAGGGAGTGCACTGGAGAGCTCGGTGGACGATAGAACCCTGCAACAATGATTGATTTACTGAATGGGATCTCAATTATACCAGAGAGGAAATCAAAGGTGACAGGAGAGGTAGAAGTCTGTAAGGGGGTGAACTTTATGGACTCCTCAACATAAATAACAATTCCCCCTCCTCTCTTTGCTCTATCCTTTCTGTAACATGAATACCCCTGTATTGATATGGCAGAGTCTTGTACTTTTGGGGTTAACCATGATTCTGTGAGCACAATGATTTTGGGTTTGTAATAGCAACACCAAGCCTGAAGCTCATCCAATTTAGGGAGTAAACTTCGGATGTTACAGTGCACAAATGAGAGGCCTTTTTTAGTGGGGAGACTAAAAGTGGTGTCACCTATAGGACCATAGGTCCTATATAGGTTAGTTTCCACATCGTTTGCCAGGGAAAGTAGCAGGATAAATAGGAATTTGGACAGAGTTTTCTTTTGGTAATGTGGTTGCAGAGTTTTAAATCTTTGTGTGGGGGTAGGAGGGCTGGATTTTAACACTCTCCACCAGCACTCAGTTGATAGGTTAAAAGAACGATCCTCTAATTCGATCCTCTAATTCCCGTATACTCATATATATAGAGCTCAGGATCCTCTAATTCCCTGTATACTCCTATATAGAACTCAGGATCTGCTAATTCCCCGTATACTCATATATAGAGCTCAGGATCCGCTAATTCCCCGTATACTCATGTATATAGTGTAGTAGAATCTAGCTCGAGATATTAACTGCAATCGGCGAGGAAACCAAACGGACACTGGTCTTGTTCGGGAATTACAATTATTTAGGTCGACCCAGACTCAGAGGCACACGCAGGTGCCGACAGAAATTCTGAGTGCATTACAGAAAGAAAGATATATCTTATACATGTCTCATCTTCAATATCCCCCCTCCCCTCGTGTCCGGCTGTCCATATATAGGTACCGGAACTAATTAACCATCAGGAGGAGAAAAAGGGAGATGTTGATGAAAATGATCTAAAATCAACATGCTCTGTCCGGTGCCATCTGTGATAAGATTACAGGAAACTAAGCAGCGAGCGGCTTTGAGCTCAGAACATTTTTGTTATGCTTATGTGATTCCGAGGACTGTGAATTTCTCAATAATGCAACATCTTAAACATATCTTAAAGAGAGAGAATAATATCTCAAAACATATAGGTTACAAAATGGCTGCTCTCAGGCCAAGCTATATAATATCTGAATACATATCGATTACAAAATGGCCGCTCTCAGGCCAAGCTATATCATTTCCCCCCCTTTTTGGCGGAGAGTGCTTTATCTACATCCTCTCCTAGCCAAAATCCATTAAGGACCATTGTCCAGAGCGAGGGTATCACCGGGCCGGTTCCTGGCAACAAAAAGACAATAGTACCAGGTCCGTGGTGCGCCTCTGGACCTAGTGGGGACTACAGCAATAGTGATTGGTAATCCGGTGATGGTGTCTGGGTGTAGTTTAATTTAGCCAACAAATTATTTCTTGGAACTTGTAATGTAACTACATTCCTTTTGTCTCCGATTAGCTCTGAGGTTTCATTGGTCTGCATTATCCCAGTTACCCCGGAAAAGGTCATTATCTGCATTTCGGAACACACGGTCACATTTCAACAATATGAGACCAATTGTGATAGCACAAAAAATAAGAATCATAAAAACACAATTCGGTCTTAGAAATATCTTCTTTCTAGTCCCAAGGACTGCAGGTGGTATTGGTCCACGGGTCACCCTTCGGGTTTCCCGGTTTTCCATCGTTGGCAGGTGGTCAGGCATTATTATGGCCGTCAAAACACCTACTTGCTGGTCTGGGCAGGTGCTTTGGCTCGGATGAAACGTAACTTGAGCTGGTCAGAGCCACTGGCTACTACTCTCCACTGGGTTTCAGTGGCAGCTGCAGCAGGCCTGAGTCTGCAATGGTGTGTCCACGGCACAACTTCGACCACTTCCACTGCTGTGTAAGTGGATAACAAGACAAGTTAAGGATTTGGGCATAACGGAACTACCATCCGTTCTTTATCACAAACAGAATCACCTGGGCAATACTTATGTAGTGGCGGATACAGGAAATGAGGTAGATTATCACTGACACAAATGTTCAGTTTGTGCATTGTTTAACCCAACAACAATATTTGGTAACTCTGATCACTTTCTCCCAATGCCTGAAGGTCCCCCCTTATCCCACTTAACAAAGGGGTAGGTCTGCCAAACAGGAGCTCGTATGGGCTCAATTTCTAAAGTGGGGTTGGGCTGCATCTAATATGCAGTAGCACTATCGGCAGCACATCCAGACACTTCAGTGATGTCTCTTGGCACATTTTGACCATCAAAGTCTTTAAAATTCTGTTCATAGAAACATAGAAAATGTCGGCAGATAAGAACCTTTCGGCCCATCTAGTCTGCCCAATTACATGGATACTTTACCTGGATTTATCTTTTGTTTAGGATAGCCTTATGCCTATCCCATACCTGCCTAAATTCCATTACTGTTTTGGCCTCTACCACTTCTACTGGAAGGCTGTTCCATGTATCCACCACCCTCTCAGTAAAATAATGCTTCCTGATGTTACTTTTAAACCTTTGCCCCTCTAATCTAAGACTATGTCCTCTTGTTTTGCTACTTTGTTTCCTTTTAAATATACTCCCTTCCTCTACCTTGTGGATTCCCTTTACGTATTTAAATGTTTCTATCATATCTCTCCTCTGTCTCGTCTTTTTTCCAAGCTTTACATGTTAAGATCATTAAGCCTTTCCTGGTAACTTTTCTCCTTCAAGGCATACACCATTTTAGTAGCCCTTCTCTGAACTCTCTCTAAGATGTCTATATCCTTCTGGAGATACGGTCTCCAGTACTGCACACAGTACTCCAAGTGAGGTCTCACCAGTGCTCTGTACAGTGGCATGAGCACTTCCCTTTTCCTACTGCTAATACCTCTCCCTACACAACCAAGCATTCTGCTAGCATTTCCTGCTGCTCTATTACATTGACGACTTACCCTTAGATCCTCTCCAATAATAACCCCTAAATCCCTTTCCTCAGATGTTGAGGTTAGGACTGTATCAAATATTCTATATTCAGCCCTTGGGTTTTTAAGCCCCAGGTGCATTATCTTGCATTATCTTGCATTAAAACTCAATTGGCACAGCTCCCACCATTTTTTTAGTTTACCTAAATCATTTGGCTGATCCCTCCAGGAACG
Organism: Leptobrachium leishanense; assembly: GCA_009667805.1. NCBI lineage: Eukaryota > Metazoa > Chordata > Amphibia > Anura > Megophryidae > Leptobrachium > Leptobrachium leishanense. The sequence goes on along the minus strand of CM019068.1, from coordinate 183,023,379 downwards.
TCAACCCTGTTGCAAATCTTTGTGTCCTCAGCAAAAAGACATACTTTACCATTAATACCTTCTGCAATATCACTAATAAAAATATTAAAGAGAATGGGTCCAAGTACTGACCCCTGAGGTACCCCACTGGTAACAAGACCTTGCGCCGAATAAACTCCATTTACCAGAACCATCTGTTGCCTGTCACTCAGCTACTGCCTAATCCATTCAACAATATTGGAATCCAAGATCAAAGATTGCAATTTATTGATAAGCCTTCTATGCGGAACAGTATCAAAAGCCTTACTGAAATCTAAATAAGCAATGTCTACTGCACCACCCAGCGTCTATTATTTTTGTTACCCAATCAAAAAGTCAATAAGATTAGTTTGGCATGATCTCCCTGAGGTAAACCCATGTTGTTTCTGATCCTGTAATCTATGTGTTTTTAGATGTGCAACAATCCTTTCCTTTAACATGGTTTCCATTAAATTCCCCACTACTGACGTAAGACTAACTGGCCTATAGTTCCCCGATTCCTCCCTACTACCTTTCTTGTAAATGGGCACAACGTTTGCCAATTTCCAGTCTTCTGGGACGACTCCTGTTAACGGTTTTGCTATTACACCACTGAGCTCTTTTAATAACTTAGGGTGGATCCCATCAGGCCCCATTGACTTATTTGTCTTTACTAGGGTTGCACCGATACCGATACTAGTATCGATATTGGTGCCTATACCGGGTACTGCAGGAGTACTTGGTACTCGTGCAGTACCCCCGATATTTTTTTCCAATACCGGAAGCCGGCATTGAGCCGGCTTGCCGGCATCAGAGGGGCTGGGGCGGCTGTCCGAATGCTCTATCGGCATTCGGACAGGCCCTGCAGCTGCTCACCCCACTTTGTTTATACTTACCTTCCTTTAGCGACGCCGGGAAAGTCTTCGCGCGCGTGCTCCTTGGAAGGTCCCCTGCCGCGACCACGTGGGACCATGTGATCGCGGCTGGGGTCCTTCCAACGAGCGCACGCGTGGAAACTTTCCCGGCGTCGCTAAAGGAAGGTAAGTATAAACAAAGTGAGCAGCTGCAGGGCCTGTCCGAATGCCGATAGAGCATTCGGACAGGCCCTGCAGCTGGTCTCCGCTCATACTTACCTTCCTTTAGCGACGCCGGGAAAGTTTCCCCGCGTGCGCTCGTTGAAAGGACCCCAGCCGCGATCACATGGTTCCACGTGGTCGCGGCTGGGGACCTTCCAAGGAGCGTGCGCGAAGACTTTCCTGGCGTCGCTAAAGGAAGGTAAGTATGAGCGGAGAACTCCAGGTGACCTGGGGGCAAATCCATGAGCTGGGGGGCATTTCCATGAGCTGGGGCATTTCCATGAGCTGGGGCATTTCCATGAGCTGTGGCATTTCAATGAGCTGGGGGGGCATTTCCATGAGCTGGGGGGCATTTCCATGAGCTGGGGCAAATCCATGAGCTGGGGCATTATCCATGAGCTGGGGCAAATCCATGAGCTGGGGCAATATCCATGAACTGGGGGCATTATCCATGAGCTGGGGCAATATCCATGAGCTGGGGCAATATCCATGAGCTGGGGCAATTATCCATGAGCTGGGGGGCAGTATTCATGAGCTGGGGGGCAGTATTCATGAGCTGGGGGGCAGTATCCATGAGCTGGGGCATTATCCATGAGCTGGGGCATATCCATGAGCTGGGGGCATTATCCATGAGCTGGGGGCATTATCCATGAGCTGGGGGCATTATCCATGAGCTGGGGGGCAAATCCATGAGACCTGGGGGCTTTATATGAGGTCTGTTCTTATTGGAAAGCGGTCACATGACATAAGATAAAAGTATCGGTACTCGGTATTGGTGAGTACTTGAAGAAAAAAGTATCGGTACTCGTACTCGGTCTTAAAAAAGTGGTATCGGTGCATCCCTAGTCTTTACTTTAGACAGTTGCTGTAGAACCTCCTCCTCTGTAAACTCATATGTAAATATAAACTGAGGTCCCTTTCCTTCCTTTTCTTCTGCAAAGACTGAACAAATATTCATTGAGGCAGTCAGCGAGACTTTTATCCTCTTCTACATACCTTCCTTCCTTTGTTTTTAATCTAACTAATCCTCGTTTTACTTTTCTCTTCTCATTTATGTATCTAAAAAATGTTTTGTCCCCCTTTTTTACTGACTGAGCTATTTTCTCTTCTGTGTGTACTTTGGAAGCATGTTCATGTTTTATGGAACTTTGAGGTCTATAAGCAGTATGCAGTTTCTAGGTGATGTCCAAGTTGTTGCAGACAGATCTGTACGAAGGCTGGTCCCTTGTCCGACCCAATTTCAAGAGGTAATCCATGCCGGGGGATAAACTCTTTCAGGAGGCACTTCACTACCTCTGCAGTTCTCCGTCCTAGTTGGGTAGGCTTCAATTCATCCAGTCAGAGTGCACACTAGCACTAGGAGATACTTGTACCCTTTGCAGGGTGGAAGTACGGTAAAGTCAATCTGAAGTAAGGCGATAATCCGATGGGTTATACTCCTGGCTGTTGTGATGGGCCTGATCTGGGGTTATTCTTAGCACAAGTGACACACTGTTCCATGGCAGTCTTCCCTCCATGGGTGCTGGCGTGTTGGGCCCGGACAATCTCTGGTGCCAATGTGGCAGGTAGGACTATTTGTCTGCTGGCTAGCTGGAACCATCCATCTTCTCTGAATCTTCCGGGTTCTTCAGAAAACCTCTTTTGCTCTTTTTCAGAGTATGCTGGAGTCCAGTGGGCAAGTGGCGGTGGCAGCAAGGGGATTGTCAGGGAGAGAATCTTCTTGTAACTCTGGAGTTTCTCCCTGGGTCCCCAAATGAACTCACTTCTTGGTTTCATATTTTTCCCATGCAAAATATATCAGGTCTCGCCGTTCCCATCTGTTTTTCACGGTAAACATAAACTAGTTCAGAATGCTATCCTTTACGTTCGGCAGACATTTTTCAACCAGTATTTCTATCAGGAAGAATTTCACCAAAGGGGCCTGGTATATCTTGGCTCCTAGTTCTCTCAGACACTTCAGAATCCGGGTAATCCGTAGATTGTTGTGACTGTTGGAATTCAGGTTTTCAAATCTTCCCGTTTTACTTCTGTATCTTCTCTTGTTAGAGTAATGCCGTAGAAGCTCAGCATTAGCTCGTAGCCTTCAAGGAGCCTTTGCTGGACTCCTTTGTTCTGCTTAATGATTGCGAGCTCAGTCTTCGTCAGCTTCTTGGCCCATTCATTCTGTCCTTGCTCTTGGAGAGGGAATAGCCATTGGATATAGGAATGGTTGTATTCCAGTATTTCGTATCTATCTTGCCACTGCTGGAGGATTACTTCAATGAATTCTCCATTTGGTTCAAACCACCGTTTGTTCAGCTAGGATTCCAGATTTGGCATGTCAGGTGGAATACTGGTCAGATGGGTGAGGACTTCAGAGAGGTCTGGATAATTGTCTCGATAGCTTTTCAGACCTTTAGCAATTTGACGTTGCTGTTCCTTTTGATAGCTGTTGGTCTTCTGTTGCTGCCATTCTTTATCCTCTTCTTCATCCCAGGAGTCTGTTTCGTCCTTTTTTGTAGGGGTTCTTCCCTGGGTGTTCTCCTGCGAGGGTTTAGATTGGGCCAGGCAAGAGAATACAGTGCCAGTGGAATGAAGAGTGTTGGGCTCTGGGGTCAGCTCTGGAGTTATTCTAGCTGCTTCTTTTGTGGTCAGGTTAGCTTTCCGGTTGCCTCTAGGTACTTCCTCTTTTCTTTTCTGGTGTCCTCTGCAGTGAACAATGCAGTGAACAATGCTGACAGCCTTTGGTTTCCAGACTGCATCCAAAAGCTGAAGTAATTCTTTGGCGTATTTTACTTGCTTGCCTGCTGAGGTCAGTAGGCCGCGTTCCTTGTTGAGTGCAGTGTGCGCCGTATTGTCTGAGCTGAAACTTCAGTACCCGCATCTGACAAATCTTTTCTCAGCAGTCACACGGGGACTTTTCTCCACTCTACGCTTCAGGTAGCGCACAGCAGTCGAAGTCAGCATCTTCTTTCTGCCACGACCAGGTAGCGTTTCAACAGTGCCCTTTGCCTTGAATTTTGCAAATGATGCTTCCTATGGTCTCTCTTGGTATGTTTAACATCTTTGCAATCTTCTTATAGCCATTGCCCTTCCTGTGAAGAGTAATCACCTCTTCTCTTGTCTTCTTGGACCATTCTCTTGACTTCACCATGTTTGTAACCACACCAGTAAATGTCTAGAAGGAGCTGAGTATCACAGTAATTTTAAACCTGCCTAATTGGTGCTTATTATGCTTTATTGCTGCTCCGTGACATCCACAGGTGTTTTCAATACCTGATTGAAAACACTTGAATGAACCTCTGTTCTTCAGAGTGGTAGTCTTTAAGAGGTTGAGTAATTGTGTCAATGAAGAATTCACAAAAGAAACATTTACTACTGTATTACAAAACCAATTGATGTCATTTTAGTTGCATATGGTTCTTTAAAAAGTCCTTGTAGGATTTCATTCTGAATACAATTACAAATGTACACTAAATTCCCTAAAACCCTTTACAGCATTAGGGGTTGAATAATTTTGAACACAACTGTATATAATCAATATATTCTATAATAGTAGCATAGAAAATAATATTAAGAAATATTTTGAAGTATATTATGATAGTAGTTACGGAAGAATAGAAATAAGCTGTTTTAACTGAAGAATAGAAGTATTCTGCTGACTTAATTGCAAAGGAATGTCTTTATTGATAAGAGTAGCTCAGAAAACCTTGAATAAGCAGGCTAGTAGAGAAAGAGGGCTCTAAATATTAAATCAAATATGACAGTTCCAGACACCAGTCTGTAAGACAGAGAAGGTTCTTTTTTTCAAAATTGATAAGAGAGATTAAACTATGATCTCTGTTATATGATTCAAATGAATATTAAATATATTTTATTTGAAAATCAACACTGCCATCTTGTGGTGTAGTAAAGGTTGACAGTTTTCTGGATCTTATAGACATACACTATATGCTAGGTAGGGAAGTACGTAATAAATGACGTGGAATTCCTCTATAACTAAACAGAACACAATGAGTGGAGGGCATTCAGTCATTCGGCATTCATTCAGACAACTTCACTTCTCCCTCTCAGGACTTTACCCTTATGCATTGACTCATCTCTATCACTTATTACAAGAGCATGCTCAAGGAGATGCTAGAAAAAAGATACTCTCACAAAGAAACATAGAAACTAAGATATAATATCTTATAAATACTCTCACATATTCCAAAACAATATATTATATACAAAGAATTTATTGCTGCTGCAAGAAGACTGCAGAAACGTTTGAATCCAGATCTTGGACAGGTAAGGTATGGAAAACAAATAGTGGCATTAATGTAAATATATATATGGGTGTGTATCTTGCAATAGATATAGACTGAGATTTTTCTCAGGTACCGTTAGATCTGGAATCTTCAAAAATATTTCTAACCCGCAGTATAGAACTATCATAAAGAAGAATCTGATAAAAGGATATAATTTATCCTAAAGTATTTGTTGCAATGATATACAAATATATATATTGAATTTGGAAGTTACTGTGATTGAAGAATTAAACAGGGCTGTTATAACCTATAACTTAAAAGCAGAAGATTAGAAACGTAATTCTCGTTATTAGGGGAGGATTCACTAAATAAGTTTTTATTATTCTATAAATAGAATAAGTGATAGCTCATCTTTTTGTAGATCCAGGTAGCACAAGGAGATATACTTATATATCTACAAGCTACTAGCTTGTTTTAAAAATTGGTTTGCTGGGAATACATGTTGATTGTTTTCTTTAAGCAGGATGTTTATTAAGTGAACTAACCATCTGTGTATTAGGTACTAATTGATGAAAGTAAATGGTATTAACCATATATATATATATATACAGTTACTAACAGGATAATATATGTCTAAAGCTAGAGATCTGTGTGCTGATGGATGATGTTGTGTTTTATAAATCTTTGATCATGTTGAGAGATTAAAATCTTTTTGCATACATAATAAATATATATATATTTATCTAAACTGGTTGGTTCTATTTTTTAAAACTAAAACGCGTACAATTAAAAGAATTTAGGAGAACTTCTGAGAAATACAAACGAGATAAATTGTTGTTGTTTATATCTCGTATAAATTTCTTACCTGATTAATATCTCCGACACTGTATAGCCGACTAATCCATAACCTGAGTCTGTATGGCTAATCTGATAATCTGCGCAGTATTGTATAACCTGTCTGTACGGTAGGGTTCCCACCCATCTGTTTTTCACCCGGACTATCCGTTTTTTGAGTCATGTGTCCGGGTTTCAGATCACCTGTCACCCGGACACATGACTCGGACCCATGTGCCTTCTGCATCCCTGTAAACATACCGCGTTCCTCTGGCTATTACAAAAGCTGCAGCAGAGGTTTGTGTGCTCTGCTGCCGCTCGTTGAAGGTGTTATTCACTCGCACGCTGGCTGCGAGTGAGTGAGAGATGGATGCTGCAGCTCTGCTGACAAGTAGGGGGAGGTTACATCACATAGTGTGCTCAGTGACGTCTCTTCCAGTTCCCCACTCTGCCAGGTCCGCTTCCTCCTACCATCAGCCCCTTGCAGGCTTGCTCCCGCGCAGGAAGGCAGGCAGGCACACGTGATTAGGTTTGGGGACCTCACCACCACTTTCTCATTGGGAGAGGCGTGCAGAGTTTTGTGAGTGCAGCAGCTGCTGGATAGGAATCACCCTGAAGAATCTGGTTTCATTCTCCTCAAGCTCCAAGAATAAGGTGACAAGTCAGTAATAAGCTAAAATTATCTCAATGAAAAGTAACCCCCTCTCACCAACAGTGTGCCATATACATACTACTGTGCCATGCAGGAGTGTGCCATATACATACCAGCCTGCAAGCAGTGTGCCATATACATACCAGTGTGCCATGCAGGATTGTGCCATATACATACCAGGTTGCAAGCAGTGTGCCATATACATACCAGTGTGCCATGCAGGAGTGTGCCATATACATACCAGTCTGCAAGCAGTGTGCCATATACATACCAGTCTGCAAGCAGTGTGCCATATACATACCAGTGTGCCATGCAGGAGTGTGCCATATACATACCAGTCTGCAAGCAGTGTGCCATATACATACCAGTGTGCCATGCATGAGCGTGCCATATACATAGCAGTCTGCAAGCAGTGTGCCATATACATACCAGTGTGCCATGCATGAGCGTGCCATATACATACCAGTGTGCCATGCAGGATTGTGCCATATACATACCAGTTGTGTTCAAAATTATTCAACCCCCAATGCTGTAAAGGGTTTTAGGGAATTTAGTGTACATTTGTAAATGTATTCAGAATGAAATCCTACAAGGACTTTTTAAAGAACCATATGCAACTAAAATGACATCAATTGGTTTTGTAATACAGTAGTAAATGTTTCTTTTGTGAATTTTTCATTGACACAATTATTCAACCCCTTAAAGACTACCACTCTGAAGAACAGAGGTTCATTCAAGTGTTTTCAATCAGGTATTGAAAACACCTGTGGATGTCACGGAGCAGCAATAAAGCATAATAAGCACCAATTAGGCAGCTTTAAAATGACTGTGATACTCAGCTCCTTCTAGACATTTACTGGGGTGGTTACAAACATGGTGAAGTCAAGAGAATGGTCCAGGAAGACAAGAGTAGAGGTGATTACTCTTCACAGGAAGGGCAATGGCTATAAGAAGATTGCAAAGATGTTAAACATACCAAGAGACACCATAGGAAGCATCATTTGCAAATTCAAGGCAAAGGGCACTGTTGAAACGCTACCTGGTCATGGCAGAAAGAAGATGCTCACTTTGACTGCTGTGCGCTACCTGAAGCGTAGAGTGGAGAAAAGTCCCCGTGTGACTGCTGAGGAACTGAGAAAAGATTTGTCAGATGTGGGTACTGAAGTTTCAGCTCAGACAATACGGCGCACACTGTGTAATGAAGGCCTCCATGCCCGAACTCCCAGGCGCACCCCCTTGCTGTCTCCAAAGAATAAGAAGAGTCGACTGCAGTATGCCAAAAGTCATGTGGACAAACCACAGAAGTTTTGGGATAGTGTTCTGTGGACTGATGAAACAAAATTAGAACTGTTTGGGCCCATGGATCAACCCTATGTTTGGAGGAGGAAGAACAAGGCCTATGAAGAAAAGAACACCTTGCCTACTGTGAAGCATGGCGGGGGGTCAATCATGCTTTGGGGCTGTTTTGCTTCTGCAGGTACAGGGAAGCTTCAGCGTGTGCAAGGTACCATGAATTCTCTTCAGTACCAGGAGATATTGGATGACAATGTGATGCAGTCTGTCACAAACCTGAGGCTTGGGAGACGTTGGACCTTTCAACAGGACAATGATCCCAAGCATACCTCCAAGTCCACTAGACCATGGTTGCAGATTAAAGGCTGGAACATTTTGGAGTGGCCATCGCAGTCACCTGACTTAAATCCGATTGAGAACCTCTGGTGGGACTTACAGAAAGCAGTTGCAGTGCGCAAGCCTAAGAATGTGACTGAACTGGAGGCTTTTGCCCATGACGAATGGGCGAAGATACCCGTAGATCGCTGCAAGACACTTGTGTCAAGCTATGCTTCACGTTTAAAAGCTGTTATAACTGTAAAAGGATGTTGTACTAAGTACTAAGATTGAATGTCACTTGGGGGTTGAATAAAACTGATAATGATGTGAGCACAGAAAAGACATTTGTGGTTATTTCATTATAAATGTTATATTTGTCTGACCTACACGTGCCTCTTTGATTTAATTGTAAGCAAGATGACTGAATGATCAAAATCAATGTCAAACTGGCCAAAACACTCAATTTCAGTGGGGTTGAATAATTTTGAACACAACTGTATATACGTGTCATAAATATATTTATGCATAGCTATACATATATTGTTGCATATATTTTAACTTAAATGTTTATACCAGAAAAGAAAAATATCTTTAATTAAAAAAAACAGACCTATAAATTGTCTCTGATGTGTCTAGCACTTAGAGTCTACCATATATCAAATAAAGACTTGGCATCATAATATCTACCGATTATATTCTAACACTTATTTTTAAACACACATACCTCTTATAGTTTACCTTCAAATGAACTTATTTCTAAAAAAAATCTGAGTTCATTCTAAAACTAGGTTAAAGTTGAGAAAGACTTTACATATAAAAGTATAGATATACGATTAAACAAGATGGCTACAGGCATCCATTTTGTTTTTCTCTGAAAATACCTGCCAACAGATCTAACAAATTCAAATCCAAAACAGATTTAAACAATGTGATCAAAATTCTCCTCTGCTTTCTATGGAAAGCAGGCCAATATAGAAGCAGGTTACCTGACTCAGATGCTTGCGCCAGAAACGAGATTCCCGTGACCCAGTGCATCCCAGTCATTCCTGGACGGTCAACCCCTTGATATGTATTTTGCAAGCATCACAGAAATGGCCACGGTCCAGTGATGATGGAGATAGCTGCTTTGTCACCAGACCCAGTGATCATACAGGAAACAGAACTCGAGTGAGAATAATAGACCAGGACACAAGTGCTGTCTTGGGTGGTTCTTATTACTCTAGGGCAAATTACATACATTCAGTAGTTTTGTCAGAAATAGGAGTGTCACAAATTCATGGATTACAAACCAATACGTCAGTAGTATAGGAAACATGTTTTTTCTACTTTGGGCAGTACCTAGACTTACACAAACATTTCCTGTCCTTGCCTAGTAGGCACGACTAAATTGACGTCACAGCTATATCCTGTTCTAGAAATAGGAATGTTCCATAGGATATATGAACAATAACCATGTGTATCCCTCCCTTCCTCTCGGCCAGTCAGCCTCTCTTAGTTTCTAGAGGAAATGGAGTTGAATAGAAAATTTGCACTCCTTAATAAAAAACAGGAAGCCAAGAGAAAGAACATACTCAGCATTACCTCATGAACACATTAGGCATTTACTGAGCAGTCAATCAGGCCCTATATATTTATATAGCTATCAAATATTACTAGAATATAGAAATATGTATATCGTGAATTAGCTACCATATTTCAAAATTCCTTTTAATCCGTCTTTTGATCACGAATCAAGTGATCATTAATTAAAAAAGAAAACTAAACTAAACTAAACTAATGAACCTATTACAAGTGGGGTTACATTGTCATCATATTATACATATCATTCCAATACGTAGAAATAAAAAAAAGAAAAAGAGAGGTTAGTAATTACTCATAGGAGGGGAACATTGAAGAGGAATCAAAGTAGGTGGGGGTGGAAGTATAGGATAGGCTGGGTAGGATAGGCTGAGGTGAGTTAGAAACTAAACATTTCTCAAGGCACAGCATCAACAATTTGTAAAAAATGTCAATAACAAGAATAATCATAACGAGATACATTAAACCATGTAAAATAGTTGAACCTAGGCTACCAAAAATAGAACTAAAGCCAAAGGTCCAATCAAATCCATCTAAGGGACTTGATACTTTCCTGAGTTGGGTTTGAATTTCCTCAATATCATGTATATCTTGAGAAACTTCACCTGAAATGTCATCAATGTGAAAACAACAATGGGTCAAATTAAGAAGACCACATACACCACCCTCCTTCATTAACAAATAATCAAGGGCCATACAATTCTGAATTACTGCATCTCTAATCTGACGTTGCTCAGCAGAAAGAACTGCTAGAGCATGTGTAGTGTGATTAAACAAGTCATCAACTAAGTCTACAAAAAGGTTCATTTTTAGAATACAAACGAGCAACACCATATGCGGGTAGCAAGATTCCACCAAATCGCTCTGCCTCAGAGGTTTTGACAGATATGGAGGAGCGACGAGAGCGATGTACAGTGTTATGTAGGTCTATGCGCATACCAGGCGGAACATAAGGGTGAATAGTATGAGATGGACCAATAGGACCCAAAACACATTCACCAACATAAGTTCTAGGTATTACCAAATATGCCCATTTACCACATAACCAGTAAAAAGGGGGGTTAAGGGGCAAGGTAGCATAAGCATCAATATAATATGTTGCAACCATTATCATACTAGAGTATGTGCCATCTCCCACTTGCAAGGTCCAATCTTTTGGACTGTTGGAATCATGTAAGTTAAGTTTCCCAAAAGATGCTACATTCCACACAGTATTTTTAAACAAAACATGGGTAGCATTAACTTGGGATGCGTTAATACATCCAAACATGAAATCAGCAGAGTTGGCGTTGCCAACACTTACAGGGAAAGTTTTATACATCCATTGCCATAAACTTACACATTTATCTGGTATACCTGGGTTAGAACAAAGGGGGAGGACACTAACTTAGAATGCCAAGGGGTGCTGAACCAGGAAGAAGAACTATTACCGTAAAGAAAGGAAACACGAAAAGTGGCTTGTAGATTCATCTCAGAATTATTAGGGACATACATATGATCCATTATAACCTGGCAAGGAGGTTCCTTTCTGTTAGGTTCTGGTAAAGGCATTCTACCAGTCATGTTAATTCTCATTCGTATCACTGCAGTACCACGATGTTCCTGTAAGAGGGGAGCACGTATAAAAGTGGCACCGGGATTGTTAGTAGTTTTAGAGAAAGTAGGCAATGTAAACAAATCATCATCAAAAAGACTTAGATTCAAAGCAACTCCTTCATACGGTATACCATATTTAGAACTAGTCGGTTTGGCCATACATATCCAGCAGGACTTGTTGAAACCTGAAAGTTCATATATAGTCTGAGCAGCATGTGCATAGTTATTAGGTCGATGCAAGTCTCTTTTCAAACGCATATTAAGAACTGGGGGACGAGCAAAGGAGATATTGTGGGGACCTACAATTATCTTTCCAAAAACATCTGTGATAGTAACATGAACTACCAGTAAGTATGATGAAATAAATCATAATGATTAAAAGCGAACCAACAAAAATAAAACAGTTCTTGGAAAAAGAGCAACACATCTCGGTAGTAGTTCTAGCAATAGACACTGCAAGTGTAAAATCAGAGTTAATACAATATGTATTGCTTTGTGAAAAGGGAAAGTTCATCAAAAAATAAACAGTTCGTGTAAATGAGGAAAAAAGTACTACTCTTCAGGTTGAATAGGAAAGTTAATAGGCATAAAAAATTAATTGGGGGGGAACGATTCTTCAGCTGGGAAACCAGCCAACAGGTTAGCAGGGGCTTACAACTGCTGTGGCCCACACTCCAGATTCATCAGTGGGGTACGTCACAGGAGGAGGTCATCTAGAAGCAGGGGTCAGCGATTCCACGTCTGGGGTTGAGGTCACAGGTGGATCAGGAATGAAGTCATCAGGGATGAATGGCGCTTTCTTTATCCTTGATGCATGGATCCAGGAAGGTGATTCATCAGTCAGCACGGCAGTTCTGGTCACAGCAAGGACGGTAGTCGGCTCTCCATATGGTGGATCAATGGTTTTGTGACGATGCAGGGCCTTCACGAGCCCCTGATCTCCTGGAACAAAACGGTGAGTAGGATCTGTGGAGAGAGGCGGAAAAGAGCAGGAGACCGTTCTATGGAAATTATGCAATGTTTTAAGCAATTGAGTAACATATGCTTCTCTAAATTCATCCAGATCACCTGGTAACATTACCAGGGGACCTTGCTTAGGAATCCATGGGGTAGGAAAGGGTCTTCCCATGAGAACTTCAAAGGGGGAGAGGCCAGTGACAGAATGGGTAGTCATTCTTATTTCTGCAAGAATGGCTGGAAGGTAATCCGGCCAGTTCTTGAAGGTACCCTCAGTAGCTTTTCTAAGTTTATTTTTGATATTTCTATTTTGCCGTTCCACGATTCCGGAACTTTCCGCATGGTATGGGCAATGAAACTTCCATTGAATGGCCATTAATTTTACCAATTCCTGTGTGATCTTGGAGGTAAAGGCAGGACCATTATCTGAATCAATAGATATGGGGCATCCATATCTGGGTATTCATTCTTTACAAAGAATTTTGGCAACAGTTCTGGCATTTTCTCTTGCAGTAGGGAAGGCTTCAGGCCATCTAGAAAACTTGTCAACTATTACCAGAAGGTATTTCAGGTTACCTTTTGCAGTGGGCATGTGTGTAAAATCAATTTGGAGTTCCTGGAATGGACCATTAGCAGGCGGTAGGTGTTGAGTTTTAATTTTTGGGCCCTGTGTATTATTTCTGGCACATATAAGGCAACGAGAAAGTTGGGAATTAATCATAGCCTTAAGATTACAAACAGAAAAATGCTTAGCTATTTCGCTGTATGTGAGTTTACGAGATCTGTGGCCAGGACCGTGAAAAGAAAAAATAAAGATTGGCGCTGCTGCAGCAGGTAAGCCCACTCTCCCTCCTTTAAATCTATCACACATCAGGCGGAATTTCTTGAGACAACACAAGGCCTTCTGAGGCCCAATGATAAACATCAGCTTCAGTAGCACCTGCCTGGAGTTCTTTAAGCATACATTTCTGGGGCAGCAGAAAGGAGAAAGGTAGCAGGTGACAATTGGAGGGTGAGGAAGAAGAGAAATGGTAGGAGATGAAAGAGCAGCAGCTTTAGACTTAGCGTCAGCAAAGTGATTGCCACGAGAAACAAAAGAGTCAACAGGATCATGACCTTTGCATTTAACAACAGCAAGACGAGAAGGCAATAGAATAGCAGACAGGAGATCAGAAATCAGATCAGAATGAGAAATAGGACGTCCATCAGCCGTAGTAAAACCACGGCGATGCCATAGTGCACCAAAATCATGCACAACCCCAAATGCATAACGAGAGTCAGTATAAATGGTGACAGGGAGATCTTTAAACAGTTTACATGCAACTGTTAAAGCAAAGAGTTCCGCAGCTTGTGAAGAATTTGAAGGAATGGAAGCCGATTCATGCACAATGTCAGGCAATTCAACCACAGCATAACCAGTCAGATACTGTGAATCAGAAGGACGAGAATAGGAGCCATCAACAAAGATATGACGAATATCAGGACCTTCTAGAGGAGTGTCAGAAAGATCAGATCTAGGAGAGGTCGTTAGTTGAATGAGCAGAAGACAATCATGTAATTCACGAGGCTCCTCATGGTCTTCGCGTAGACGCAGAAGAGCGTTAAGAACAGCAGAAGGACAAGAAGTGACAGAAGAGTATTTGACAGACAAATTGGAGGTAGAAGTTAGTACAGTTTCATAACCAGACAAACGTTGGGAAGAAATGTGCTGGGTAGAAAGGTTACGAAGAACATGCAAGACATTGTGTTGTGTATGGAGAATTGTGTCAGTACCTAGGGTTAAGGACTGAACTGTTTCCACAGCCATGGCACAGGCAGCCAAGGTGCGGAGACAATTATTTGGCATTCCCTGAACAACAGGGTGCATGACTTTTGACAAAAATGCAGTTGGACCAGGCGCCCCCGTGGACCTGTGTAAGAACAGCCACATTGTGCGCCCATCCTACAGTAGAGGTGGAAAGGCAGTTTATAGTTCGGTAGCCCCAGTGCTGGTGCAGTAGCCAACAGTTCCTTTAACGTATCAAAGGCAGACACCATGTCCGGAGACCAAACTATTTGGTCCGGAGCTGTGCGCGCAGCAGACGCATGAAGAACAGAGTCATAATAGGGACAGTCTGGTATCCAGTGACGACAAAAATTCACCATCCCTAGAAAGGACAACATGTCTGTTTTGGAGCAGGGACGCTTGAGCTGGAGCAGACTCTGAATGCGGGACGGTGAGAGGACACGAGATCCCTGAGTGAGAACGAAACCCAAATATTCAACAGAGGTGGAACAAAATTGCATCTTTTTTCTGGACACCTTGTGGCCTTCTGAGTGTAGATGGTTGAGGAGAGCAACAGAGTCAGTGTGACATGCAGCTTGGCTGGGGCTACAAAGGAGGAGGTCATCCACATACTGTAGTAAGGTGGAGCCTTCCGGTGGACTGTAACTCAACAGAGTCTCACGCAGTGCACGTGCAAAGGTCGCAGGACTGTCAATAAATCCCATAGGTAATACTGACCAACAAAACTGACTACCTTCAAAAGTAAAAGCCAAAAGGGGTTGTGTATCTGGATGTACTGGGACAGAAAAAAGGCATTTTTTAGGTCTATGACTGTAAAATGTGTGGAGTCTGGGGGTATGGAGGTGAGAAGGGTTGGGAGGTCAGGTACAATTGGAGAAATAGGAATTATGATTTCATTGAGAGATCTGAAATCCTGTGTAAAGCGATATCCATCTCCTTTAGGCACAGGATTTACAGGAGTGTTGTACGAACTCACAATGGGACGCAGAATGCCAGTAGCAAGGAAGCGGTGAATGAATTCCCGTATTCCTTCAACTTTAGCAGGTGACAGATATATTGCTTGTGATAGACAGGAGTAGCAATTCTTTTAATTTTTGCAGATATGGTGTGCATGAGATAGAACCCACATCATATTCGTCAATTGCCCATACATCCGGATGTACACACAATTCGAGATCAGGTGCTGAAAGAAAAGCACAGTGAAGAGGAGAGAAGGAATGGTAGGAAGTGTTAGGTGGAGAGAGAGGAGGGGCTGTTGGGGAATGAGTGTGTGCTGGGAGCAGCTTCAATAGAAAAGAATGGAGAATCCACATGTAAAATCCAGATGGCATGCAGATAATAGACACAGCAAGCAAAGAAAGCAAATCTCTGCCTAACAAATTAACAGGACAGGTAGGGAGAACATGAAAAGAATGAAACACAGAGGCAGGAGAAGAATTTGAAGAAATAGCAATGGGTGGGGTGACAAACGTTTCTGTTAGGACTCCATTAATCCCCAAAGATGGCATCTCAGCAGGTTTAATTGACCACAAACACAACTCTATTGTAAGCGTCGCATTTGTAGCACCCGTATCCACAAGGAATGGGGTTTTATGATCCTCCAAATTAAGGATCACTAGGGGCAAATGGTCAACTGTTTCTGAAACCTGAACACATGAGATGGAGCATGCCTCTGGGCCACATCATGCATTTGATTGGTTTTGCCAATCAATCTTATGACGAGGTGGATCACAGGCATTGTTAGGAGAGGTAACAGCATTGCTTGTTGGAGATCGTGGCTGGGGGTTCATTGCAGTATTGCAAATGTTCCTGGGATTATGAGGGCATTCATTACGCCAGTGATTTGGATCACCACAAATGAAACAAGTACCTGGGGTACGTGTGGGGTGTTGAGGACGATAATAAGTCCGTTTAGGGCGAGGACCATTATTACCTGGGGGACCTGAAGGACTGTTAAAAACAGCTAACATATATTTAGAATGCTGCAGGTCAAAGCAACCAGCAGAATCTTTAACAAGGAGCCTATTATTAAGATCAATAGGTACCACCGTTGGCCAGTTATCAATAACTGTTTAGCAATTCTCTGGGTATCATCTCTGAGATTACCCATGAGAGTTTGAGTGTAGAGGAGACCCATATCTCCATCTAATGTCATGCCGGCATCCTCCTTCCAGTTCTTATGGAACCGGTGGACGAATTCGGTGACAGATTCTTTGGCATTTTGTTTGCATGCAATGGCTGCGACCATAGAACGTCGAGCTCCATAATTACGAGTCCATTCATCACAAACTTCTGTCCACATATCATCAATCTGGACCGATGTTTGTAAAGGCAAATTTTGGGGTGTAATAGGGGCACCTATTAGAGGAGCATGGGGGGGTTGAAGTGAGAGAACACGAGTCCAATCAAAACCAGTGTCATCAGCATATCCCATGACACCGTTCATGATCAACTTGTAATCTTCCTGAGTTAATTGCAATCCTCGTGTCGCCCATTTAAGATATTGTGTTGTCGCGGTCAGGGAAATTCGGGGAATAGGAGAACCCTTAATATTAGAATTTAAGGTTCCTATATCAGGGGGCATAATAACGACATTATTTCCTGCAATTAAATAGGGCATCTGATATCTAGCAGGGGGGTTGATAGTTTTGCCAGATTGGGTCCTAGTTATTATGTTCTGAAGTTGGGGTTCAAATTGGTCAATAAAAGATTGCATTTGGGGAGAGTATCCTACACGGTTGGGTTTGGAAGTGGATACAAATGAAGATGTACTGAATTTAGACATAGGGGTTTTATTTTGCCAATCATATGTGCTAGTTTCATCTTGTTCTGTGTCAGATTCTGTTTCAACATGGGGATTCCTACGATAGCACCTAAAACACCTATATTTTGTGTTAGGGCTTCGGGGAAGGCAGAGGATTAGTAGTGGTTTCAATAGTTGTAATCACAGCTGCCAAAGTCTTAGGGTCAAGGCTGGATAAAGGGAAGAGGGTTTGGGAGTAGGTTGTGAAAGGGCAGGAGGAGAGGAATTGTAAAGTGGGGGATTATCTATGGACCATGATACATCTTTAGGAGTTTTATAAATGGGGTTATATGAAGAGGAAAAGGGAATCCACACTTTACCACATTCCTTCATATATTTTCTATCCCAATTTGAGTCAGGTTGGAAATATGGGAAAGCTTTCTGGTCGCCAAGATATAAGCCTTTTATCATGGACGTATGATAGGAAGAGAAGCTTCCTGAATTTGGGAATGGATCAAAAGAATGCATGGCTGTAGTCCAGCCAGTGAGACAATCTATAAAGGGCGTGGTGAAATATCCGCCAGCAACACGTTGTACATAATCGGCGGGCGTTTCAGCAGGGCCATTTTGGGGCATTAACTTCTTATTGAAGTGCTTATCTAATTTGCCCGTTGTTTTTGGATCTATATGGGAGGATTTTTTGGCACCCATATCGCAAAAAAAGGCGCGGTGGAGGGGAAGGAGAAGGGCCAGCGCAATTAAAAGGGTGAGAGGGAAAGGGTCGCAAAAATGTGCAGTTTCCTCTATTCTCACTGAGAGAAATCACAAAACAGCAATCTCCATTCTATTTAAAATCTTTTTAACTACACTATCAGGGAGAACACGCACAAATAGGAAATAACAAGTAGTCAGGTAAATAGGGACCCAATTCTCGGGGCGGGAAACTTAAAGGTATTAATCTTTTAAAATATAATACTCTTTACAACACAATTCAAACGTGAGTCACTAACAGCGGGGACATCCAACAATTGATCAAGGAAACAAAGAGAAAGGATCACTATTCTTTACCCAGACGATTGTAAAAAATCCTATTTTTCATTCACCATCACTTAAACAATCAAATCATTCAAAAGAAACTCTTGCACTATCAAAGCAAATAATGCGAGTTCGAAAATTTGAACAAGCAAGTTGCCTATGATGAATATTAGGTTCAATAAATATTAATAAAATAAATATGTAACCCATACTCACCAAGACAAGTTGATTAGTTCAAATCCCACTTCTAACACCAAATTGATATGTATTTTGCAAGCATCACATAAATGGCCATGGTCCCGTGATGATGGAGATAGCTGCTTTGTCACCAGACCCAGTGATCATACAGGAAACAGAACTCGAGTGAGAATAATAGACCAAGACACAAGTGCTGTCTTGGGTGGTTCTTATTACTCTGGGGCAAATTACATACATTCAGTAGTTTTGTCAGAAATAGGAGTGTCACAAATTCATGGATTACAAACCAATACGTCAGTAATATAGGAAACATGTTTTTTCTACTTTGGGCAGTACCTAGACTTACACAAACATTTCCTGTCCTTGCCTAGTAGGCACGACTAAATTGACGTCACAGCTATATCCTGTTCTAGAAATAGGAATGTTCCATAGGATATATGAACAATAACCATGTGTATCCCTCCCTTCCTCTCGGCCAGTCAGCCTCTCTTAGTTTCTAGAGGAAATGGAGTTGAATAGAAAATTTGTACTTCTTAATAAAAAACAGGAAGCCAAGAGAAAGAACATACTCAGCATTACCTCATGAACACATTAGGCATTTACTGAGCAGTCAATCAGGCCCTATATATTTATATAGCTATCAAATATTACTAGAATATAGAAATATGTATATAGTGAATTAGCTACCATATTTCAAAATTCCTTTCACCCCTCGCCACGAATGGAGATCCACATGGCAGGAATTCCTGCATGGCGCCTGGTAGATTGTCAGCTCAATGGCAATGGACGTTCTGTCCCGGGACGTGGGTGTTGTAGCAATCGCTACTGCTGCCCGCTGGTGCCTGTTGATGTGCAGCCGATGTATCCTGGACTACGAGCCCCCAGATTATGTAGTAGAATCTAGCCCGAGAGATTAGATGCGATCGGCGAGGAAACCAAACGGATGCTGATCTTGTTCAGGAATTGTGTTTATTTGGGTCAGCCCAGACTCAGAGGCACATGCATGTGCCGACAGAATTTCTGAGTGTTTGCATTACAGAAATAAAGATATCTTATGCATGTCTCATCTTCAATTAGCCCTCCCCCTCCCCTCGTGTCCGGCTGCCCATATATAGGTACTGGAACTAATTAACCATCATTAGGTGAAAAAGGGAGATGTTGATGAAAATTATCTAAAATCAACATGCTCTGTCCGGTGCCATCTGTGATAAGATTACAGGAAACTAAGCAGCGAGCGGCTTTGAGCTCAGAACATTTTAGTTATGCTTATGTGATTCCGAGGACGGTGAATTAATAACGCAACATCTTAAACACATCTTAAAGAGAGAGAATAATATCTCAATTCATATAGGTTACAAAATGGCTGCTCTCAGGCCAAGCTATGTCAATAGAGCTCAGGATCCGCTAATTCCCCGTATACTCATATATAGAGCTCAGGATCCGCTAATTCCCTGTATTGTGGAGAAAAATGAAGGTCAGAGTGAAACAGAGCAGAATATTCCTGTGTAATTCCAGACACATTGTGCTTCCTGTAATCGTTCCTCCACAGGATCCGGCCGTCCAGGTAACCTGTGATGATGAATCCACTCACACCCAGGGATCCGCTGAGCCAGAGGATCCTGGATCTAACTCTGGAGATGATCTTTCTGCTGACTGGAGAGGTAAGAGATTCCATGAGATTCCATATTCCTGCTGATATTAAATCCCCCTGGAGCTGTGTGACCCAGGAGACATTTCAGAGGCAGATCAGTAGTAGATTCATGTGTAAATAAAGGTTCCAGCGCACCATACAGCACACTATGGAGATAACACACTGACACATACACAAAAGCATGGGGGGCCCAGGGGGGCGACATGTTTATACCTCTCTATATTGGGTCACTCTCAATGTTTAGGGTCATATGGTGGTGAAGATCCATGAGATGGTCAGTGACAGCAGCCGTCACCAAATATCAGAAGGACACGGCAGGAGCCAAAGCTTCAATACGGAGCCTCCACCTCACTCAGGAATCCATGAGCAAAACCATGAGAAGATCCTGGAGCTGAGCAATCAGATCATCCGTCTGCTGACTGGAGAGGTGAGGCTGCTGGGAATGGGACATTATACGCTAACACCAAGGCATGTGTCTGGATGGTGACTGTGTCATTGTGTGTGTCAGGTTCCTATACGCTGTGAGGATGTCACTGTCTATCTCTCCATGGAGGAGTGGGAGTATGTGGAGCGACACAAGGAGCTCTATGAGGACGTCATGATGGAGGATCACCAGCCTGTTATTACACCGGGTAAGAGATGCTTTAACTCTCATAATGTTTGTGTCCAATCCCAGAGCAACGTGTCCCAATAATCCCCTGAAATGTTGGCTGTGCCGTGTAATAGACGTGTTCCTGAATGAACGTCTCACGTGTTCATGTGATTTTCCCTCCAATAGATAAATCTGTATGGGGTGAATTTCACGCTGCGGTTTCTTTATGGGATATTGGATGTGAAAATGGAAGTGAAATTCTAAGCAATAATGTGGAAAAGGATCTGAACAAGACGAGAAAAGGACGAGCTGAATCTGCAACATACACAGAGCGAGAATCTCTGGCGTCTGAAGAAAGACACGTCCCAGAGAAAGAGATTTATCCAATCACAGAACCCCCAGAATATTCACCCCCTGATATTAAGGAGGAACCGGCCTCATGTGACGAAGGAAATCTCACAGACAGCGACCTGTATGAACCCCCAGAACATACACAGACACAATATACCTCTACTTATACAGGGGCAGAATCCGAGTCACATGGAGAAGGAGATATCTCACATCCTGACATTTCTCCCCTCCCAGAACATCCACAGACTGAATATCCATCTACTGACATTAAGGAGGAATCACCCACATATGGAGAAGGAAATCTCCCAGGCAGCGACATGTATGAACCCCCAGAACATACACAGACACAATATACCTCTACTGACATTAAGGAGGAACCGGCCTCATGTGAAGAATACAGTATCACAAATACAAGAGCAGAATTGAACTCGGATGGAGATGATATCGCAGATACAGAAATGTATCCCCTGCCAGAACATTTAAAGAATGATTATATATCTGTTGTCATTAAGGAGGAATCACCCACATATGGAGAAGGAAATCTCACAGACAGCGACATGTATGAACCCCCAGAACATACACAGACTGAATATCCATCTACTGACATTAAGGAGGAATCACCCACATATGGAGAAGGAAATCTCACAGACAGCGACATGTATGAACCCCCAGAACATACACAGACTGAATCTCCATCTACTGACGTTAAGCAGGAATCACCCACATATGGAGAAGGAAATCTCACACACAGCGACATGTATGAACCCCCAGAACATACACAGACTGAATGCTCAGCTGATAATAATGGAGAATATGTAAAATCCAATCCAAACCCAGTGGAAATAAACCATAGCGAGTCCTTAATAGAATCCAGAAAGCCAGATCACACATATTGTATAGATCCCCTTACTCATAATTCAGTTTATAAAGGAATCTCATACTCTCATTCTGACTTGATATATGAAACACTATGTAAAGATAAAAAAACACTTTCTTCTAGTGTTCATGTAGAGAAGTCTACTCCTGTATCAGCTCTTAAAAACAAATACGTTCAAATTGCAGAAAAAACATTTAAATGCCCTGAATGTGTAAAGTGTTACACCACGGCCTCATCTCTTGCAGATCATAAAAGGATTCACACAGGAGAAAACCTGTTTAAGTGCTATGAATGTGGGAAATGTTTTACTCAATCCCGTCGTCTTGCAAGCCATAAAATAATTCACACAGGAGAAAAACCATTTAAATGCAGTAAATGTGGGAAATGTTTTACCGAGAAATCAAATCTTACAAGACATAAAAGGATTCACACAGGAGAAAAACCATATAAATGCACTAAATGTGGGAAATGTTTTACCGAGACATCACATATTACAAGACATAAAATGATTCACACAGGAGAAAAACCATTTAATTGCAGTGAATGTCGGAAATCTTTTACTCAGGCCTCATGTCTTGAAGAACATCAAAAGATTCACACAAGAGTAAACCCTTTTCAATGCACTGAATGTGAGAAATCTTTTACTCGGGCTTCATATCTTACAAGACATAATAGGGTTCACACAGGAGAAAAACCATTTAATTGCAGTGAATGTGGGAAATGTTATACTCGGGCCTTATATCTTACAAGACATAAAAGAATTCACACAGGAGAAAAAAACATTTAAATAGCGCTGAACATGAAAAATGTTTAAACAGGCCCCACATCTTGCAGGACATAAAAAGATTCACAAAGAAGAAAGATATTGAAAAGCACTTCATGTGGGAAATGTTTTACACAGGCTTCAACTCTTGCAGCTCATAAAATGATTAAGACAGAGTAACCATTTAAATGCACTGAATGTGGGAAATGTTTTACCCAGGTCTCATCTTGCAAAACATAAACTGATTTGTACAGGGGAAAAACTTTAGTGCTCAGTTCCATTGCTTATAGCGGGAAATGTTTTACTTGAGGGACTTTTCTTATTGATCATGTGAGGACTCCTAAGGTGAAAAGCATTTATTAATAGACAGAAGGGGTTAATCATTCTCTTGTTTGGCGCACTTCGGTGAGTTTAGTTCGCTGACCTTGCGAATTCAGCATTCACCGCAGGGTCCCCGAAGTGCGCTGAAGGGATCCGCCGATCAACCTGCCAAACACAGCTGACGACCCGCAGAATGCCTCCAAATAGTTCACTGAATGCTGCCGAAACCCACAGAACGCCTCTGACGATCCAGTGAACGCCAACGAAATAAGCCGATCAGCTGCTGAACTGGGGTTAAAATATAGAAAAAAATGCAATTTTTAAAAGGTGTTTAAAATAATGAAAATGCACGGAAATAATAAAAAGGGTCCTATAACAATAAGGTCTGTTACAGAATAAATGAAAAAAATGCGATGATGTCCTCGCCTCCGGCACCTGCAATTGAGAACCTGAAAGTGGAGGGTTGGGTTATTTGGAGCCCTCTCCCTCCTGAATGGCTGGACATAGAAATAAAAGAGAGGCACCACTGGAGAGGGTAGGGTCTCCCCTTTCCAGCGGTGCTTCTCGTTAACCCCTTAATTTCTGGATCGCGATTTGCTCCCATAGGTAAGCCTCCGGGGTCACCCTCAACTCACTGACGTCATTGCCATATGTACGCTGTCGGTATTTCTAAATGCAGGACAAAATTTTGAATCTGTTTAGCTGGGGTCTTTTCTGCGGTTGTAGATTTTTGGGATTAAAGTTTGAAATTATTCTTTTTTAATTTTGTTATAGTAAATTATTCGATATGATGGAAATAATGATATCTTTAGAAAGTCCATTTAATGGTGAGATAAACAGAATATAATATGTGTGGGTTGTATAAACGAGTAAGAGGAAAATTCAACCTAAAACACAAACCTTGCAGAATAGTAAAAACAGCAGCGGATACTTTCAGACAGACAATGATAAAAGCACCTGGTCACTGAGTTTAACCCTTTAGCTGCTGAGGCATTTCACCCCTGTGTGCTGAGCTTATTTTTACTGCTTTTGCTCATCATGTTTAAACGCGATTCAAAGCCACGTTTTGTTATATGACCCAGACATATTATATAGCGTTCTATCCGGCAGATTCATAATATATCATTATTAGATGTGTAGCGCTGGTTTTAAATCCTCTGCCGTGTAGTACTTGTTTTTGGCCACCGGAGGGAGACAAGCTCAATGTGAGACGCTGAACATTGGGACTACATTTCCCGGCATGCTTTGCGGGCAGACACAGGAAGTGGGTGGGACACAGACGCTGACATCCTGAGCCTCGTGGAGAGAGCTGGCAGAGTGCGTCAGGGAGTGAGAGAAGCAAGTCACAGTGCTGCAGAACGTGACAGTGACCAGGCCGGAGCGCAGCTGGGGCCTGACAGAGATCATGACCGGGTTATTCAGCCTTACAAGAAGAAGACCCAGTGATTCACCAGAATACCCACGCTGATATCGAGTGAGCTGGAAGACCCCGAGTTAGGAGCACCGCAGATCGATCGGACAGGGCGTGCAGGCGGTGAGCTGGACATCTTGCGGCAGCTACAGAAAAGCAAGACAGCGGATCCGGTAACCCATAAAATCCCAGTCAAAATCGAGCGGAGAGACGTCCTGGGTCGAGCAGAGCACCAAGTATTGGGCGGATGGGTGAGAGGCCTTCCAGGCCATTGTGAAAATAGAAAGCACGCTGCTGTTTGTTTCAAAACCCACAGGGCCCCAACTTGACTAATCGAAGATACCTCATAAATAACTCACTGGCCAGTTGAATATTGTACCCGGGTACCATCATACACACACACACACACACCTACATTCTTGGGACATAACCTATACGGGACTCACTCCCTAACCACAAAGGGAGTTAAAGATATATTTTTTCTTTTCCGCTGCGCGTTTCTTGAATTACGAAGCCTTGTATTTCTTTTCCGCTGCGCGTTTCTCGAATTACGAAGCCTTGTATTTTCTTTTCCGCTGCGCGTTTCCCGCATTACGAAGTACTGTAAATATATCTACGTATACCGTGTTATTCATTATATGCCATTTATTCTAGTAAACTATATAATTTATAAAATCCACGACGGTGCTGGAGTATATTTATTCCCTAGTGCGGGGAGACTGACCCGAGGTTCAATTTCAGCGGCTCCTCCGGGAGTGAGCGCTACAGATGTATACGTCATGTCCTGCCTGAATATTATAACAAAAAATGCAATAAAATTAGAATTTTCAATAATCTACAGCTTGTAAAGTGTTTTTTTTCTCTTTTTATCATGTGAGCGTTTGCGATTATATTTTCTATGGTTTGCGCATGTGAAAAAAATTAGAAATGGGGACTCATTACAATTTTTTGGGGGGAAAGTACGTGGTTTTTAGCAAACGTCCCCCCATAGAAAAAATTGTTTGTGCAGCATCATTGTTCACATTATAATTGAAATGGGAACAATATTACTGCATAAATAAAACAAAAACTTTTTTTTTATTTAAAAATAATATATATATTTTTAATAATTTTTTCTTACATTTTACATGGTCATATTTGGTATCATTGGAAAGGCCATTAACCCCTAGCTGCCACGGGTCAGGAGATAGGGGGTTCCAATGAACCCCCTATCTCCACAATAGGTGGCAACTCAAGGTTAACTCCAGAACTGATGTCATCGCGCTATGCACAATGGCGCCAGTCGACAGGGGAGATCTGGGAAGCATGGCTGACATCCAAGATGTTGGGCAGCTCAGGGAGGGGACCGTAATACGGCGCCTATTGGCGCCGAATCGCGTTCCTGCCCCCTAGGGGTTAAAGACAGCCGCCGCTTGGAAGGGCAGGCTGTGCCCTTTAAACGGTACCTGCCTTTTTCGGCTGCCTCGCACAGATGGGGAGGGAGAGAGGTCCAAAGGACCCTCCCCTTCAGGCACCTTTCCCAAACTCGCGGAATCCCGGCCGATCGCTGCCTCCTGTGCTAGAACCACTTGGCTGGATGCGCTGAGCGCTTCCTTAGCAGCCAAGTGGTTAAATGAATGGGAATTTAAAAATTTCTCCTGAAAAATCCAGAAAAATGCCTAAAAACCTATAAAAGATATGTAAGACTATTTGCTGGAAATGCAAAGCATAAACGGTTGATTAAAAACAGTAATTTTAACATTGAAGCCTATGGGATTCGCCTGTTTAAACCTGTCGAATGAAACTACTGAACATCTGGGCATTTCATCAAATCTTTGGTGCTGTTCGACGCTCTGTGAACAGATCAACCATTACTTCTCTTTGGGGAATTTCACTCCCGTTGGAAGTCGCCGAACTGCTCTGTATTTCGCTGCTAGTTCGCCAACATTTGGTGAATTTTCAGCTTTCTGAAGAGCCGAATTGTCACGAAATTGCACCATACTGGGAAATGCACTATTTGTGGCAAGTCTGTCTCTTATTGAAAAACCCCCAGAGTGATCAAACGTTAAACTGGAAAAGAAATAACAAATACATATTAAATGTAAATTTCCAATAAATTTCAATCATGGTGTAAGTTTATTTTTTCCACATTTTATCCCCAAAACCCTTATAGGTATATATTCCATGTGATGCTCACTTGTATTTTAGCGCATTGTGTTTCCTGGATAATATGACTCTGTATGAAACACTGTACAAGCTCCCGGAGATGGGAATGAGAAGCTTTGGAATTGTTCACTTTATAAGTAAGAGGATAATGTCACTGCCTTAGCACCAAAAAGCAGCAAACTAGAGTTTTTGTAATTGTTTTACTTTTTTTTTTTAAACATTATATCAGATGTAAGAAATAAGTAGGTAGTGTCTATATCCGCGTTTCTCAACCTTTTATGGAGAAGTAAAACTAAAATCCTAAGTACCCCTGTCTTGTATTGATAGGGTGTGAGGGTTTCTGTGTGTTCGTAAAGTCAGAATATATTCAAAATATATGTGGAATCAGCGCCTCCATCAATCGCTTCATATGGGAGAGTCTCCAAGAGATAAGAAATATATAGCGCAAATATAGAGCGCTTATGGAGTGTATGTATACATATAGTCAGATCTCGCTCCCGTGTACATTCAAACATCACGTGGCATATTTTTTTGTGTAGAGTATACACACACCAGAGGGGAGTATAGTTTCTTTATGAATAATTATTTTTTAAGAGATTTTGCAAATTCATTTCATATCAGGTTCTCAGAGCTGCTATTGGTCTTTAAATACTGATTCCAGACACTGGCGGATCCAGAGAGGGGGCACTGCCCCCCCGAACTGCAGTCCTGTTGTAGGTGATAAAGGGGACCTTTAGATGTTTGGAAGGCTGTATCTCTGGTACCACACATCCTACATACATAGACCAATGAGGGATCGTTGGAAAGGCCAGATTCTGACCTTTCCAATGGTGCCAAACATGACTATCGGCCAAGCCTCCGGGGCCTCCCCCCACCCACTGACATCATCACACATGAGCGCGACAACGTCAGGTAGGAAATTAACCCCCTAGTGTGATATCCAGGGTCCCAGGCAGCTCGCAGGGGGACCCTGGACACATGCGTCAACCGGCTGGCCGGGTTCCAGGAACACCGGAGGCACCCGGCATGGAGACGGCTGATCAGGGGGCGGGGCGCGTCGTGATGACGCGGCGCCGCCAGTCTTCAATTGCGGACCGCACGCATTAGCCCTCGCCTTGCCGTGGAGTTACATTCCCGCATCGCTGCTTTGTAAATCCGTTTGTATACCGTTACTGACCGTGCTTATTTCTGAGGACCCGATTTGTTGCCAACTTTTGCCTACGATTTGACTATTCTTTCTGTGTACTCCCTGCGTGTTCTGTTAGCACACACCAGCAGCACCAGGAGGCAATAAGATCTTGCCACATATACCATAGCGCAGTACAAGTGTCTCAATGTTGCTGACCCGGCTTGTTTATACGATTACTCTTTCTCTGTGCCCCTGTCTGGTGTAATTACTGCAGGTGTGTGCTATCAGATCATGCCACATATACCATAGCGTAGTACAAGTGTCTTAACGTTGCTGATCCGGCTTGTTTATACGACTACTCTTGCTCTGTGCCCCTGTCTGGTAATCCACTGTCTGTTACTGTTAGTGTGTGCTACATATCCTGCCGTATACTGTTGCGCAATATATATTTATAAACTATCTCAATCTGTGTTGCTGTTTCCCCTGGCCTTTGTGGCTGCTAGAGGTTAGGGTTAGCGGTCCCGACCATCCTAAGGATCGGGGAGTTAGTGGTCTGTTGCCAGGGATCCTACCAGGCCTGTCCTGGGAACATTTACGGCAAGGCCATAATATGGATCCAACAGACCTGTCTGTGTTGATATCCAAATTAGGAGACTTGATTAATAAACAGGAGGAGCAGCACCGTAGACAGGAGGAGCAGGACCACAGGATGGACCAATTTGCTCAGGCTTTGGGGCTATTGATGAATCCTCCCTCCAAGCCGTCGCCTCCTCCGTCTCCTACGGTTAATGCTGCACCCCCCCCCCCCCCCGGTTGGTGCTATTTCTCACATGAGTCTGAAAACCCCCGGAAGCTATGATGGCACTTCTGGGACATGCAGGGGTTTTGTTATGCAAATGGATATTATGTTTGAATTGAATCCTGGCATGTGTCTGTCTGAAAAACTAAAGTGGGGTACGTGATCAACCACTTAACTGACAAAGCACTTCTGTGGGCAACACCCTTGTGGGAGTTAAAGAGGCCTGTTGTATACAACTATTACAAATTCATGAGGGATCTCAAACGTACGTTTGATCTAGCCAGACGTGCTACTAGTGCTGCTAGAACATTATTTCGCATCAAACAAGGCAACCGCCGTGTAGTTGACTATGTGATTGAATTTATGGCAGCTGAGTTGCAATGGCCGAATGACGCATTTACCACTGCATTCCTAGAGGGGGTTAATGACGCTTTAATGTATGAGCTTGCTCCAATGTCGCTACCAGAAGAGCTTGATGATCTTATCAACTATTGCATTGCTGTGGATGACTAGATCCGTCAGAGAAGGTCTGGTTGTGATAAGCCTCGCAGGTCTCCACAGGTTTCTTCTTACACTCCTCGTACACATCAAACCTCCTCACCCCCTAGGGTGGAACAATCTGTTCCTGAACCCATGCAGCTGGGTCGTTCAGGCATATCCGATGATGAGTGACAACATCGCATAAGGGAGGGGTATATACTCCCTGCCTATACTGTGCAGATAACGGTCATTTCAGATTATAGAGTCCCAAACAACCCAAAAGGTCTTCTGTGCAGGGAAACAAGCGTGTCTAGAATCCTATGAGAGACGGATTCTAGGCGTGACAACAGTCTCTCTCTTACCAAAAAAGAAAAGAAAGAAAAGGTCTCGTATGGTGGTTCCTGTGTCTGTTACTTGGGAGGATGTCAAGCTTTACATAGAGGCACTTATTGATTCAGGTTCTGCAGGGAACTTTCTCGATTCAGGTTTCACATGCTATACACCAGGTACCATTGGTGAAAAGAGAGACTCAATGATCAAAGGAATCTATCGATGGTAGAAACTTGCTAAGACCACACGTTACCCATGATACAATTCCGCTCTCTTTTCATACAGACTTCCTACATGGAGAAAAAAATAGAATTTCAAATAATCGAATCACCCACTGTACCCATTGTTCTAGGTTATCCTTGGTTGGCCAAGCATAATCCTGTTATTGACTGGCCCAAGGGAGAGTTAGGTTCATGGAGCTCGAAATGTTGGTCAAGATGCCTAGGCTTGAGTACCATGCTGGGTAGTTTAAACGTAGCCACGGCACCTCCCCTATCTACTGAGGTACCAGAATGGTACACAGACGTTAAGGAGGTCTTTGATAAAAAAGAAATCTGAGGTTCTACCTCCACATCACCCGAACGATTGTGGAATTGATTTGTTGCCTGGAACCATGCCCCCGAAGGGCTACGTGTATCCTCTTTCTCAGAAAGAGAATGAGATTATGGAGGAGTACATTCATGCCAACCTTGCTCGTGGGTTTATATGTCGTTCCTTCTCCCCTGCTGGGGCTGGTTTTTTATTTGTGTCTAAGAAAGAGGGTGATTTGGGACCATGTATAGACTACCGAGGTTTACACCGTATAACCATACGCAATGCCTATCCTATCCCTCTCATACCTGAATTGTTTGATCGTCTGAGAGAGGCCAAGATCTATACCAAATTGGATCTTCGTGGGGCATATAATCTGGTGAGTGTTAAGGAGGGCCATGAATGGAAAACTGCCTTCAATACCAGAAGTGGTCATTATGAATATGGCTCCCAGGTTTATTGATCCATACAAGGCGTTACGTAGAGTAAACCCCGTGTCATATGCTCTGGCATAGCCCTCGCATCTTCACATACACAATGTATTCCTTGTCAGTCTTCTCAAGCCCCTCACATGCAACAGGTATACCAGAGTGAACGTGCCTCCTCCACCAGTACAGTCTCAAGGTGAGGAGGAATACGAGGTCCATGCCATCCTGAAGTCACGAGTGGTCAGGGGCATTTTGCAGTACCTGGTCGACTGGGTGGGTTATGGTCCTGAGGATAGGGCATGGTTGCCTGCCAGTGATGTCCAGGCTGATGCAGAGACATCAAGCAATGAAACTGAAGTCTTTTCTACCAAGGTTTAGAGAAACAAGAGATACATCTTTAACTGTAAAGTGCCTTTGTCCACCTTCCTAAACTCTGATAAGAGTAGTAGCTGTATTACAGATATCCGGAGGATCATGACCTGGACGCAAAGGAAGCAGCTAAAGAGGTCCAGGGGCTTACCGCTAAGGAGCACTGCATGCCCAACAGTTGAGCCTGGATTGTTAAGGCTCCTGAATCGGTGAGTGTGACCATTTTTACCTTCACTACGCGATTAATGGCTGATATTGTGCTATGAGAGCGATGTCTCTCTGCTCTTGTGTCCCCCCGTCTGAGGTTAAGAAGACGCTGTAAAGAAGGGCAGTGACCACTCTATACTTGGCACGAGGCGCTTCACTCCAGAGCCTGGATTCCAAAGGCTCTGGAACTTGTAAGTGTGCAATTTTTAAATTTACTTTGCTCTATATGCACAGACGTTATTGCACCATCACCTCTCCCCCTTTTTATCTCCTGTCTATATCTCCTGTTGTGAAGTTCATCAAGACCATAGGAGGAACCGATACGTCCAAATAACTCACTTGTGGAAAAGGGTAATATTGACAATACTCCTGAGCACTTTTGTTGCACAACCCATCCACGTAGGAACTGCAGAAGTGAATGATAAGGACACCAGATTCCTAATACGCACCGAACATTGGCGTATAGCCCCTTTCACGTACTCCATTGGACGTTATAACCTGGACTTCACATCTCAACTGCAGTACTGATTTATCTGCACTGTTTTGCACTCTGTTGTTGCATCTGCACTTTGTACCATTGCACATCATAAATCGCTGCACTAGTACTTCATATTCTCTGGCATTTGCATCTGCACTTTATACTAGATTTGTAATGTATATGGTATATGCAAATAGCCTATGATACTGTTTTGGGACGTATCACATTAGGAATACATCTATAATATCCATTGCGCCACTAGGAACCCCCCTATTCTTTCTCGACTGTATTTTGCACATTCCCTCGAGAGTCTGTGCTACCTCCTAGTTGGCAGCACCAACTTGAATTAACTCATCTAAATAGGAGCGCCTCCACCGAACCTTTTCCCTTTTTATGTCCATGCGCCTCGTTTGGTGCGTCAGTTCAATGCTGCCCATCCTTCTGCGCCTGGTGGTCGTCCAGTGGCTGCCTGTGGGAGGGGGGATTATGTGACGTCCAGGGTCCCGTGGGGGGCTCGCAGGGGGACCCTGGACGCATGCGTCAGCCGGCTGGCTGGGTGCCAGAAACACTGGAGGCACTCGGCATGGAGACAGCCGTTCAGGGGACGGGGCGTGATGACGCGGCGCCACCGGTCTTCAAATGAGGAGCACGCGCATTAGCCCTCGCCTGGCCGTGGAGTTACATTCCCGCATCGCTGCTTTGTAAATCAGTTTGTATACCGTTACTTACCCTGCTTATTTCTTATAGCCCGATTTGTTGCTGACTTTGTGGTTGCTAGAGGTTAGGGTTAGCGGTCCCGACCAACCTAAGGATCGGAGGGTTAGTGGTCTGTTGCCAGGGATCCTATCAGGTCTGTCCTGGGAACCGTTACACCTAGCTGCCAAGGGGATTCCCTATGGTGGAGATAGGGAGGTCCTTCAGATCCCTATCGGTGGCAGAGCATGGCCTTTCCAATAATACCAAATATAAACATGATTCGTGCAAACAACAAAATTTAATAAAAAAAGACGTGTTTTTTTACTGTTTTCTATTTATTAATGCAGCAGCGATGTTCATGTTTCACTGATAAAGGGAACAAAGATGCTGCACGAAGAGGTTAAATTGCTCAGCAACGAAGGGGTTAAAAAGCAAAAACTATTTAACATTGGTTATTTCTAAACTCAGGACAAAATTTAGAAACTATTTAACCTCTTCCAACCCGAGAGCTCTATGGGAAATGTATCCTGCAAACCCATGTGACCTGAGTAGGTGCCATGTGACTCCAGCCTCTTCCTCATAAATCAGGCAAACAGCATGAGCTCTAAACACAAAAGATACAATGCAAAGTGTCTCCAACTGTACAGACAACTGCATAGACAGTGTTTGTCTCGTGTGTTTTGAGCTCTACCATACAGTTTCCTGTACAGAAGAGGAAGAGACCTCAATCTTTGAAACCATCTTTCGGCAGCAGAGAGATAAACACTGAAAGGAGGATCCAGGCTGCAGGTCAGAGCTGGGATTGTGTGTCTTAATATACAGATATTAGGGGAAGATTAGATTTATATTGTGCTAGAAATGTATTAGGAGACTCCATAAAGATGGCTCCCACAGAGCAGACACATGGAAAAGCTGCTGTGTCCTCTGTGTTTAGCCCTCTGTAAAAATATATACAACTCAGGATCCTCTAATTCCCCGTATACTCATATATAGAGCTCAGGATCCGCTAATTCCCCGTATACTCATATATAGAGCTCAGGATCCTCTAATTCCCCGTATACTCATATATAGAGCTCAGGATCCTCTAATTCCCCGTATACTCATATATAGAGCTCAGGATCCGCTAATTCCCCGTATACTCATATATAGAGCTCAGGATCCTCTAATTCCCCGTATACTCATATATAGAGCTCAGGATCCGCTAATTCCCCGTATACTCATATATAGAGCTCAGGATCCGCTAATTCCCCGTATACTCATATATAGAGCTCAGGATCCGCTAATTCCCCGTATACTCATATATAGAGCTCATAATCCTCTAATTCCCCGTATACTCATATATAGAGCTCAGGATCCGCTAATTCCCCGTATACTCATATATAGAGCTCATAATCCTCTAATTCCCCGTATACTCATATATAGAGCTCAGGATCCTCTAATTCCCCGTATACTCATATATAGAGCTCAGGATCCGCTAATTCCCCGTATACTCATATATAGAGCTCAGGATCCTCTAATTTCCCGTATACTCATATATAGAGCTGAGGATCCGCTAATTCCCGTATACTCATATATAGAGCTCAGGATCCTCTAATTCCCCGTATACTCATATATAGAGCTCAGGATCCTCTAATTCCCCGTATACTCATATATAGAGCTCAGGATCCGCTAATTCCCCGTATACTCATATATAGAGCTCAGGATCCTCTAATTCCCCGTATACTCATATATAGAGCTCAGGATCCTCTAATTCCCCGTATACTCATATATAGAGCTCAGGATCCACTAATTCCCCGTATACTCATATATAGAGCTCAGGATCCACTAATTCCTCGTATACTCATATATAGAGCTCAGGATCCACTAATTCCCCGTATACTCATATATAGAGCTCAGGATCCTCTAATTCCCCGTATACTCATATATAGAGCTCAGGATCCGCTAATTCCCCGTATACTCATATATAGAGCTCAGGATCCGCTAATTCCCCGTATACTCATATATAGAGCTCGGGATCCGCTAATTCCCCGTATACTCATATATAGAGCTCAGGATCCTCTAATTCCCCGTATACTCATATATAGAGCTCAGGATCCTCTAATTCCCCGTATACTCATATATAGAGCTCAGGATCCGCTAATTCCCCGTATACTCATATATAGAGCTCAGGATCCTCTAATTCCCGTATACTCATATATAGAGCTCAGGATCCTCTCATTCCCCGTATACTCATATATAGAGCTCAGGATCCTCTAATTCCCCGTATACTCATATATAGAGCTCAGGATCCGCTAATTCCCCGTATACTCATATATAGAGCTCAGGATCCGCTAATTCCCCGTATACTCATATATAGAGCTCAGGATCCTCTAATTCCCCGTATACTCATATATAGAGCTCAGGATCCACTAATTCCCCGTATACTCATATATAGAGCTCAGGATCCTCTAATTCCCCGTATACTCATATATAGAGCTCAGGATCCGCTAATTCCCCGTATACTCATATATAGAGCTCAGGATCCGCTAATTCCCCGTATACTCATATATAGAGCTCGGGATCCGCTAATTCCCCGTATACTCATATATAGAGCTCGGGATCCTCTAATTCCCCGTATACTCATATATAGAGCTCAGGATCCTCTAATTCCCCGTATACTCATATATAGAGCTCAGGATCCTCTCATTCCCCGTATACTCATATATAGAGCTCAGGATCCGCTAATTCCCCGTATACTCATATATAGAGCTCAGGATCCGCTAATTCCCCGTATACTCATATATAGAGCTCAGGATCCTCTAATTCCCCGTATACTCATATATAGAGCTCAGGATCCACTAATTCCCCTGTATACTCATATATAGAGCTCAGGATCCTCTAATTCCCCGTATACTCATATATAGAGCTCAGGATCCTCTAATTCCCCGTATACTCATATATAGAGCTCAGGATCCTCTAATTCCCCGTATACTCATATATCGAGCTCAGGATCCACTAATTCCCCGTATACTCATATATAGAGCTCACGATCCACTAATTCCCCGTATACTCATATATAGAGCTCAGGATCCGCTAATTCCCCGTATACTCATATATAGAGCTCAGGATCCGCTAATTCCCCGTATACTCATATATAGAGCTCAGGATCCGCTGATTCCCCGTATACTCATATATAGAGCTCGGGATCCGCTAATTCCCCGTATACTCATATATAGAGCTCGGGATCCTCTAATTCCCCGTATACTCATATATAGAGCTCAGGATCCTCTAATTCCCCGTATACTCATATATAGAGCTCAGGATCCGCTAATTCCCCGTATACTCATATATAGAGCTCAGGATCCTCTAATTCCCCGTATACTCATATATAGAGCTCAGGATCCTCTCATTCCCCGTATACTCATATATAGAGCTCAGGATCCGCTAATTCCCCGTATACTCATATATAGAGCTCAGGATCCGCTAATTCCCCGTATACTCATATATAGAGCTCAGGATCCGCTAATTCCCCATATCGTGGAGAGAAATGAAGGTCAGGAAGAAACTGAGCAGAATATTCCTGTGTGATTCCAGACACATTGTGCTTCCTCTAATCGTTCCTCCACAAGATCCGGCCGTCCAGGTAACCTGTGATAATGAATCCACTCACAGTCAGGGATCCGCTGAGCCAGAGGATCCTGGATCTAACTCTGGAGATGATCTTTCTGCTGACTGGAGAGGTAAGAGATCCCATGAGATTCCATATTGCTGCTGATATTAAATCCCCCTGGAGCTGTGTGACCCAGGAGACATTTCAGAGGCAGATCAGTAGTAGATTCATGTGTAAATAAAGGTTCCAGCGCACCATACAGCACACTATGGAGATAACACACTGACACATACACAAAAGCATGGGGGGCCCAGGGGGGCGACATGTTTATACCTCTCTATATTGGGGTCACTCTCTATGTTTAGGGTCATATGGTGGTGAAGATCCATGAGATGGTCAGTGACAGCAGCCGTCACCAAATATCAGAAGGACACGGCAGGAGCCAAAGCTTCAATACGGAGCCTCCACCTCACTCAGGAATCCATGAGCAAAACCATGAGAAGATCCTGGAGCTGAGCAATCAGATCATCCGTCTGCTGACTGGAGAGGTGAGGCTGCTGGGAATGGGACATTATACGCTAACACCAAGGCATGTGTCTGGATGGTGACTGTGTCATTGTGTGTGTCAGGTTCCTATACGCTGTGAGGATGTCACTGTCTATCTCTCCATGGAGGAGTGGGAGTATGTGGAGCGACACAAGGAGCTCTATGAGGACGTCATGATGGAGGATCACCAGCCTGTTATTACACGGGGTAAGAGATGCTTTAATTCTCATAATGTTTGTGTCCAATCCCAGAGCAACGTGTCCCAATAATCCCCTGAAATGTTGGCTGTGCCGTGTAATAGACGTGTTCCTGAATGAACGTCTCACGTGTTCATGTGATTTTCCCTCCAATAGATAAATCTGTATGGGGTGAATTTCACGCTGCGGTTTCTTTATGGGATATTGGATGTGAAAATGGAAGTGAAATTCTAAGCAATAATGTGGAAAAGGATCTGAACAAGACGAGAAAAGGACGAGCTGAATCTGCAACATACACAGAGCGAGAATCTCTGGCGTCTGAAGAAAGACACGTCCCAGAGAAAGAGATTTATCCAATCACAGAACCCCCAGAATATTCACCCCCTGATATTAAGGAGGAACCGGCCTCAAGTGACGAAGGAAATCTCCCAGACAGCGACATGTATGAACCCCCAGAACATACACAGACTGAATATCCATCCACTGACATTAAGGAGGAACCGGCCTCATGTGAAGAATACAGTATCACAAATACAAGAGCAGAATTAGACTCGGATGGAGATGATATCTCAGATACAAAAATGTATCCCCTGCCAGAACATTTAAAGAATGATTATATATCTGTTGTCATTAAGGAGGAATCACCCACATATGGAGAAGGAAATCTCCCAGACAGCGACATGTATGAACCCCCGGAACATACACAGACTGAATATCCATCTACTGACATTAAGGAGGAATCACCCACATATGGAGAAGGAAATCTCCCAGACAGCGACATGTATGAACCCCCAGAACATACACAGACTGAATGCTCAGCTGATAATAATGGAGAATATGTAAAATCCAATCCAAACCCAGTGGAAATAAACCATAGCGAGTCCTTAATAGAATCCAGAAAGCCAGATCACACATATTGCAGAGATTTCCTTACTCCGAATTCAGTTTATAAAGGACATTCAGCGTCTTCTTCTGAAATGGGGAAAATCTCATATTCTCATTCTGACTTGATATATGAAACACTTTGTAAAGAAAAAAAAAATAGAAGAAGGTTTCGTAGAGAGAAGTCCACTCCTGTATCAGCTGTTAAAAACCAATACGTTCAAATTGCAGAAAAACCATTTAAATGCCCTGAATGTGTAAAGTGTTACACCAGGGCCTCATCTCTTGCAGATCATAAAAAGATTCACACAGGAGAAAACCTGTTTAAGTGCTATGAATGTGGGAAATGTTTTACTCAATCCCGCCGTCTTGCATGCCATGAAATAATTCACACAGGAGAAAAACCATTTAAATGCAGTAAATGTGGGAAATGTTTTACCGAGAAATCAAATCTTACAAGACATAAAAGGATTCACACAGGAGAAAAACCATTTAATTGCATTGAATGTGGGAAATGTTTTACTCAGGCCTCATGTCTTGAAGAACATAAAAGGATTCACACAGGGGTAAAACAATTTAATTGCAGTGAATGTGGGAAATTTTTTACTCGGGCCACACATCTTACATCACATAAAAGAATTCACACAGGAGAAAAACCATTTAATTGCAATGAATGCGGGAAATGTTTTATCCAATCATCAAGTCTTGCTACACATAAAAAAATTATTCACAGAGGAGAATAAAACATTTAAAAAGCGCTGAACGTGAAAAATATTGAACCAGGCCCCACATCCTGCAGGACATAAAAAGATTCACAAAGAAGAAAAATATTGAAAAGCACTTTATGTGGGAAATGTTTTACACAGGCTTCAACTCTTGCAGCTCATAAAAGGATTCAGACAGAGTAACCATTTAAATGCAATGAATGTGGGAAATGTTTTACCCGGGTCTCATCTTGCAAAACATAAACTGATTTGTACAGGAGAAAAACTTTATTGCTCAGTTCCACTGATTATAACGGGAAATGTGTTACTTGAGGGACTTTTCTTATTGATCATGTGAGGACTCCTAAGGTGAAAAGCTTTTAGTAATCGATCGCTGCCTCCTGTGCTGGGACGGGCTCAGAGCGTCCATAGCACAGGAGAACCACTTGACTGGACGCGCTGAGCGCGTCCTTAGCAGCCAAGTGGTTAAATAAAAGAGAATTTAAAAATTTCTCTTGAAAAATGCCTAAAAACCTATAAAAGATATGTAAGAATATTTGCTGGAAATGCAAAGCATAAACGGTTGAATGAATAAAAACAGTAATTCATTTTGACATTGAAGCCTATGGGATTCGCCTGTTTAAACCTGTCGAATGAAACCACTGAACATCTGGGCATTTCGCCAAATCTTTGGTGCTGTTCGGTGTTCTGTGAACAGATTAACCATTACAGATTAACCAAGTATGAGCCATGGATGCTACTGTTTGAAGTGAATACTTGCCAATCAACACTGCGGCGATTCCCAAAACACAATCCACGAGTTACAGGGGATTTATACCAGCACCCCACCGTATTATATGTCCCCTGAGTGGCAATACGTTTGCCTATTTAATTATGGGTTACACTAGTTGTAAAGCCTGCCCAGAGGGCAGTCTATTGTGGATATACTGCCCCTGCTCATGGATATACTGCCCCAGCTCGTGGATACTGCCCCAGCACGTGGATACTGCCCCAGCACGTGGATACTGCCCCCGCACGTGGATACTGCCCCAGCCTGCCCAGAGGGCAGTCTATTGTGGGTATACTGCCCCAGCTCGTGGATACTGCCCCAGCACGTGGATATTGCCCCAGCATGTGGATACTGCCCCAGCACATGGATATTTGCCCCCAGCACTTGGATATTTGCCCCCAGCACATGGATATTTGCCCAGCTCATGGATTTGCCCAGCTCATGGATTTGCCCCCAGCTCATGGAGTTGCCCAGCTCATGGATTTGCCCCAGCTCATGGATTTGCCCCCAGCTCATGGATTTGCCCCAGCTCATGGATTTGCCCAGCACATGGATTTGCCCCCAGCTCATGGATTTGCCCAAGCTCATGGATTTGCCCAGCACATGGATTTGCCCCCAGCTCATGGATTTGCCCCAGCTCATGGATTTGCCCAGCTCATGGATTTGCCCCCAGCTCATGGATTTGCCCAGCACATGGATTTGCCCCCAGCTCATGGATTTGCCCCAGCTCATGGATTTGCCCCCAGCTCATGGATTTGCCCAGCACATGGATTTGCCCCAGCTCATGGATTTGCCCAGCACATGGATTTGCCCCCAGCACATGGATTTGCCCCCAGCTCATGGAGTTGCCCAGCTCGTGGATTTGCCCAGCACGTGGATTCGCCCCAGCTCGTGGATTTGCCCCAGGTCGTGGATATGGTCCCCCAGCTCGTGGATATGGACCCCCCCCCACCAGCGCTCATACTTACCTGTCGAGCGGCGCCAGGGAAGTGAAGATTTCCCCGCTTCCGGTCTTTGAAGGACCCAAGCCGCGGTCACGTGACCGGGGCTTGGGTCCTTCAAAGCGGAAGCGAGGGAACTTTCCCTCCGCCGCTCGGGGGGTAGGATGCGTGCGGCAGCCGGGTAGAGGCTGCGCCTCTACCCGGCTGCCGCGCGCATCCTACCCCTGAGCGGCGGAGGGAACTTTCCCTTCGCCGCTCGGGGGACCCGTTAGATGCACACAGCAGCCGGGTAGAGGCTGCGCTCGCAGCCTCTACCCGGCTGCCGCGCGCATCCAACCCCCCGAGCGGCGGAGGAAACTTTCCCTTCGCCGCTCTGGGGTTGGATGCGCGCGGCAGCCGGGTAGAGGCTGCGAGCGCAGCCTCTACCCGGCTGCTGTGTGCATGTGTAACCACCGCGGCGAGCCGGCAGCCGGCTCGTGCCGCGGCGGTTGCATGCGCGCGCAACCAACCGCCGCTGGTTGCGCGCGCATGCGCAGTAAGGCTTTGGCGACGGACAGCCAAAGCCTTACTCTTTTATTATATAGATTATTTATGTTTTCCATGTTCCGCCATTCATTTATGTCTTTTATTTGGTCACCACAGCGGAATTCTTCAGACATGGTGCTACACTGAATGCAGTTTCATTCTGCCGTTTCATACGGTACATGTGGACATCCCCACGCTATAGGATCGCTATAGTTTGTTTGGCTGATTTGATACATTGCTATTAACATAGGGGTGGAGTTCACTCTGAGCATTAGATGCCATTGATTGGCTTGTATACCTGCCAGTCATAGGGATGGCCAAGTATGTTGTCATCATCACTTTGCTATTGGATTACCCTGCCGCCAATCATTCGAGTGATGATCATTACATCATGTGCATTTGAACGATTTCATTGGTTAATTATGGGACGAGACCACTGACCAGTGGGTTTAAATATACATACATTTCATGTTTTTATTTCTGGCATTCCTGACGAGCCTGTGGAAGGCGAAACGCGCGTCGGGTGCGTTCTAGTAGCTGTGAGCTATTTACCCTATCCCCCAAATATCCCTTCTTTCAATTTTTTGCCAGTGTTTGGCTTATCATTGCTGCTTTATTGTTTGCTTGTGGCTGATTACTCTGTACCTCATTGTGGGCACATGTTCTCGCTATTTCAGCCTCACCATCCACTAATCTACAGCCTAATATCAGTGAAGTGAGTTTGTGGGGGTTTCTTTTTTGGGGTTTTATTTTCAATATACGTGATCAATTGCGACCATCTACGCACGATTTTTGTCCCAGCTCACATTGCTACCTCAGTACCAAGTATTCTATATTGTCGCATGTGTGAGTGAGCTATACACTGGACACATATGTCGATTCTTATACCAAACAAAAATACTTGTTGTTTTTAACTTTCTCATGTTGTGTGTATTTGTTCTGGTGATCACCATACTTTGGTTTTTAGAGTTTGGCTTTTGGCCACAATAAAATTTGTTTTTCATTTTCTTTTCTCTGATGCATTGTGTTCCTACTGACTTGTTCAGTGGTTCAGCTTTTCTTCATACTCAATGGGTTTCAATACCTCCAGCATCTTGTGACACAATTACATTGGTTTCATCTCGTGTATTTCAGGTGTGTCATCTCCACTACTTCTGTAGCGGATTATTACTCAGATTAACCATTACTTCTCTTTGGGGAATTTCACTACCGTCGGAGTTCGCCGAACTGCTGTATTTCGCTGCTGATTCGCCAACATTTGGTGAATTTTCAGCTTCCTGAAAAGCCTAATTGTCACTAAATTGCACCATACGGGGAAATTCACTGTTCGTGGTAAATTCGGATCTTATTGAATAACCCCCAGAGTGATCAAACGATAAACTGGAAAAGGAAAAACAAATGCATATTAAATGAAATGTAAATTTCAATCATTTAAATGGTGAACATTTTTTTTACACAATATATCAGATATAAGAAATAAATAGGTTGAGAAACGCGGATATAGATACCACCTAAGTACCCCTGTCTTCTATTGATAGGGTGTGATGGTTTCTGTGTGTTCGTAAAGTTAGAATATATTCAAAACAGATGTGGAATCAGCGCCTCCATCAGTCTCTTCATATGGGAGAGTCTCCAAGAGATAAGAAATATATAGTGCAAATATTTATTTATTTATAAAGGATTTTACCATGAAGGATACATTGAGATTTCTCTTGTTTTCAAGTATGTCCTGGATTCAAGAACATTGAATTGTTACAGAAATACAAAGTTACAAGTACTTATACAGCGCCAACAAATTCCATAACGCTTTACAACGGGGAAGCAAAACAGCAGACTTACATGATACAAGAGGAAATAAATCCCTGGTCGTCGGATAACTGTCCAGGTTATACATCACTTTAAACCAAAAGCTCAGGCAGACATCCCATGGGCTTACACTCTAAGGGACTAGGGTAACAAACAAATGGGAGCAGAGGGAAGGTGAAACTGGTGGCCAGTAGAATATCATAGGAATTGCATGAAATGGACCAGATTTTTTGGGTTTAGTAAGGGTAATTAGAGAGAGAAGTGGAGACAGCTGGAAAGGATGCTTGAAATTAGGGACCGGTCTCCATTTCTTCCCTCTGCGGCCCTGAACCAAGCATTCAAGCAATCTCCATCACAGACTCACCTTCATTTCTTCCCTCTGCGGCCCTGAACCAAGCATTCAAGCAAACTCCATCACAGACTCACCTCCATTTCTTCCCTCTGCGGCCCTGAACCAAGCATTCAAGCAAATTCCATCACAGACTCACTTGCGTTTCTTCCCTCTGCGGCCCTGAACCATTTCAACAAGGCATCCAACATCATACCCCAGGCTGCCATAATCTTGCAAATGTTTTTTTTATGTCTGCATTTATTATTCCCTGACTAGTATTTTGAATCTCCCTCCATTTCAGATAGAAAAAATCTGTTTGTGTTTCCCTCCCTCCTCCTCCCCCACATGTTTGTTAGTTGGTGCTATCTGTGCATGTCACAAACCTCATTCTCTTTCCACAGCAAACTCCATCAAATATAGCGCGCTTATGGAGTGTATGTATACATATAGTCAGATCTCGCTCCCGAGAACATTCAAACATCATGTTGCATATTTTTTGTGCAGAGTATACACACACCAGAGGGGAGTATAGTTTCTTTATAAATAATTATTATTATTTTTTTTTAAAACCATGTTTTTTATTGATGGATCAGGAATGAGGTAAAACAGCAACAGCAATATACATACAAAAATAAGAGGGTTGGCACAATATCAAATCACATGACACAATGGTTAAATAAAACAAAAATATAAAACCCAACAGTTCATTGAAAACAAAAAATTGAATGCTGCATGGAATCGAGCCGTTAAGGTAAGCGGATCAATAGTCAAGCTCACGAAGAGACAATCTTGCAGTATGCAATAGTGCAGGGGTGGACGACTGAACTGGGGTATCTCGGGAAGTGGAGTCAAGAAAATTTGCTAACAAGTGGTCAGAGGAGTCCGGAGGGATCAACGGGGATCCCCGCAACATTTGTAGGGAATACTACGTAGCATCGCAGAAGGTGTTCCGCAAGGAAGTTTTAACCGCAGGTGGTAAGGCGCGAATAAGAGGGGACCAGTGAAGAAAGAACTTTTGTGTTTTCTCTATCTGGTGCAATGAGGCATCAGACCAGTCAGCCAGGAATACGGAATCATTTCTGTTGTACATCATACGGAATGTGGGAGGGGTAGTGGATATCCATTGGGATAAAATAACCTTTTTGCCCGTCGCTGCTAGGAGACCTAACCAAAACCGGTGGCATTTGGAGAGGAATTGAGGAGTCGTGGAGTTGACAGGTTAAAAATAGCCCAGTGCAGAGTGAAAGGGACCTTGAGTCGGAGAACCAGAGAACTAAATCGACGCACTGTATCCCAAAACAATTGAATAAAGGGACAGGACCATAGACAATGTTGAAGGTCAGCTGGGGAAAAATTGCATTTTAAACAGTTGGCAGTAGGTAGGAGTCCCGAACGGGCCATTCTGTCAGGTGCCATGTAAGCCCGGTGGAGTATCCTATAGAACAGAAAAAAGCTACCATATAAGGGAAGGAGAGGGTGAAATACCCAGGGAAAATCGAAGAGGGGAAGATTCAGGAAGACCTACATACAAAAGGCTAGAAAGAGAAGAGGACAAAGAGGAGGAAAACGGATACAGGGAAAAAAGAGAAAGACGATAGACTCAAAGGGAATCTTCAATCTGAGTGATAAGATCTTGACAGGAGAACAAATTAGCGTCCTTAAGAAGGCATTGAAATTTGCACCTTCGATACCACTTAATGTTTTCAAGTTTTACATAGATCTGCAAAAGTTCAAACGGAATATCACCCTAAAAAAATTCTTTATGAAAACGCCTGTAGAGAACCAAGTTGTTAACACTCAGAAATATATACATACTGCCCTATAACTGAGGTCAACGTTCTTTCCTAAACATAGGATTTCTAAGGAAATGAAAACGTTTGAAACCATGGTTATGATGGATATTCGGAAACTAGAAGAAAAAAATAATACCTACAATTTAACGCTACTA
This sequence comes from Leptobrachium leishanense, assembly GCA_009667805.1. NCBI lineage: Eukaryota > Metazoa > Chordata > Amphibia > Anura > Megophryidae > Leptobrachium > Leptobrachium leishanense. The sequence continues at coordinate 182,979,270 of CM019068.1, read as the reverse complement.
GAGAAGAAAAGCTTGAAAGAGTTACAAGAAGATAAGGATATCGTCTTGAAACCAGACGATAAGGGGGAGGGGTGGTTATTCAAAATAAAAAAGATTATGATAGAGAAGCCTATCGACAACTCAATGATTATCAAGTGTATACTAGATTGCGCGGGGACCCCATAGATGAGATATGGAGAAAATTTGAAAACTACTGGAAAGAAGGAAGAGATTTGGGCATACTGACTGACAAGGAGTACGGATATATATGCGTTGATCATCCAAAGATTCCGGTGATATATTTTTTGCTGAAAATTCATAAAAGCCAGGAAAACCCACCGGGACGACCAATAGTGTCAGGAATAGACAGCATATCTAGCCATAGTTCCGAGTATATGGATCATCAATTGCAACCAACCGTAAAAAAAATTCAAGCGATACCATACAGGTAACTCAGGAACTGGAGAAAATAAATTGGAATGATGATATGATCTTGGTAACAGAGGATGTTAATTCCCTATACACAATTATACCTCACGAAAAAGGATGCGAGGCAGTGAGAAAAATATTGAACCATGGGGGAAAAATAGAGCAAGAACAAATAGACTATTTGGTAAAAGGAATTGAATTGATCTTAATCAACAACTATTTCTGGTATGATGGAGACTACTATTTGCAAAGGGTGGGTACCACCATGGGCACCAGGTTCGCGCCCAGCTATGCCAATATATTTATGGCCCTTTGGGAAGAAGAACATATATGGGCAGGGCATGGCTGGGCGCAGAACCTGGTACTCTATAGGCGATACATTGATGATCTCATTATTATCTGGCAAGGGGATCAGGAAAAATTGGAAAAGTTTATTTCATATTTGGGAGACCATCAATTTAATATAAGGTTAGATACTAGATGGAGCAAGGAAAGAATCGAGTTTTTGGATTTAGACCTCTATATAGAAGGAAAGGAAATGGGGGGGGGCGGAGCTGACTACTGACGGGAGAGGACGCTGCTCGCTGAGCTCTCTAGCTGACACTCGAAATACTTTGGATTTCAGCGTCTCCCTGTCAACTTTGTGAGCCCCATCCAGAAGATCTGGTGCCTTAGAGGTGGGGACCGATTCTCCCGATGAGATCTGGGTATTTTAGAGCTCGTTGGAGCCGCTACCGGACTTTGGACCTGCAGATGCAGCCTACTCTCCGGTGGCCATCTTTGCAGCCTGTTTCGCCTCCCTGGGTTTTGCATTTAATTCCTATGCCAGGCACCACGGCTACTGGACCCCTGATGACTTTACCGCCAGACACAGATGTCTCCGGGAGGAGAGGCTCCTTTGACTGGATGGGGGCACCAGGCGGGAACTCCGGATGCTGCCCACAGCCGTTTGACCGCCGGCCTGGTAGTGATCTCCCCGCTACTACGGAAGACATGCGGCTCCTCCTCGATGAACTGCGGGAGATCTGGAGAGCCGAGATGTGGATGCTGCGTGTTTGCCTTGGTGTTTCTGATGTTGGCGATGCCGGAGGGCACCCCTTAAGTGGGCGACCGAGTGCAGAGCCACATGAGCTCGAGGCTGCAGTCCTGCTGATGGATCCTGGGACACTATCGGGGGCTTTGGAGGAGGGGAGGCCAGCGGTGCTACCTGAGGTACGGATGATGGCACTTCCCTGGAAGCCGGAGCCCCGCGACGCTTACTGTCTGGACCCGGTTGTCACAGGGAACTTTGGTCAGTCCATTACGGAGATGGCCTTGCAGCACATTCTGTGCCATGGTGGGGATTCCTCTCCTGTGGGGACGACCTCCCTACCTAGCTGGATTCTCCTCTTGGCTGCTGACTTGCCTCCCACTCTGGAGCCCTGCGGCGCTGTGCAGCTGCCTCAGGTCACTGAAGCTGACGGAGACGGAGTCTCGTGTGACTCCATGTTCCTGGACTCTATTGGTGCTTTGTGCCTCCCTTTGAGTTTGGACACTGGTTGAGACATGTTCTCCCCCCTGCTGCCCTCTATCATTACTGATCCTGGACTGTGACCCACACCCCCCCCCCAATGCTGACACCCCCACCGCTCTCCAGCTGAGAACCCCCCCTTGATGTTTTACTTCTGATTCTCATTTGTGTCTTCTCTTAATTGTTGTCCCCTTCCCTCTATGCACTACTGAATGATATTGTAGTTCTGTCTGCTGACTTATTGGCTTAATGTTTTGTGTCGGAGGGAGCACCGGGACTCCCCCCCCCCCCACCCCCTTTTTTTTATTATTATATGTACAGTAGAAAATGTATGCTCCAATAAATATTGTATAAGTATATAATTGGTAAATAGATGATTACTGAAGAAGAGATTCTGTGAGTTAACTAGAGAGGAATGTAAAACTTCGAAAGGAGTGAGGATATAAATCTAATTTTGATATGTGGAGACTAAAGGTCTACATTGAGAGAAGAAAGTCTTTGTTAGTCCAATTGACCTCTGACACAAGATAAGAATAATAAAATTAAAAGGTGGAATTAACTGAGAAGTGCAACACTGCCCTCTAGAGGATAGTAAATATTATATTTGATATGATGAAAATATTGTCAGTGACGTCAAATTGACTATAATTGAAGCGGCAATGTTGGTTGCATTCATTCAGAGACTCACACCACAATGCCGAGACTCCGAGACATACACCACAATGCATGCAGATTCCATGACATGAGGACTCCGAGGCTAACACACATCGCTAGCAGACCATTCCGGGACAATGCACTCAAGACTCTCACCAAATCTCTAACTCACATGCATTGATTATCTAATATAGATAATTGAACATATTCCAAAAACAACATTACACAAAGAATTTCAAGGCAGACTCATCAAAATCCAGATTGGAGAGGTAATGTATGAGAGCTATTTAAATTAAGGAATTAATGTAATTATATATATTTGTAGATTTCTTGCAGCAGATAGACTGAGATTTCTCAGATTCTTGGTAGCTCCAAAATCTAAATCTTTTTATTCTGCAGATAGAAATATGAAGAAGTGGACATAAGGATTTATCCTAAAAGAAACTGTTGTAAGATTAAAATACCAATATATATATTGAATTTGGAAATTACTGTGATTGAAATTAATAAGCAAGAAATTATATAACTAAAAATAAAAAGCAAAAGATTAGAAGTTTAATTCTCGAGATTAGGGGAGGATTCACTAAATAAGTATTATTACTTATCATTTTAAATTAGCTCATCTTTTGTTGATCCATGTAGCATAGAGATACATATATATCTCTATAAGATCTAGCTGGTTAAACATTGTTTGCTGGGAAATGCATGTTGTATTAAGCAGAAATGTTTATTAACCATTTGTGTATTAGTTACTAACTGATAAGGTAAATGATATTAATCATATATGCAGTTACTAACCGGAGATACATATATTGTGAAGCTAGTTTTTATGTGCTGATGGATCGTGGTTTATAAATCTTTGTTTATGATCTGAGATTTGAAACTTTTCTGTATACGTTATAAATATATTTATGTTTTTATCCGATTATTGATTATTGTATTCTTCAAAGCAAAACACAAACAATTAAAAGAATTTAGGAGAATTTCTAAGAAATATAAACGATTGATATTTGTGTCTCGTATAAATTTCTTATGGAATAATAATCCCTGCCATATTGGAGGCTAGCTGCTGAGAAGTCCAATATATGACGTGTTATAGTCACGTGCAGAGATTATATCCGACAGTTTCTGTTTTCTCGCGGGTTTTGAGGTGAAGCACTGCATGTTGATAAAAACCTATATAAGAGCCACTAACTGGGTAAAAGTTTATGTACTACACTATTTTCTTTTTTTGTTTGGTATGTGTAAGGAAGGTGTTGTATACCACCTCCTGTAAGTGTGAGCAGCATTAGAGGTATAATATATTGTTTAAAGTAAATACAAGCACCGGTCCACAGTTTTTCTTTGCATCCTATAGAACATGTCCCAGTAGTTGGCGGATGGGAGAGTGCATCTAGATGCCAAGGTAGCTGATACCAGGTCGTGGGGGGTAAGTTCTGGAAAAGTAGCAGTCCAACGGGATATGGCTGTCCAGGGTTTCGTGGTTGAGAGCGAATGTTGTAGAAGTGTGTAAATGGTGGAAGTCGAGGGGGGGGCGTGCAATGTACAAGGAATTGTGTGTCTAACGGGTTAGCTAAGTCCATGGGGGATAAAATGTGCAATTGTGTGAGAAGGAATTGTCTGAGTTGTAAGTAATAAACCGGGTGTATAGTCTATGGAGTAATGCGTTCTGTCAGAGCTGTATAGGAGAAAGGCAAACCCGACACTCCGTCTAGGTAATGGTGCACATGACTAAAACCTCGCCTCGCCTATAGAGGTGCCTTGACGCTGGCGGGCGAGCTAGTCTTATAATGGCCATTCATAAGAAACCAAACCTCTAATTGTGTTTAGTTTCACATGGTATAATTGGAGTAAGCGCAGATGACATTTTTTTCTTTGTTATGTTCCACACATGTTGTTGGGCTGGATTCATTTGGTGGTTGCAGCCGCCCCATCGGGGAATAGACCCCACCCCTCCTGCACTATAAAACCTTGCTGGGCCAGGGTTCGAAAAATGGGAGCGGGGAGGCATTTTGAAAATGAGGGTTGTGTAGGATAGGGAGAGCAAAGGAGAGGGGGATGGTGGGTGAGTGTTGGTGAAGAAATGCTAGTAAGGAAGATGCAGGGAGCAGCGCCTGTTCCACATGCAGGGCTGTGAAACGTGAAGTATTGTTCAGCCAGTCAGAGACCTAATGATACAGTGCTGCTAGATTATAATCTAGTAAATTGGGGAAGTTAATACCTCCTCTTGCTATTGGTTGCTGAAGACTGAGAAGTGGTATACGTGCCCGCTTGTTTTGCCATATGAAGGACGCATACATCCTGTTAAATAAGCGAAGATCATTAGGTTTTAGTAGTAGAGGTAGTACTTGTATGGAGTAAAGTAATTTGGGGAACAAGGTCATTTTAATAAGAGACGCCCGCCCCAAATAGGAAAGCGGAAGAGAGCTCCAAGCCTCCAGAAGCGATTTTGTTTGGGCCAAGTGGGGGTCTATGTTGAGCTTGTATTAGGCTAGGATCAGACGAATACATTTTTCGCGTTGTCCGTGAAAAATTGCGTTCGAACGAATGGACGTATTTTTTCACGGAATACGCGATAGCGGTCATACGATGCGCATTTTCGTCCGTGATTTTGTACAGATCATCAATAAAACACTTTTTGCGTCTGGACGTTATGTTGGCCGGACATTAGCAGCGTCTGACGTCTCCTAACCACGCACACATGCCGCTAGCAGACGCAGCGCACTCTGTACGTCAGTACTAGCGGTTTGACGTTATCGAAAAAATGCGTTCGTTTGCCACTTGCGTTGCGCGGCCGCAGTTTCATGCGGCCGTTCTTCGTATGCTGCCCGGCATTGGACGTCATTTGCTGCTAGCACAGCCGTGATTAAGTGCGGCTAAACGCACGTTAATACTGCGTTCGTCTGACCTTAGCCTAAGCGGGAAAGGTCAACTGGTAAAATGATTCCCAGATGTTTAATATAAGGGGAGGGTGCCCAGGAGAAGGGGAAGCCAGGGAGCAAATCGCCTTGCGGTTTGAGACCCAGGGGCAACGCCACCGTTTTGGCGTAATTGATTTGGAAGCCGGAGGCTGCATGGAAGGAGTCAAAAAACTTCAACAGGGGTGGGATCGCGGAGGCGGGATCTGAGAGGAATCTGAACAGGTCATCTGCGAAAGCTACTACTTTTAATATTACAGTAGGGGACAAATGAATGCCAGATATTGTCTGGGACATCTCTATAATACGTATCAGGGGTTCTAGAGCTAGATTAAATAGTATTGGGGACAGCAGACACCCTTGTCTAGCTCCTTGTTCTAGCGTAAAGGGGGTGGAGTTAAAGCCCGTTTGCCGTAATTACAGTGGAGGGGGTAAGATAAAGTGCACGGAAAAGTGTCAAAAACGTCTTACCAAAACGATAGAATTTAATAAATCTGACTAAATAGGCCCACGATATCCTATCAAACACCTTGTCTGCATCACAGCTCAGCAAGAGGTTCAAGGACTGTGGCGTAAGAGAAGACGACCATATAGCCGCTATGGCTTTACGTATATTAATGGTGGAGTGGTGGCCATTAAGGAATCCCATTTGTTGAGGACCTATGAGGCGCGCTAGAGGACCTTGGAGTCGGCGGGCCATGATGCCGGACAGGATTTTAAGGTTGGTGTTTAGTAATGCGGTGGGGCGATAAGCGGTAACCAATGTTTGGTCCTTACCTGGCTTGGGGAGAACCTCCACCCGTGACTCATTAAAAGTAGGGGGCGGGGCCTCTCCCTGCAGAATATTGTTATAGAGCGTTACCAAGTGGGGAATCACCAAGCCAGAAAGGAGTTTGTAATATTCACCCCCAAATCCATCCGAGCCCAGAGCCTTTCCATTTTTAATTGAAGTTATTGTTGATCGGACTTCGTGTGTTTGACAGGTGCTCAGAGTGCGTCACGTTCGTCAGGAGAAAGCTTAGGTATTTGGGCTTTATGAAAAATATCCACTTGGGCGGAACAGTCGTCAGGGCCTGCTTTATAGAAATCCGCGAAGTAGGTGCAAAAGTCATCCACTATGTCGTCGGCTTTGGAAAGTACGTTTCCGTCCGAGGTCTTGAGCGCCGAAATGAATGGTCTGGTCTAAGTCTGGGAGCATACCAGGTTAGCAAGAAATTGACCCTGTTTATTACCAAAGCGAAACAAATTATGCTTTCGGTGTTGGCATGAACGGTGTGCGTGTTCCGTGGCTAAGGAGTCGTACCTAGTCTTGTCATTTTTGTATGTGTGGAGAGTTGTGGGGGTTGGGTCTAAAAGATAAGCTCTATAGCTGCGAAGGAGATCAGAGTGGACATCAGAGAGGTGCCTAGAGGTCTCCTTTTTTGTACGGGCGGCATATTTCATTATTTGACCTCGGAGCACCGCCTTTGATGCAGACCAAAAGAGATTAACGTCATCGACGTGTTCATGGTTATTGTCTGTATAATTATTCCATGCCAGTTCGACGTGAGAGGTAAAGAGGCCGGTGAAGAGGTGGAGAGACTGGAGGTCATGAGGTGTGAGGGAAAGTGCCAGTCGTGTAAATGGAGCAATGGCAACAGTGATTTATAGAAAGCGAAATTAGGGCTGTTCCGAGCGTTTGTTAAGTAATTGCAGGGGTTCCTGTCCAACAGTCAGGGTTAGAAGAGCGTATCTGCCTTCTGGGTCATTAACCGCAACCAAGTCAGAGTACGGGAGATGTTTATGGAAAAGAATTGCGGTACCACGCGATTTCTGCGTATGAATGTAGGATGTCTGGAAACCTACCCAGGGGGTGCGCAGTGCTTGGTTCGGGGAAGTCCATTGTGTTTCCTGAAGGAAAATTATGTCAGGGTCTAACTCTTTCAAATATTGTAATACTTTTTTCCTCTTGGTGAATTTAGGCCTTCCACATTCAAAGACACCACTTTCAACGAATTACAGGTGAAAACCTAGGGTTCTACAGGGAGGGGAATATCAGAAGTAGTAGTGTGGGTCATGGAGGATTCCAGACTCGGATTCTAAAATCTATCATCGAGAACAGAGTAATAAGCGGAGCCAGGAACCACCCCAGCAGCGGCTCCACGGCCCCATATACATTGGAGATTAATGTTACCTCATGCTTGTGATGTAAAAGACTGATCCAAAACATTTTTAACAATAAGCACCGAACAGGAACATAGGGGTGCCTGCACCTGGAAGAAACAAAATTAACCAAAAAACGAACAGAAGAGACAAACAATATAACAAGAGAGAGCCAAAAGGGTCCGGATGACGAATGTAAAACATACAGGTCGGATCGTGGTTGGGCCTGGTCCGGCCTGTGACGTCCAGCACCGGAGCATCAATAGAATGAAAAAAAAAAGGAAAAAAACGGAGGGATCCAGAGCGCTTCTAAGGGTGCGCAAATCTCGTTGCAGAGTCAGAGCTACAGTCAGGTTGGCGGCTTCGTTGAGCGTCGTCCTGCGGTTGGTGATGTTGAGGGGGAGCGTGCAGTATCATCTTCCAAAATGGTTGAGGCGTCAGTCGGTGAATCGTAGAAGTTGACTTGGCCATGCAGGTGAACTCGTAGGCGGGCAGGGTATTGTAGCGTGAACCGCACATTGGCCGCTGCCAACTTTATACAGATGGGGGTGAAGGCCCTACGTCGGGCCGCCAGGGACGCAGAGAAATCTTGGAAAAGGGGCAAAGTAGTTCCTTGATATTCAAAAGTGTTGGCCTTTCTATACTCCTGGATGAAACAAATTTTGTCTGAAAAATTCAGCAATTTAAACATAACTGTGCGAGGGCGATTCAAGGATGGAGAGAGGTCCGGTCCCAGGCAATGCACCCTCTCCACAGACAGTGTTGAATCATCAGCTAGACCTAGGGCCGTGGGGATCCAAGAGGTGATGAAATGGTGAAGCTGAGGGCCTTTCACGGTTTCAGGGAGTCTCACTATACGCAAGTTGTTTCTGCGGCTCCTGTTCTCTAGGTCGTCCACTTTGTCCATCAGGGATGAAAGGAGTGATTCATGAGATTTCATGGAAGTCTGAAGGGGGCCGAGCCCATCCTCCAGAGTAGACACCCTTTCCTCCACCTCAGTTAATCTTTGTGCCTGCGAGGTGAGCTGAGAGAGCGCCAGGTCAATGGCGGTCGACAGACGGCCCAATTTTTCATCTAACAACGGCGAGAGCATGGCAGTGAATTCAGCCATCTGCATGACAGTAGTGGGTGGAGGAGAGGCAGTAAGATGGGGGCTGTAAGGGGAGCTTCCTGGGTCAGAAGTTGAGCTGATCAGGGACCGTGTCGGCGCCGATGCACCCTTCCTTGAGATTTTGACGTTTTGGTGGATGATGCAACAAATTTATCTATAATGAAGCAGAGGAAGGTAACAGAATACTGAATATCTATTAGGGTCGTCAACCAAGATCAGTGGAAGCAAATTTCGAATAAGGTGGGAGTGGGTCTGTCAGGGACCTCTGAGTAAAATTTCCCTTGTTTCCCTTTCCTTTTTCCCCAGAGTTCAAGGCTGCTTGGAGCGTGAAAAATTAAAGTGGTAGGGTAGTAGGCCCAGAGGGGACCACCTAAAAAATTGCATTCAAAATTGTCAGAGGCTGCGTGCGAGAAACAGAAATGAGCACACAGAAAAATTACAATGGACAGGAATAGTGGGCTCATTAGGGACCACCTAAAAAAAAAATTGGTCTAGTTCGTCCATGATGCAAAAATTAGCGGAAGAGGGGGTAGTGGGCTTGCTGGGGACCACTGAAAAAATTACAAAAAATTGGGGCAAGCAGAGTGGAAAGATCGTTACTGCCAGTGTAAAAATTGGAGTACAGGAGTAGTGGGCCAATCAGGGACCACCTAAAAAATTGATAATTAAAAATGTAACACTTGCTTTTCAAGTCCCGGCAGCCGAGGTGCTTGCTAGGCCGGGGTGGGCCAGGCAAGTTTAATGGCACACTCCAGGGGTAGCTACCTTACCCAAGTCTCTTCTTGTTCGGTGATATACGAATGTGTGCAGGGTGATAGAGCAGCAGTCCGATTGCAGGAAGTTGGCTTCGACGGGCAGCGCGGAGAAGGAGCGCAGGATCCGGTACTCGAGCGGAGGCCCGAGGCGTCACCAGGCCTGAGCACATGGCGATGGGCTCGCGGGATCCGAGGCATGCAAACGCCGTTGAAGCAGGATGGCAGCTGAGTTTCGGTGGCGAGTGAGAAGGGGTGTCAGGATCGCCACGCTCTGGCCCCTGTCACCCATGCCAACCCTGCACCTTGAACAATGCACCTTCCTAGTACTTCTGTGTGTTCCCAGCATCCTAGCCCTAGAACCTCACCTGACCCCACCTTCCCCTGATTATCCCACTGTATCAGGAAGCTACGCCCTCCAGTATTCACTTCCACATTGAAGTTCCTGACTGCGATACCTGTTGCCAGAGCTCCCTGATACCCCTTGACAATCTCCTGACTTCTCTGCCAAAGGCTCCAAGGACCCTCTGTTATAATCTGGACTTTCATTGCTTCATATACCGGTACCCTCCCATCCTGCTCCCCTTCTGCCCCCATCTAGGACCCCCCGTGTACCAGACCCCTCGCTGAACCCTGACTACGCCATTGTCTGTTCTTTGCCTGATTCTGTGTTATAATCTGTAATCTGCTCTAACCTGTGAGCCCGCAGTGATCCATACTATGGTGGAGAACTTGAAAGGTGCCTTTCTAAAGATCCAGCAGTACCTGGACTCCCTGCTTGATTTATATGCAGCAAAACCCAAGGGGCACCTCATCTAAGGTGCGCGTTCCTGCTACAGAGGGAGCCAGAGGACCGCTGACCCCAGAAGAAAAGGCAAGGAGGAGGGCGCTAGACCTCTGCTTCTACTGCGGGGGTCCCTTGCATCAAATATCGGCCTGCCCACTGCGCCCAACTAAGCCAGGTACAAAATGTTTTCCTACACCTGTTCCTGTAAAGCCTGTTTGTACCAAGCCTGCACCTGTCAAAACCACAAGGTTGATGGTGAAACCAGTACCCACCCAGCCAAAAATAGCTGCACCAACTGTCAAGCCCACAAAATCTTCGTTGGGGAAGCCGGTGCCTGCCCTGCAAAAAATGACTTCATCCACTGTCAAGCAAAAAAAGCAAGCACCCAAAGAAAAACCCCTATCCCAGCCTACTCCCATAAGAAGCCTGGTAATCAAACCTCCTGCACCAAAGCGTGTCCCTGCTCCCAGGAGACCTGAGCCAAGAGCTACCAGACTCTCTGCACCCAGAGACCAGGTTACCCAAGAAGCTTCTTCTGAGGGGTCAGACCAGGAGACCCCTATGGAGTGCGCCAAACCGGAGTCTGACCCTGAAGTGCCCATGGAGCAGGAATCCATAGACGCTGAGCCAGCCATGCCAATGGAGATCGAGCCTAGCCAACACCTCATGACTGGTGTTACCAGAGATCCCGAACCCAGCCCGCTACCTCCATGCTGCACATATGCCTCAAACGGGACTGTCGTTCGCAGGGAGGACCTGGAGGTCTTCGAACTGGCCCTGAGACTTCGGGAAGCCGCTCCTCATGGGCACACGGTGCCACCTTCACCATGTCCTTCTGATGACTCGGAGTCAGAAGAGGAAGCCGTTGATGCTGGTCTGGACCTTTCCAGACAGACTGCACGCCGCACCCAGGGACCCCCAGGTCAGCATGGGGGGGTATGTTGGCGTTGCGGGATCCATTTGTCACCCGGCTGGAATGACTCACCGTACCACTGTACCCCGCTATTTCCTGGAGACGGACTACAATCCCTTCAGTGGCTCCTCTGGTGAATCAGACCTTGAAGGGGAGCCAAGCGAGAATTGCCCCTCCATAAGTCCAGCCACCTATCTGTGCCGTTCAGTGGCCAACTACAGAACTCCAGCTACCAAAACCATCTCGAGTGCACCATGCCAGAGATCTGCCTTCATTGGTGCCCTCTTCTCCATGACACCCACAGTTGTTCGGTTGCCTATGAAACCGAAACCTCAGGAGCTGGAGGCTCACCGATGCCTCATTGAATTGGAGGTTGAGCAAAAGCCAGAGGTCGCTGCCCTGCATCCCGCAGGATCTCCAGAGGTCGCTGCCCTGCATCCCGCAGGATCTCCAGAGGTCGCTGCCCTGCATCCCGCAGGATCTCCAGAGGTCGCTGCCCTGCATCCCGCAGGATCTCCATAGGTCGCTGCCCTGCATCCCGCAGGATCTCCAGAGGTCGCTGCCCTGCATCCCGCAGGATCTCCAGAGGTCGCTGCCCTGCATCCAGAAGGATCTCGAAAGCTGTCGCCGCCACAGGGCCGTCGCTGCCGCCGTAAGGCCAAGCCACTCACTGCCCAGCAAGAGCCGTGCAGTACCCAGGTCGCTCAAGTGCCGTGCCTCACCAAGGTTGCCACCGTTGAGCCGTGCTGTACCCAGGTCGCTGCTGAGCCATGCAGTACCAAGGTCCTCGCCAAGGGCGCTGCCCCTCTGTGCCTCGCCAAGGGCGCTGCCCCTTTGTGCCTCGCCAAGGGCGCTGCCCCTCTGTGCCTCGCCAAGGGCGCTGTCCCTCTGTGCCTCGCCAAGGGCGCTGTCCCTCTGTGCCTCGCCAAGGATGCCGCCGTTGAGCCGCGCAGTACCAAGGTTGTTGCTGTTGAGCTGTGCAGTGCCAAGGTTGTCACCAAGGGCACTGCCCCACCTCGCCAAGGGCGCTGCCCCACCGTGCCCAGCTGTTGCTGTGGAAACTGCCGTCTCCACTGCCCATTGTTGGCAGTTTCCAGCTATAGCCGCACCAAGGAGGGTTTGGGGGTTTGCCAAAGTTGACTCTCACAGCCGCAAGTTTGGACTTGTTTCTGGTCAACCAAGCCAAGAAACTGCACATATTGGCACCACTGTCGCTACCCCAGAAGGCACCATCTGTATGGAACCCTTGCCTCCGGGGTTCATATATGCCTCGAATGGGACAGTAATCAGGTGCGTGGACCTCCGAGTGTTCCCAGACATTCAAAGCACCCGAAGATCGCTCCTCGAGGACAGTGTTTTGCCAAGCTCTATCAACCACTCACCAGAAGATCAGGATCCCTACACGGTAAAGGGACTCATTATGGACCCTCCTACTGCCCGTCGGTTGGCTTTAGCCGTCCGGGGGTCGGCTCTTAAGGGGGGAGTAGTGTCAGGATCGCCACGCTCTGGCCCCTGTCACCCACGCCAACCCTGCACCTTAAACAATGCACCTTCCTAGTACTTCTGTGTGTTCCCAGCATCCTAACCATAGAACCTCACCTGACCCCACCTTCCCATGATTATCCCACTATATCAGGAAGCTACGCCCTCCAGTATTCACTTCCACATTGAAGTTCCTGACTGCGATACCTGTTGCCAGAGCTCTCTGATACTCCTTGACAATCTCCTGACTTCTCTGCCAAAGACTCCAAGGACCCTCTGTTATAATCTGGACTTTCATTGCTTCATATACCGGTACCCTCCCATCCTGCTCCCCTTCTGCCCCCATCTAGGACCCCCCCCGTGTACCAGACCCCTTGCTGAACCCTGACTACGCCATTGTCTGTTCCTTGCCTGATTCTGTGTTATCGTGTTTTATTTACAATAAACACCCTTTGTTATCCTGAACCTGCCTCCATCACTGCATCCTGGGCTTACAACCCCACCCTGCTACACCAACCGCAGTCTACACGTGACAAGGGGGAAGCACTCACTTCAGTCCATACCGCCCGTACGGGATCAGCAGAGAATGAGAAGCGGCAGTTCGGGCCTAAATGAGGGCTGCGCACCCGCAGGTTATCGTGGGTACGGAGCGGCCAAATTGAGGACCTCCGGGGTTGAAGGGGGAGTCGGTGCAGGTTCCCAGAACCATAGGGAAACAGTATCACCCCAAATGTCGCTGGGTTCGCTGTCGTAAACACTCAAAAGTGGTCCTCGGCAACAAAGCTCAGTTAAGATGCGGCCATCTTAGTTGGTCCGCCTCCAAGAAGTGAACAATTATTTTTTGCGAATTTCGTATCAGGTTCTCACGGCTGCTATTGGTTTAAGTACTGATTCCAGACGCTGGCGGATCCAGAGAGGGGCACTGCCCCCCCCCGAACTGCAGTCCCGTTGTAGGTGATAAAGGGACCTATAGGCTCGTGTCAGATGAACGCAGTGATCACGTCCATTTTTGCGCACATATTAACGTCTAAGGTAGCATAGAATTATGAGCAATAGAGAACAACACACGAAGTGCGTCGCACTGAACTGTGGACGCACAACGGACGCGGCAAATGGACGCAAGTTAGACAAGAACGTCAATCTGGTTGGACGGACGCACAGAGTGTGCCACGTCCGCATAGCTTTGTGTGAGTGATGGGACGAGGTTAGACGGTCTGCATTTTTGATGTCCAGCACCTTGACGGACAAAATGTTTTTTCATATTGTAGCACTGTTTAAAAACTCTGTGCTTGTCTCCCTCTGGTGGCCAAACCCGAGCAATACATCAACAATGTAAAGTATACTGGACACAACGGGACTACGTTTTCCATCATGCTTTGCGGCGGGGACAGGAAGTGGGTGGGAGAGAGCGAAGGACATCCGCAGCCTCGTATGAAGGAGAGCCAGTGTGAGCCGAGCGACGAAAGGTGGAAGACGCACGTGAGATTGCCAGAGATTGAGACCAGGCCGGAGAGGAGCTGCCTTGCAGGTGCTGAGAATCAGAGACAGTGCTGGCGGAGACCTATCCACACATCGCTGAGAGGTTTTGTGCAGACACAACGTTCCGGTTTGGACCCCGAGTAAGGAGACCGCGATGATCCACTGGGAGTGCAGGCGGTAGGCCGTAATTCTCGTTACCGAAATCGGACAAACAGGAGACGCGGATCCAGTGGCACAGAGTTCCAGTATAATCAAGCGGAGAGAGATCCTTGATCGGACAGCGGAACAGATTGTCTAGCGGATGGGTGAGAGGCCTTCCAGGCCACAGTCCAAGTTTAAACAAAGCACGCTGCAGTATTGTTTAAATCTACAGGGCCCCAACGTGTCTAGTCGAAGAATTGCTCAATCCATTCACTGGCCAGTTGAATATAGTACCCGGGTACCTGAATCGCACACCCACACCTTTTTGGGACATTACTTTTACGGGACTTACACTCCAGAAACGAAGGGGTTAAACTTTCCTTTTGCCGCTGTGTGTTTTTCTCGCATTACGAAATCCTGTCGTTCATATACCCTATTCACATTATATATGCCGCTTTATTGGGATCAGTAAAGTATATAATCTATAAAATCCACAACAGTGCAGGTGTATATTTATTCCCTAGTGCGGTGAGACTAACCCGAGGTTAAATTCAGCGGCTCCTCCGGGAGTGAGCGCTACAATATCATGTATCAATTTGTATCATTTATCATATTAATATTATTTCCCATGGGTCCCTCTTTTTCTCTGTCAGTCAAAAATAACGGACCGTGTAGCCACTACCTTGTCGTCAGTCAGAAAGTACGTCAGGTGTGCACGGACGCACAGTCCGTACAAAATGCACTCGTCTGACAGCAGCCTTAGATGTTTGAAACGCTGTATCTCTGGTTCCAAACATCTTACATACATAGACCATTGAGGTGTTGTTGAAAAGGCCAGATTCTGACCTTTCCAATGGTACCAAACATGACTATGTACAAAGTACAGAGTAAAAATGGATGTCGGCCCAGCCTCCAGGGCCTCCCCCCACCCACTGACATCATCACACATGAGCGCGACAACGTCAGGTAGGAAATTAACCCCTACGTGTCAAGGGGTTTCCCTATGGTGGAGATAGGGAGGTCCTTTAGACCCCTATCGTTGGCAGAGCATGTCATTTCCAATAATACCAAATAAACATGTTTCGGGTAAACAAAAATAAAATGTTTTTTTTTTTACGGTATTCTATTTATTTATTAATGCAGCAGCGATGTTCATGTTTCAGTGATAATGGGAACAATGATGCTGCACGAAGAGATTAAATTGCTCAGCAGTGAAGGGGTTAAAAAAGCAAAAACCATTTAACCCTTTCGCTGCTGAGCCTTTTCCCACCTCTGTGCTGAGCTCATTTTTACCGGTTTCGCTCATCATGTTTAACCGCGTTTTGAAGCCTTATTTTAATATATGACCCAGACATATTATATATCGTTCTTTCCGGCAGACTGTGCAGATTCATAATATGTCATTATTATATGTATACGTCATGACCTGTCTGTATATTATAACAAAAAATGCAATAAAATTGGAATTTTCAATAATTTACAATGTGTAAAGTGTTTTTTTTTCACATTTTAAAATGCAATCGTTTGCGATTATATTTTCTATGGGCTGCGCTTATTAAAAAAATTAGAAATGAGGAATCGTTACTTTTTTTGGGGAAAATTACGTGTTTTTTAGCAAACGCCCCCCATAGAAAAAATCGTTAGTGCAGCATCATTGTTCACATTATAATTGAAATGGGAACAATATTGTTGCACTAATAAATAAAAAAAACACTTTTTTTTTTTTACATTTTACATGGTCATGTTTGGTATCATTGGAAAGGCCACGCTCTGGCCGTTCCAATGATAGCAAACATTAACCCCTAGCTGTCACGGATCGGGAGATAGGGGGTTCATTGGAACCCCCTATCTCCACTATAGGTGGCAGCAAGGGGTTAATTTCAAAACTGGCGCCATCGCGCTCTGCGCGATGACGCCAGTCATTAGGGGGATATCCCGGAAGCTTGGCCGACATCCAAGATGTCAGCCAGCTCCAGGAGGGGACTGCGATACGGCGCATGTTGGCGCCATATCGCGATCCAGCCCCCTAGGAGTTAAAGACAGCCGCCGCTTGGAAGGGCAGGCTGTGCCCTTCCAGGCGGTGTCTGTCTTTAATCGCTGGCCCGCGGGGAGGGGGCGAGGTCCGAAGGACCTCCCCCCCCCTCCGCTTCAGGCACCTTCCCTGCAATGGCGGCGGGGGGGGGGGGGTGCCTGAAATAGACATCGTACATGCGCGATGACGCCTATCGTGCCTGCCGGGGTCCCGGAGGCTGGGCTGACATCGATGATGTCAGCCCGCACCGGGGGGGCCGCGCGATCAGCTGGAATACCGGCTGATCGCGGCTGCAAAGGGAGGACGCGCTCAGCGCGTCCTCCGCAGCCAAGTACCAATGCGGGTGGACGCGCTGAGCGCGTCCACCGCATTGAAGTGGTTAATATTGGTTATTTCTAAACTCAGGACAAAATTTAGAAACTATTTAACCTCTTCCAAGCCGAGAGCTCTATGGGAAATGTATCCTGCAAACCCATGTGACCTGACCACGTGTCATGTGACTCCAGCCTCTTCCTCATTATCATGCAAACAGCATGAGCTCTAAACACAAGAGATAAATGGCAAAGTGTCTCCAAATGTACAAACACCTCTATAGACAGTGCTTGTCTCATGTGTTTGGAACTCTACCATAGAATTTCCTGTACAGAAGAGGAAGAGACCTCAATCTTTCGGCAGCAGAGAGTTAAACACTGAAAGCAGGATCCAGGCTGCAGGTCAGAGCTGGGATTGTGTGTCTTAATATACAAATATTAGGGGAAGATTGGATTTATATTGTGCTAGAAATGTATTAGGAGACTCCATAAAGATGGCTCCCACAGAGCAGACACATGGAAAAGCTGCTGTGTCCTTTGTGTTTAGGACTCTAAATATATATTTATATATCTTGAATAGAGCTCAGGAGCAGGGCCGGTGCAAGAATTTTTGCCAACGAAGGCGAAGGGTCACTTTGCTAACCCCAACCCCATGTAGGGTTGCCATCTTTTTCTTCAAGCCGAACATTCTAGTGTTTGGACTTGGGTGGCCATTTTTATGTAGTGTTTACTTTATGCGTATATATAATGACACGTGGTATGCATGGCAGACTGGTATTGTGCATGGCAGACTGGTATTATGGCTGGCAGACTAAGGTGGGAGTGGGTCTCACTTTTTGTGTCTGGACGTTATGTAGGCTGGACATTAGCAGCGTCTGACATCTCCTAATCACGCACACACGCCGCTATGCCGCCACAGCGCACTCTGTACGTCAGTACTAGCGGTTCGGCGTTCTCGAAAAAATGCATTCGTTTTCCCCTTGTGTTGCGCGGCCGGACTTTCGTGCGGCCTTACTTCGTATATTGGCCGTCATTGTCCGTCATTTCCTGCTACTGCGGCCATGATTAAGTGTGCCTAAACGCACGTTAAAAATGCGTTAGTCTGACCCCAGCCTAAAATACAGGTGAACTCTGTATGTATGAATTTACACAAACGCTACGAACTGGTGGACCTTTTTATATATATATATATTTTTGGTTTTCACTGTTTTATATATCTGCCAGTTAACTAAAGATTTCTGATGTCTGTGTCTTCTTCCCGTGTGTATTTATTGTATAGTCTCTTGTGTATTTTGCGTACATTCTCTCAATTGTCTAATCCTTCCCTGTATAGTGTAGATCTCTGTATTAGTACCTGCTCTCTCTATAAGAAATTCCTTTTGTTTACCCTGCTTTCACCCTCCCCCTTCTCCTCCTAGGAAATCCCATTGTTTTACGGTCCTGTGCAGCTATCTGCTTAGTTGTATGCAAATTGGTTGGTGGTTGGCTGTATCTGTGATATTTGTTTGTGCCTGTGTAATAAACAGTTCTATTCTGACCAAACATGAAGTCACGACTCATTGGTGATTTGGGGTACCAGGAATCTTCTGCCCGCTGTGCCAAGGAAAGGTCCAGGTCTACGGCTTATTTATGGGGTGATAGCCAGGCTCCCTACATGCACCAGGCCTTAAGCTGCGGCTAAGGTACTAGAGAAAGGTGTGAGAGTCACGAGGAGAACCCGTGTGTCCAGCGAGGAAGCGACATTTGACAGATGTGACCCTGTTCGGGCACAGAGATCTGTTACAACAATTTACCAATCTCATGACTGTGCCTCTATGCTTCTAATGTTTGATCCCTTCTGTCACCCGTGTCTCCTGCCCTCCTCCTCTGCTCCCACTCTCTCCTGTCTGCTAATCCTTCCCAGACCCTCCTCTACCTCTGACACCTTCTTCTCCTCAGCCCCCTTTAATTCCTGTCAGCCCCAACCTCATCCCATCACACCCAGTGATCCCATGCTGGTCTCCAATGCCCCAGTGTCCTACCACTCTCCTCCCACTCTCAGCATCTACGCAACCCTTTGCCATCCTCCTCGGCTGCCACTCACCCCTCTGCCACCATTCCCAGCCTCAAATGTGACCTGTGCCATTCTCCTGTCCCCCATGTGCCCTCTGAAACCCTCACCAGGGCCACAATGAGCCAGTTCCAGTCCTCACCCGTCAGGTATAATTAAAATGCTGTGTTCCCCATACCCCATTTCCTGTCACCCTTCACAGTCCTCACTGTCTCCTCTCATCCTCCCTAGCCCCAGTGTGTCCTATGTATCCCTCCACAACCCAAAGTATGTCCTATGCCTCCCTTCCATCCTCCAGTGTGTCCTATGTCGCTAATTCCCCTTATACTCATATATATATATACATAGAGCTCAGGATCCTCTAATTCCCTGTATACTCATATATAGAGCTCAGGATCCTCTAATTCCCCATATACTCATATATAAAGCTCAGGATCCGCTAATTCCCAGTATACTGTAGGGATTTATCTCTGCACGTGCCTACAACATGTCGAGATTTATATTTAATAAGAAACTTCTAAACGATTGTTTTCTGTCTCGTATATTTCCTAGAAATTCTCCTAAATTCTTTTAATGGTCTGTGTTTTGCTTTGAAGAATACACTAATCGGATAAAAATATATATATATTTATTACGTATACAAAAAAATTTCAAATCTCATATCATAAATGTAGCGCTGGTTTAAAACACTGTTGCTGTATTACTCAAGTTTGGCCACCAGAGGGAGACAAGCGCAATGTAAGAGACACTGGACAATGGGACTACGTTTTCCAGTATGCTTTGCGGCGGGGAACAGGAAGTGGGTGGAGAGAAAGGACATACATCCGCAGCCTCGTGCAGAGGAGAGCCAGTGCGCGCCGAGGAGTGAATAGCACAAGACGCACGTGAGACAGACAACGATTGTGACCAGGCCGGAGAGCAGGCGCTGCCTTGCGGATGCTGGAGATCGGTTTCAGGAACTTGCCAGAGACCTAGTAATCCACCGCTTTAAAGGTTTGCACAGACACAGAGCTGCAGATTGGACCCCGAGTTAGGAGACCGCGATAATCTAATGGGAGTGCAGGCGGTAAACTGAGAATCTTGTTGCAAAGATGGAGAAGCAAGAAAAGCTGATCCGGTGGCACAGAGTCCCAGCATAAATCAGCGGAGAGACGTCCTTGTCGGGTCAGCGGAGCAGATTGTCTGGCAGATGGGTGAGAGGCCTTCCAGGCCACAGTAAAATTAAAGCACGCTGCAGTTTGCTTAAATTTACAGGGCCCCAACTGACTAGTCGAAGATACACCGAATCTATTCACTGGCCAGTTGAATCTAGTACCCAGGTACCAATACACACATAAACGCACACCCTCTTGGGACACAACCTGAACGGGACTTACACTCCGGCAACGAAGGGGTTAAATTTTCCTTTTTTTTACCGCTGCGCGTTTCTCGCATTACGAACTCCTGTAAAATATATATATATACACCGTGCTTTATTTATATATGCCCATTTATTTGAGACCAGAAAAAGATATAACTTCTAAAATCCACAACAGTGCTTGTGTATATTTATTCCCTAGTGCGGGGAGACTGACCCGAGGTTAAATTCAGCGGCTCCTCCGGGAGTGAGCGCTACATAAACAAAGATTTATAAACAATATATCCATCCATCCATCCATCAGCACATAGACACTAGCTTCTCAATATATGTATCTCCTGTTAGTAACTGCATATATGATTAATATAATTTGCCTTATCAGTTAGTAACTTTACACAAATGGTTAATAAACATTTCTGCTTAACGAAAACAATTAACATGTATTTACCAGCAAACCAATGTTTAACAAGCTAGATCTTGTAGAGATATATGTATCTCTCTATGCTACATGGATCAACAAAAGATGAGCTATTTCTAGAATGTTAAGTTATAAAAACTTATTTAGTGAATCCTCCCCTAATATCGAGACTTAAACTTCTAATCTTCTTCTGCTTTTTATATTGTAGTTATATAATTCCTTGCTTATTAATTTCAATCACAGTAATATCCAAATTCAATATATATATATATCTTTTTGTATTTCACTTGGCAACAATTACTTTAGGATAAATCCTTATATCCGATTCTTCTTTATTATTATTATTATTATTATTCTTTATTTATAAAGCGCCAGCATATTCCGCAGCGCTGTACAATAAGCACAGTATAGACAGGGTTACAATACATTGAACAACATTTGACAAACAGTACAGTACTGTTTGACCTTAGGGAGCGGGCTGGGGTGTATTTGGTGATTAGTGAGGACAGGTAGTGGGGAGCTGAGTTAGTGAGGGTTTTGTAGGTAAGGATAAGGATTTTGAATTTAATTCTGCAGTGGATGGGGAGCCAGTGAAGGGACTCGCAGAGGGGAGCGGCAGAGACAGAGCGGCGGGTGAGGTGAATTAGCCTGGCGGAGGCGTTCAGGATGGATTGTAGGGGGGAGAGGCGGGACTTCATATCTCTATCTGCAGAATAGAAATATTTTAGAGATTCTGGATCTATCTGTTGCAAGAAATACTCCAGATATATATAATTACATTAATTCCTTAATTTGCTTTCTCATACATTACCTGTCCAGTCTGGATTCAATGAGTTACAGCCTTTGAATATTCTTTATGTAATATTGTTTTGGAATATGTGAAAATTATCAATGTAGATTTTCAATGCATGCGAGTTAGAGATGTGGACCTGATTATCTTGAGTGCATTGTGTGTTGGAATGATCTCAATGCCTTGTCATGTCCTGGAAGTCTGAATGCCTTGCAATGAACAGTACAGCTCCAATTATAGTCAATTTGACATCACTTAATTTACCTCTTTTCATTTAAATTTTATTCTCTATATTAAATATAATATTTACTATACCTCTAGAAGGCAGAGTTGCACTTCCAATTAATTCCACATTTTAATTTTAATATATCTTATCTCAGGTCAAAAGATCAATCTGACTTAACAAAGACCCTATATTCAGTCGTAGACTTTGGATCTCCTGTTATTAATTTAATTTTTATCTCCACTCCTCTCAAAATTTTTACTAAGTAAATTCCTTTCTAGTTAAAATCAACAGAATCTATTCTTCAGTAATTATACTATTTACCAGTTATACTCTACAAATATTTATTGGAGCATCTATTTTCTACTGTAATATATATTTTGTGAATATTTTTATACAATTGCATAGAGCTTTTAAATTTGTTCCTATACCCAAAAAAAATATATCTTTTAATTTCAAAGACTTGTTAAAACAAACCAATAAATTTAAATATGACATGTCTGGCACTTAGCTCAGCATTATATCACATAAAGACATTTTATCGTCTATAATCGTGCCTGGCATTTATAGAAATAAAACATAACTCTTAAGGTTTCACCTAGCCATGAACTATTTCATCAGTCCATTTCTAAAACTAGGGAAAATTGAAAAAGAAAAGACTTTCCATTTAAAACAAGATGACTACAGGCATCCATTTTAATTTTTCCATTCTAATATACCCGACAATACTCATATATAGAACTCAGGATCCGCTAATTCCCCATATTGTGGAGAGAAATGAAGGTCAGGATGAAACTGTGTGGAATATTCCTGTTATTCCAGACACATTGTGCTTCCTCTAATCGTTCCTCCACAAGATCCGGGTGTCCAGGTAACCTGTGATAATGAATCCAGACACAGCCAGGGATCCACTGAGCCAGAGGATCCTGGATCTAACTCTGAAGATGATCTTTCTGCTGACTGGAGAGGTAAGAGATTCCATGAGATTCCATATTGCTGCTGATATTAAATCCCCCTGGAGCTGTGTGACCCAGGAGACATTTCAGAGGCAGATCAGTAGTAGATTCATGTGTAAATAAAGGTTCCAGCGCACCATACAGCACACTATGGAGATAACACACTGACACATACACAAAAGCATGGGGGGCCCAGGGGGGGCGACATGTTTATACCTCTCTATATTGGGGTCACTGTCAATGTTTAGGGTCATATGGTGGTGAAGATCCATGAGATGGTCAGTGACAGCAGCCGTCACCAAATATCAGAAGGACACGGCAGGAGCCAAAGCTTCAACACGGAGCCTCCACCTCACTCAGGAATCCATGAGCAAAACCATGAGAAGATCCTGGAGCTGAGCAATCAGATCATCCGTCTGCTGACTGGAGAGGTGAGGCTGCTGGGAATGGGACATTATACGCTAACACCAAGGCATGTGTCTGGATGGTGACTGTGTCATTGTGTGTGTCAGGTTCCTATACGCTGTGAGGATGTCACTGTCTATCTCTCCATGGAGGAGTGGGAGTATGTGGAGCGACACAAGGAGCTCTATGAGGACGTCATGATGGAGGATCACCAGCATGTTATTACACGGGGTAAGAGATGCTTTAATTCTCATCATGTTTGTGTCCAATCCCAGAGCAACGTGTCCCAATAATCCACTGAAATGTTGGCTGTGCCGTGTAATAGACGTGTTCCTGAATGAACGTCTCACGTGTTCATGTGATTTTCCCTCCAATAGATAAATCTGTATGGGGTGAATTTCACGCTGCGGTTTCTTTATGGGATATTGGATGTGAAAATGGAAGTGAAATTCTAAGCAATAATGTGGAAAAGGATCTGAACAAGACGAGAAAAGGACCAGCTGAATCTGCAACATACACAGAGCGAGAATCTCTGGCGTCTGAAGAAAGACACGTCCCAGAGAAAGAGATTTATCCAATCACAGAACCCCCAGAATATTCACCCCCTGATATTAAGGAGGAACCGGCCTCATGTGACGAAGGAAATCTCCCAGACAGCGACATGTATGAACCCCCAGAACATACACAGACTGAATGCTCAGCTGATAATAATGGAGAATATGTAAAATCCAATCCAAACCCAGTGGAAATAAACCATAGCGAGTCCTTAATAGAATCCAGAAAGCCAGATCACACATATTGCAAAGATTTCCTTACTCCGAATTCAGTTTATAAAGGACATTCAGCGTCTTCTTGTGAAATGGGGAAAGTCTCATATTCTGAGTCTAACTTGATATATGAAAAAACACTTTCTTCTAGTTTTCGTGGAGAGAAGTCTACTCCTGTATCAGCTATTAAATACCAATACGTTTACATTGCAGAAAAACCATTTACATGTCCTGAAGGTGAGAAACACAGTGTTGCAGTTAAAAAGCATCAGAAGATTCACAGTGGGGAAAAACCATTTAAATGCCCTGAATGTGGAAAGTGTTACACTGCAGCCTCATCTCTTGTGACACATAAAAAGAATCACACAGGAGAAAAGCCTTTTAAGTGCAGTGAATGTGGGAAATGTTTTACTCGGTCCTCCCAGCTTGCACAACATAAAAGAATTCACACAGGAGAAAAACCATTTAAATGCCCTGAATGTGAGAAATGTTTCACCAATACCTCAAGTCTTGGAAGACATAAAAGGATTCATACAGGAGAAAAACCTTTTAAATGTGATGAATGTGAGAAATCTTATACTCGGACCTCATTTCTTGACGAACATAAAAGGATTCACACAGGAGTAAAACCTTTTAAATGTGGTGAATGTGGGAAATCTTTTACTCGGGCCTCACATCTTACAAAACATAAAATAATTCACACAGGAGAAAACCAATTTAAATGCCCTGAATGTGGAAAATGTTTTACCGAGAGCTCAAGTCTTGCAAGACATAAAAGGATTCACAACAGGGGTAAAACCTTTTAAATGTGATGAATGTGGGAAATCTTTTACTCGGCCCATAGTTCTTGAAGAACATGAAAGGATTCACACAGGAGAAAAAACATTTAATGCAGTGAATGTGGGAAATTTTTTAACGACACCTCACCTCTTGCAAGACATAAAAGGATTCACACAGGAGAAAAAAAAACGTTAAAAAGATTATGAACGTAAAAAATGTTTAACCAGGCCTCACATCTTGCAGGACATAAAAAGATTTGCAAAGAACAAAAAAGGTTGAAAAGCACTTTATGTGGGAAATGTTTTACACGGGCTTCAACTCATGAAAGGATTCAGACAGAGTAACCATTTAAATGCACTGAATGTGGGAAATGTTTTATCCAGGTCTCGTCTTGCAAAACATAAACTGATTCACACAGGAGAAAAAACGTAATTGCTTAGTTCCACTGATTATAATGGGAAATGTTTTACTTGAGGGCTTTTCTTATTGATCTTGTGAGGACTCAGAAGGTGTTATTCATTCTCTTGTTCGGCGCACTTCATCGAGTTCAGTTCACTGACCTTGCAAATTCAGCATTCATTCCCCTTAAGGACAAAGGACATACTATGTACATCATGGTCTTTTAACCCCCCCTACCTATACTCATCTCTGTGACCGTGGTCCCATGTCGGTCAGGCCTCCCGGCGACTGCAGGAGAACCTGAAAGGGGAAAGTTGGGTCTTTAGAGCCCCCTCCCGAACGGCTAGACATAGAGAAAAAAAAGAGAGGCACCGCTGGAGAGGGCAGAGTCTGCCCTTTCCAGCGGTGCCTCTCTAACACCTTAAGTGCCAGATCACGATTCAGCACCAATCCGCGCCGGATTGTGTTCCGCTCCAGGAGGCGGCTGACATCTTGGATGTCAGCCAAGCTTCCGTGGTCACCCCCCAATCACTGATGTCATCGCCATATGTACGATGACGTCAGTTGGCCAGTTAACCCCCCCAGCTGCCAAGTGGAGATAGGATGGTCCTTTGATCAAAACCTGATCATGGACTCTCCAATGATACCAAACATGACCAGGTTAGGCGTAAAACTAAAGAATTTAAGAAGTGATTTTTTTTAAAAAATTATCTAGAGGGTAATGACGTTTAAACATGATGAGCATAAAACGTTCAAAATGAGCTCAGCACAAAGAGGTAAAATGGCCCAGCAGTGAAAGGGTTAAAAAGTAAAAACATGTAAAAATTTGGTATTTCTAATCTTAGGACAAAAATGCCTAATCTATTTAGCCAGGGTCTTCTTTTGGCGGTTGTAGATTTTGGGGATTACATTTTGATTAAGTGTTTTTTTTTTTTCCATTTTTTTTCATCATATTTCATTTTTTTTAATAGTAAATAAGATATGATGGAAATAATGGAATCTTTAGAAAGTCAATTTAATGGCGAGAAAAACGGTGTTTAATATGTGTGGCTTCCATAAACGAGTAAGAGGAAAATTAGAGCTAAACACAAACAACGCAGAAACGTAAAAACAGCAGCGGGCACTTTCACACAGACCATGGTAAAACCGCCTGGTCACTGTGGGGTTAAAAAAAGAATGGGAATTTAAAAATTTCTCCTGCAAAACGCCTAAAAACCTCTAAAAAAAAATAAGGAAGACCTTTTCGCTGCAAAGCAAAGCATAAACGTTTGAATAAAAAAATAATAAAACCAGTAATTCATTTTAACATTGAAGCCTATGGGATTCGCCTGTTTAAACCTGTCGAACGAAACCAGTGAAAATCTCGGCATTTTGCCAAATCTTCGGTGCTGTTTGGCGTTCAGTGATCAGATTAACCATTACTTATCTTTGGTGAATTTCACTCCCGTCGGAAGTCGCCGAACTGCTCATATTTCGCTGCTGATTCACCAATACTTGGTGAATTTTCAGTTTTCTGACGAGCCGAATTGCCACGAAATATCAAACGATAAACTGGAAAAGCAAAAACAAATACATATTAAATGAAATGTAAATTTCCAATAAATTTCAATCCTTTACATGGTGTAAGTTTATTTTACACATTATATCAGCAGATGTAAGAAATAAATAGGTCGTGTCTATATCCGCGTTTCTCAACCTTTTATGGAGAAGTAAAAGTAAAATCCTAAGTACCCCTGTCTTGTATTGATAGGGTGTGATGGTTTCTGTGTGTTCGTAAAGTCAGAATATATTCAAAACGTATGTGGAATCAGCGCCTCCATCAGTCGCTTCATATGGGAGAGTCTCCAAGAGATAAGAAATATATAGTGCAAACATAGCGCGCTTATGGAGTGTATGTATACATATAGTTTTAAGAGATTTTGCGAATTCATTTCGTATCAGGTTCTCAGAGCTGCTATTGGTCTTTAAATACTGATTCCAGACACTGGCGGATCCAGAGAGGGGGCACTCCCCCCCCCCCCCAGAAACTGCAGTCCCGTTGTAGGTGATCAAGGGGGCCTTTAGATGTTTAAGAAAGGCTGTATGTCCGGTTCCACCCATCCTACATACAGGTGAAACTCGAAAAATTTGAATATGGTGCAAAAGTTCATTTGTTTCAGTAATGCAACTTAAAAGGTGAAACTAATATATGAGACTCGGTTCGAGCCGTGATTTGTCCTAATTGTGATGATTCTGGTTACAGCTCATGAAAACCCCAAATCCACAATCTCAGTAAATGAGAATATTCCATACAATCAATAAAACAAGGATTGTACATAGAACAATATGGAACCTCTGAAAAGTAGAAGCTGCAGATGTACTCAGTACTTGGTTTGGGCCCCTTTTGCAGCAATTACTGCCTCAATGCGGCAATGTGACATGGAAGCGATCAGCCTGTGGCACTGCTGAGGTGTTATGGAAGACCAGGATGCTTCAATAGCGGCCTTCAGCTCTTCTTCAACATCAATGTTAAATCGTGCGAGCTCTCTGGCGACCAAGGCTGTTCTTCTTTCTGGTCGATCTGCTGAGGGGTTGTCTTGAAGCGTGCGTACGTTCCATGTGCCAATGGTGAGTGGTATCATCTTATGTTTACTTTTTAATTTTGTTATTCGACCGCATAAAATTGGGATCCCCTCCAGCCGCGGTAAACTGGCCAGGGTTCTGTGAAGCAACAATGTTTAGGGCACCTTTTCTAGCCCCTTCCTCTGGCTATGGAGGTGAGCAGTGTGGTCCTAAAAAGGGCTGCTCAATCACTCAGGTAGACGCCGAATCCTGCTGTTGCTTCAGTCACCAAGAAAACGACCATTAGACCTGAGCCGCCTGTGTGCAGGTCCGCGGCTACAGCTCCCAGTGTATCCACACCTGCTGCTTCGTCGCTCGCCCATCGCCACAGGACTTTGAAGTTGGGGGGGTGAGATGTCAAAACTTGCGCGTGAATTGGATTAAAGTGAGGGAGAGGTGCGCATAGTCAACCTCACTCTCTCTTCCCAGATTCCATCTTGCTCCAATGGCAGGACAATAGCCGAGACAGTTGGAGATGGGCTGGGCGCAGTGGTTGACCAGGGCGCCTTCCGTGTCTTGCCCTGCTCTTAGCGTACCACATCACTTGCAGAGACCGCCTTCATGACCGTTGACCTATTCTAGTAGGTTCATCCATCCGAATCCGCCGGAATCTGTCTTCACATGCTCGGGATAGACAAGTCCCTGTCTCACCGAAGGTCGATGACCCAACGGCTACTCTCTACCTGGTTTAGCCAGCCTGTCGAAGCTGTTGCCCGGGGTGTGGCCGCTGTGCATGCTACAGCTACTAGGAGCCACAGGTGAGAGCTGAGCGACAGGTGGGGACCAAAGGTGAACAAGCTGTCCTAAAAGGACACAACCAGCCCTACACCAGAGGTGCTACCCCTCCCTGTACACCCCATACACCCCATGCACTGAAGGTTCTTGGACCCTCACACAGGAAACAGCAGGACTGGTTTGACGAAAATGATGATGAGATCAAGGCCCTACTTGCTGAGAAGCACTGCCTTCATCGTGCTTATCAGAATGACGCGTCATCAATAGCCAAGAAAAATGCCTTCAACAACATTCGCAGGACCATACAGAGCAAGCTTCGTAAGATGCAGGACTCTTGGCTGAGTGCCAAAGCAGATGAAATTCAGGAATTTGCTGATAGAAACGATGCCAAACGGTTCTACGATGCCCTTAGATCCTTGTACGGACCTCAACCATCAGGGTGCTACCCTCTGTTAGACTTAGATGGCGTAACTCTCATTACTGAGAAGACTCGGATCCTACAGCGGTGGGCTGAACACTTCCAATTTGTACTGAACCAGTCATCTTCCATTAACAACGAGGCAATCGACAGAATGCCTCAGGTGGATATCAACCACAGCCTGGACGCCCCACCAACAAATACTGAAACCCAACAGGCTATCAGCCAGCTGTCCAGTGGCAAGGCCCCAGGATCTGATGGGATTCCAGCGGAAGTCTACAAAGATGGCGGTACAGTGCTTGTCGACAAACTCACTCTGCTGTTCCAGTCTTTCTGGAATCAAGGATCTCTTCCTCAGGAATTTAAAGATGCGTCCATCGTACATCTCTATAAGAGGAAAGGGAATCGACAAGTCTGTGATAATCACAGAGGAATATCACTGCTTTCCATCGCAGGCAAGATCCTTGCACGAGTATTGCTGAACCGCCTGACTGACCACCTGGAACAGGGTTTATTACCAGAGACCCAGTGTGGCTTCCGCAAAGAACGCGGCACTGTGGACATGATCTTTGCAGCCCGACAGCTCCAAGAGAAGTGTCAAGAGCAGAATCGTGAATTGTATACCACCTTTGTAGATCTCACCAAGGCTTTTGACACTGTCAGTCGCGAAGGTCTGTGGCGCATCATGTCGAAGTTTGGGTGCCCTGATAGATTCATCTTAATGGTACGTCAGTTCCACGTCGGCATGACAGCTTGTGTACTGGACGATGGAGATGCTTCAAAGGCCTTTCCCGTTACAAATGGCGTCAAGCAAGGCTGTGTGTTGGCACCGACTCTGTTTAGCATAATGTTTTCAGCTATGCCATCAGAAGCCTTCCAGAGCACTTCCTTGGGAGTTAGCCTGAGATACAGAACCGATGGGAAGCTGTTCAACCTGCGTAGACTCCAGGCTGTCACCAAGGTAAAGGATACTGTGCTACGAGACTTCCTTTTTGCTGATGACTGTGCCCTGAATGCTGCATCAGAGCAGGAAATGCAAGCCAGTGTGGACAAATTCTCAGCAGCATGTGACAACTTTGGCCTCCTTATCAACACAAAGAAGACCGAGGTGATGCATCAACCAGCTCCGAAAGCCCAACATCAAGAGCCCACCATCACAGTGAAGGGACAAAAGCTGCAAACAGTGGACCAATTTACTTACCTAGGCAGCACCCTTTCCCACGCAGTGACAATTGACATTGAGGTCAACTGCAGAATAGCCAAGGCAAGCTTTGCATTTGGCAGACTATCGACTAACGTGTGGGACCGCCGTGAAATAAGCCTTGACACAAAGCTCAAAGTCTACCGAGCAGTAGTGTTAACTACGCTGATGTATGCCAGTGAGACTTGGACTATATACAGGAGGCATGCTAGGCAACTGAATCGCTTCCACATGACATGCCTCCGCAGACTTCTCAGGATCCGGTGGCAGGATAAGGTGCCAGACACAGAAGTCCTTTCAAGAGTAGGCCTGCTATCAGTTTACACCCTGCTGATGAAAGCCCAGACACGCTGGGCAGGTCATGTTGCAAGGATGCCCGATCATCGCATCCCTAAACAGCTCCTCTACGGTGAGCTGTCTCAAGGAAAGCGGTCGCACGGGGGACAAAGGAAGCGATACAAAGATACACTGAAAGCCTCCCTCAAGTCCATGGATATTGATATCACCTCCTGGGAAATCTTGGCACAAGATCGATCGACATGGCGCATGCTGACCCTCCAAGGCTGCCAGATATTTGAGGACAGAAGAGCAACCATAGCACAAGAGAAGCGAGCACTTTGCAAAGTCAGAACTGCAAATGTTGCAACAGGGGTACCCACACATGTCTGCTCGACGTGTGGCAGAACATTTCGTGCCCGAATAGGACTCATCAGCCATCTGCGGACACACCGTGGACCACCCACAACCTACTAGATGTCAAGGTCCTCATCGAATACGATGGACGAACATCATCAGCTCTTCTGCATTGTTCGGTCTCATGTCTCTCATCTTTCTCTTGGCAATGCTCCATAGATTCTCTATGGGGTTCAGGTCAGGCG
Organism: Leptobrachium leishanense; assembly: GCA_009667805.1. Taxonomy (NCBI): domain Eukaryota; kingdom Metazoa; phylum Chordata; class Amphibia; order Anura; family Megophryidae; genus Leptobrachium; species Leptobrachium leishanense. The sequence goes on along the minus strand of CM019068.1, from coordinate 182,948,652 downwards.
AGTTTGCTGGCCAATCAAGCACTGTAATCCCGTGGTTTATTGAACCAGGTTTTGGTGCTTTTGGCAATGCGGGCAGGTGCCACGTCCTGCTGGAAAATGAAGTCAGCATCTCCATAAAGCTTGTCTGCGGAAGGAAGCATGAAGTGCTCCAAAATCGCCTGGTAGACGGCTGCGGTGACCATGGACTTAATGAAGCACAGTGGACCAACACCAGCAGATGACATGGCTCCCCAAATCAACACAGACTGTGGAAACTTCCCACTGGACTTCGAGCATCTTGCAGTGTGTGCCTCTCCATTCTTCCTCCATACTCTGGCTCCTTGGTTTCCAAATGAGATGCAAAAGTTGCTCTCATCAGAAAAGAGGACTTTGGAGCCACTGAGCAACAGACCAGGTGTGTTTTTCTTTAGCCCAGGTAAGACGCTTCTGACGCTGTTTGTTGTTCAGGAGCGGCTTGACAAGAGGAATACGACATTTGAAGCCCATGTCCAGGATCCGTCTGTGTGTGGTGGCTCTCGATGCACTGACTCCAGCCTCACTCCACTCCTTGTGAAAGTCCCCAACACTTTTGAATGGCCTTTTCCTGACATCCTCTCCAGGCTGCGGTCATCCCTGCTGCTTGTGCACCTTTTTCTTCCACATAACTTTCTATTAATGTGCTTTGATACAGCACTTTGGGAACATCCAACTTCTTTTGCAATGACCTTTTGAGGCTTTCCCTCCTTATGGAGGGGGTCAATGATGGTTTTCTGCACAACTGTCAGGTCAGCAGTCTTTCCCATGATTGTGATTCCTACTGAACCAGACTGAGAGACCATTTAAAGGCTCAGGAACCCTTTGCAGGTGTTATGGCTTAATTAGCTGATTAGAGTGGGACATTTTGAGCCTAGAATATATTGCACCTTTTCACAATATTCTCATTTTCTGAGATTGTGGATTTGGGGTTTTCATGAGCTGTAACCATAATCATCACAATTATGACAAATCACGCCTTGAACTCTCATATATTAATTTCACCTTTTAAGTTGCATTACTGAAATAAATGAACTTTTGCACCATATTCTAATTTTACGAGTTTCACCTGTACATAGACCATTAAGGTGTCATTGGAAAGGCCAGTTTCTGACCTTTCCAATGGTACCAAACATGACTGTGGAAAGTACACAGTAAAAATGGATGTCGGCCAAGCCTCCAGGGCCAACCCCCCCCCCCCCCCCCCTGTCATCATCACAACCTCAGGTAGGGAATTAACCCCTAGCTGCCAAGGGGTTTCCCTATTGGTGGCAGAGCATGTCCTTTCCAATAATACCAAATATAACCATGTTTCGTGTAAACAAAATTTAATAAAAAATAAAATGTATTTTTTTTTACTGTTTCAATGATAATGGGAAAAATGATGCTGCACGAAGAGGTTAAATTGCTCAGCAGTGAAGGGGTTAAAAAGCAAAAGCCATTTAACATTGGTTATTTCTAAACTCAGGACAAAATTTAGAAACTATTTAACCTCTTCCAACCCGAGAGCTCTATGGGAAATGTATCCTGCAAACCCATGTGACCTAAGCACGTGTCATGTGACTCCAGCCTCTTCCTCATGATCAGGCAAACAGCATGAGCTCTAAACACAAAAGATAAACGGCAAAATGTCTCCAACTGTACAGACAACTGCATAGACAGTGTTTGTCTTTTGTGTTTTGAGCTCTACCATACAGTTTCCTGTACAGAAGAGGAAGAGACCTCAATCTTTGAAACCATCTTTCGGCAGCAGAGAGTTAAACACTGAAAGGAGGATCCAGGCTGCAGGTCAGAGCTGGGATTGTGTGTCTTAATATACAAATATTAGGGGAAGATTGGATTTATATTGTGCTAGAAATGTATTAGGAGACTCCATAAAGATGGCTCCCACAGAGCAGACACATGGAAAAGCTGCTGTGTCCTCTGTGTTTAGCCCTCTGTAAAAATATATACAACTTAGGATCCACTAATTCCCCGTATACTCATATATAGAGCTCAGGATCCTCTAATTCCCCGTATACTCATATATAGAGCTCAGGATCCTCTAATTCCCCGTATACTCATATATAGAGCTCAGGATCCTCTAATTCCCCGTATACTCATATATAGAGCTCAGGATCCTCTAATTCCCCGTATACTCATATATAGAGCTCAGGATCCTCTAATTCCCCGTATACTCATATATAGAGCTCAGGATCCGCTAATTCCCCGTATACTCATATATAGAGCTCAGGATCCGCTAATTCCCCGTATACTCATATATAGAGCTCAGGATCCTCTAATTCCCCGTATACTCATATATAGAGCTCAGGATCCTCTAATTCCCTGTATACTCATATATAGAGCTCAGGATCCTCTAATTCCCTGTATACTCATATATAGAGCTCAGGATCCTCTAATTCCCTGTATACTCATATATAGAGCTCAGGATCCGCTAATTCTCCGTATACTCATATATAGAGCTCAGGATCCGCTAATTCCCCGTATACTCATATATAGAGCTCAGGATCCTCTAATTCCCTGTATACTCATATATAGAGCTCAGGATCCGCTAATTCCCTGTATACTCATATATAGAGCTCAGGATCTGCTAATTCCCCGTATACTCATATATAGAGCTCAGGATCCTCTAATTCCCCGTATACTCATATATAGAGCTCAGGATCCTCTAATTCCCTGTATACTCATATATAGAGCTCAGGATCCTCTAATTCCCCGTATACTCATATATAGAGCTCAGGATCCGCTAATTCCCCGTATACTCATATATAGAGCTCAGGATCCGCTAATTCCCCGTATACTCATATATAGAGCTCAGGATCCGCTAATTCTCCGTATACTCATATATAGAGCTCAGGATCCGATAATTCCCCGTATACTCATGTATAGAGCTCAGGATCCTCTAATTCCCCGTATACTCATATATAGAGCTCAGGATCCTCTAATTCCCGTATACTCATATATAGAGCTCAGGATCCTCTAATTCCCCGTATACTCATATATAGAGCTCAGGATCCGCTAATTCCCCGTATACTCATATATAGAGCTCAGGATCCTCTAATTCCCCGTATACTCATATATACAGCTCAGGATCCTCTAATTCCCCGTATACTCATATATAGAGCTCAGGATCCGTTAATTCCCCGTATACTCATATATAGAGCTCAGGATCCTCTAATTCCCCGTATACTCCTATATAGAGCTCAGGATCCGCTAATTCTCCGTATACTCATATATAGAGCTCAGGATCCTCTAATTCCCCGTATACTCATATATAGAGCTCAGGATCCTCTAATTCCCCGTATACTCATATATAGAGCTCAGGATCCTCTAATTCCCCGTATACTCATATATAGAGCTCAGGATCCTCTAATTCCCCGTATACTCATATATAGAGCTCAGGATCCTCTAATTCCCCGTATACTCATATATAGAGCTCAGGATCCGCTAATTCCCCGTATACTCATATATAAAGCTCAGGATCCGCTAATTCTTCGTATACTCATATATAGAGCTCAGGATCCGCTAATTCCCCGTATACTCATATATAGAGCTCAGGATGCGCTAATTCCCCGTATACTCATATATAGAGCTCAGGATCCTCTAATTCCCCGTATACTCATATATAGAGCTCAGGATCCGCTAATTCCCCGTATACTCATATATAGAGCTCAGGATCCTCTAATTCCCCGTATACTCATATATAGAGCTCAGGATCCACTAATTCCCCGTATACTCATATATAGAGCTCAGGATCCTCTAATTCACCGTATACTCATATATAGAGCTCAGGATCCACTAATTCCCCGTATACTCATATATAGAGCTCAGGATCCGCTAATTCCCCGTATACTCATATATAGAGCTCAGGATCCGCTAATTCTCCGTATACTCATATATAGAGCTCAGGATCATATATAGAGCTCAGGATCCTCTAATTCCCCGTATACTCATATATAGAGCTCAGGATCCGCTAATTCCCTGTATACTCATATATATAGAGCTCAGGATCCTCTAATTCCCCGTATACTCATATATAGAGCTCAGCATCCTCTAATTCCCCGTATACTCATATATAGAGCTCAGGATCCTCTAATTCCCCGTATACTCATATATAGAGCTCAGGATCTGCTAATTCCCCGTATACTCATATATAGAGCTCAGGATCCTCTAATTCCCCGTATACTCATATATAGAGCTCAGGATCCGCTAATTTTCCGTATACTCATATATAGAGCTCAGGATCCTCTAATTCCCCGTATACTCATATATAGAGCTCAGGATCCGCTAATTCCCTGTATACTCATATATATAGAGCTCAGGATCCGCTAATTCCCCGTATACTCATATAGAGCTCAGGATCCTCTAATTCACCGTATACTCATATATAGAGCTCAGGATCCACTAATTCCCCGTATACTCATATATAGAGCTCAGGATCCGCTAATTCCCCGTATACTCATATATAGAGCTCAGGATCCGCTAATTCTCCGTATACTCATATATAGAGCTCAGGATCATATATAGAGCTCAGGATCCTCTAATTCCCCGTATACTCATATATAGAGCTCAGGATCCGCTAATTCCCTGTATACTCATATATATAGAGCTCAGGATCCTCTAATTCCCCGTATACTCATATATAGAGCTCAGCATCCTCTAATTCCCCGTATACTCATATATAGAGCTCAGGATCCTCTAATTCCCCGTATACTCATATATAGAGCTCAGGATCTGCTAATTCCCCGTATACTCATATATAGAGCTCAGGATCCTCTAATTCCCCGTATACTCATATATAGAGCTCAGGATCCGCTAATTTTCCGTATACTCATATATAGAGCTCAGGATCCTCTAATTCCCCGTATACTCATATATAGAGCTCAGGATCCGCTAATTCCCTGTATACTCATATATAGAGCTCAGGATCCTCTAATTCCCCGTATACTCATATATAGAGCTCAGGATCCGCTAATTCCCCGTATACTCATATATAGAGCTCAGGATCCTCTAATTCCCCTTATACTCTTATATAGAGCTCAGGATCCTCTAATTCCCCGTATACTCATATATAGAGCTCAGGATCCTCTAATTCCCCGTATACTCATATATAGAGCTCAGGATCCTCTAATTCCCCGTATACTCATATATAGAGCTCAGGATCCTCTAATTCCCTGTATACTCATATATATAGAGCTCAGGATCCTCTAATTCCCCGTATACTCATATATAGAGCTCAGGATCCGCTAATTCCCTGTATACTCATATATATAGAGCTCAGGATCCTCTAATTCCCCGTATACTCATATATAGAGCTGAGGATCCTCTAATTCCCCGTATACTCCTATATAGAGCTCAGGATCCTCTAATTCCCCGTATACTCATATATAGAGCTCAGGATCCGCTAATTCCCCGTATACTCATATATAGAGCTGAGGATCCTCTAATTCCCCGTATACTCCTATATAGAGCTCAGGATCCTCTAATTCCCCGTATACTCATATATAGAGCTCAGGATCCTCTAATTCCCCGTATACTCATATATAGAGCTCAGGATCCTCTAATTCCCCGTATACTCATATATAGAGCTCAGGATCCTCTAATTCCCCGTATACTCATATATAGAGCTCAGGATTAGGGATGAGCCGAACCCCCCCGAGTTCGGTTTGCATTCGAACTCAATACAAGTCAATGGGACTCAAAATTAGATTTTTAGAGTGCCCTCCAAGAGGGCATATATGCTAGATATTTGCCATAAAAGGTGTATGGGGGTCCGGGTAGTGCCCTGGGGGACAGGAAACAAGGACAAAAAGTAAAAAAAAAAGAAAACTTTTTTAAAGGGACAGTGAGCTTTCCATGAAATAAGGGTTAAAAATAAAAACGAAAAATTCCTTCAAACATCGTGCCTAGGAGGTCCCCATAACCTGCCCGTGAAGTGGCGGATTTCTATGATTTATAGAAACATTTAAAAAAACAATGTCCGGGTCTGGGTAATGCCCTGAGGGACAGGAAACAAGGACAAATAGTTTAAAAAAAGAAGTTTTTAACCCCTTCACTGCTGACGACGTGTGGGACACGTCCTCAGTTACTCCCGCTGTATGCTGAGGAGGACGTTTCCCACACATCATCAGCTTTGCGGAGATACTCCCCTCTCTGTCCGGGGTCCCGCGGCGTTCTGACTTCAGCATCCTCAGACGCTGAAGTCAAGCTCCTCCCGACGTAAATGACATCATCGCGCCATGCGTGATGACGTCATTTCCAGGCGACCCCCCGGCAATGCCGGGAGATCGCCTGGAAGGGAGGGGGGGATCCGTTCCGATCGGGAGGTCCCACAAAAAAAAGCCAGGCACCGCTTAAAAGGAGAGAGTCTCCCCTTTTAAGCGGTGCCTGGCTTTAACCCCTTAGGCACCGGGTCGCACTTCGGCACCGGGTCGCACTTCGGCGCCTTGCGGTGCAGAAGTGCGGCCTAGCTCCGGTGGGGGCCGCCATCTTGGATGGCAACTCCACCCCGGGTCTCCCCTCACTGCCTGACATACTCACGCACAGCGTGATGACGTCAGATAGCCAGGGAACCTCTAGCTGCCCGGAATCCCCTGGTGGAGATATGGGGTTCATTTGAGGGTTCACAGAGATGCTGTGAGGCTGTGTATAGAGATGCTGTGTATAGAGATGCTGTGAGGTTGTGTATAGAGATGCTGTTTGTGTATAGAGTTGCTGATGGGGTTGTGTATAGAGATGCTGATGGGGTTGTGTATAGAGTAGGTTTGCACCGATACCGATACTAGTATCGATATCGGTGCCAATACCGGGTACTGCAGGAGTACTTGGTACTCGTGCAGTACCCCCGATATTTTTTCCGATACCGGAAGCCGGCATTGAGCCGGCTTGCCGGTATCCGAGGGGCTGCGGCAGCTGTCCGAATGCTCTATCGGCATTCGAACAGGCCCTGCAGCTGGTCATCTAACTTTGTTTCATACTTACCTTCCTTCAGCGCCGCCGGTAAAGTCTTCGCGCGCGCTCCTTGGAAGGACCCCAGCCGCGACCACGTGGGACCATGTGATTGCGGCTGGGGTCCTTCCAACGAGCGCACGCGCGGAAACTTTCCCGGCGTCGCTGAAGGAAGGTAAGTATAAACAAAGTGAGCAGCTGCAGGGCCTGTCTGAATGCAGATAGAGCATTCAGACAGGCCCTGCAGCTGCTCTCCGCTCATACTTACCTTCCTTCAGCGACGCCGGGAAAGTTTCCGCGCGTGCGCTCGTTGGAAGGACCCCAGCCGCGATCACATGGTCCCACGTGGTCGCGGCTGGGGTCCTTCAAGGAGCGCGCGCGAAGACTTTACCGGCAGCGCTGAAGGAAGGTAAGTATGAGCGGAGAGTGGGGGGTATCCATGAGCAGGGGGGCATATCCATGAGCAAGGGGGGCATATCCATGAGCAGGGGGGCATATCCATGAGCAAGGGGGGCATATCCATGAGCTGGGGGCATATCCATGAGCTGGGGGGCATATCATGAGCAAGGGGGGCATATCCATGAGCTGGGGGCATATCCATGAGCAGCGGGGGCATATCCATGAGCTGGGGGCATATCCATGAGCTGGGGGCATATCCATGAGCAAGGGGGGCATATCCATGAGCAGGGGGGGGGGCATATCCATGAGCAGGGGGGGCATATCCATTAGCAAGGGGGGCATATCCATGAGCAAGGGGGGCATATCCATGAGCTGGGGGGGCAATTATCCATGAGTTGGGGGGGCAATTATCCATGAGCTGGGGCAAATCCATGAGACCTGGGGGCTTTATAGGAGGTCTGTTCTTATTGGAAAGCGTCACATGACATAAAATAAAAGTATCGGTAATTGGTATCGGTGAGTACTTGAACAAAAGTATCTGTACTCGTACTCGGTCTTAAAAAAGTGGTATCGGTGCATCCCTAGTATAGAGATGCTGATGGGGTTGTGTATAGAGATGCTGTGTATAGAGATGCTGATGGGGCTGTGTATAGAGATGCTGATGGGGTTGTGTATAGAGATGCTGTGTATAGAGATGCTGTGAGGTTGTGTTTAGAGATGCTGATGGGGTTGTGTATAAAGATGCTGTGAGGCTGTGTATAGAGATGATGATGGGGTTGTGTATAGAGATGCTGATGGGGTTGTGTATAGAGATGCTGTGAGGCTGTGTATAGAGATGCTGATGGGGTTGTGTATAGAGATGCTGTGAGGATGTGTATAGAGATGCTGTGAGGCTGTGTATAGAGATGCTGTGAGGCTGTGTATAGAGATGCTGTGAGGCTGTGTATAGAGATGCTGTGAGGCTGTGTTTAGAGATGCTGATGGGGTTGTGTATAGAGATGCTGATGGGCTTGTGTATAGCGATGCTGTGAGTCTGTGTATAGAGATGCTGATGGGGTTGTGTATAGAGATGCTGTGAGGCTGTGTATAGAGATGATGATGGGGTTGTGTATAGAGATGCTGATGGGGTTGTGTATAGAGATGCTGTGAGGCTGTGTATAGAGATGCTGATGGGGTTGTGTATAGAGATGCTGTGAGGATGTGTATAGAGATGCTGTGAGGCTGTGTATAGAGATGCTGTGAGGCTGTGTATAGAGAATGCTGTGAGGCTGTGTAGAGATGCTGTGTATAGAGATCCTGCATGAGGGTTTGTGATAGAGATGCTGTGAGGATGTGTATAGAGATGCTGTTGAGGCTGTGTATAGAGATGCTGTGAGGCTGTGTATAGAGAGAATGCTGTGTATAGAGATGCCGTGTATTAGGAGATGCTGATGGGGTTGTGTATAGAGATGCTGTGAGGCTGTGTATAGAGATGCTGATGGGATTGTGAATAGAGATGCTGATGGGCTTGTGTATAGAGATGCTGTGAGGTTGTGTATAGAGATGATGATGGGGTTGTGTATAAAGATGCTGATGGGGTTGTGTATAGAGATGCTGTGTATAGAGATGCTGATGGGGCTGTGTATAGAGATGCTGTGAGGTTGTGTTTAGAGATGCTGATGGGGTTGTGTATAAAGATGCTGTGAGGCTGTGTATAGAGATGATGATGGGGTTGTGTATAGAGATGCTGATGGGGTTGTGTATAGAGATGCTGTGAGGCTGTGTATATAGATGCTGTGAGGCTGTGTATAGAGATGCTGTGAGGTTGTGTATAGAGATGCTGTGAGGCTGTGTTTAGAGATGCTGATGGGGTTGTGTATAGAGATGCTGATGGGCTTGTGTATAGAGATGCTGTGAGGCTGTGTATAGAGATGCTGTGAGGCTGTGTATAGAGATGCTGTGTGGCTGTGTATAGAGATGCCGTGTATAGAGATGCTGATGGGGTTGTGTATAGAGATGCTGTGAGGATGTGTATAGAGATGCTGTGAGGCTGTGTATAGAGATGCTGATGGGATTGTGTATAGAGATGCTGATGGGGCTGTTGTGTATAGAGATGCTGTTGTGTATAGAGATGCTGTGAGGCTGTGTATAGAGATGCTGATGGGGTTGTGTATAGAGATTGTTGGGATCTGTGAGGCTGTGTATAGAGATGCTGATGGGATTGTGTATAGAGATGCTGATGGGCTTGTGTATAGAGATGCTGTTTGTGTATAGAGATGCTGTGAGGCTGTGTATAGAGATGCTGTGAGGATGTGTATAGAGATGCTGTGAGGATGTGTATAGAGATGCTGTGAGGCTGTGTATAGAGATGCTGATGGGATTGTGTATAGAGATGCTGATGGGCTTGTGTATAGAGATGCTGTTTGTGTATAGAGATGCTGTGAGGTTGTGTATAGAGATGCTGTGAGGCTGTGTTTAGAGTTGCTGATGTGGTTGTGTATAGAGATGCTGATGGGGTTGTGTATAGAGATGCTGATGGGGTTGTGTATAGAGATGCTGATGGGGTTGTGTATAGAGATGCTGTGAGGCTGTGTATAGAGATGCTGATGGGGTTGTGTTTAGAGATGCTGATGGGGTTGTGTTTAGAGATGCTGATGGGGTTGTGTTTAGAGATGCTGATGGGGTTGTGTATAGAGATGCTGTGAGGTTGTGTATAGAGATGCTGTGAGGTTGTGTATAGAAATGCTGATGGGGTTGTGTATAGAGATGCCGTGAGGTTGTGTATAGAGTTGCTGATGGGGTTGTGTATAGAGATGCTGTGTATAGAGATGCTGATGGGGTTGTGTATAGAGATGCTGTGAGGCTGTGTATAGAGATGCTGTGTATAGAGATGCTGATGGGGTTGTGTATAGAGATGCTTGTGGGGTTGTGTTTAGAGATGCTGTGAGGCTGTGTATAGAGATGCTGTTTTGTGTATAGAGAGGCTGATGGGTTTGTGTATAGAGAGGCTGTTGTGTATAGAGATGCTGTGAGGCTGTGTATAGAGATGCTGATGGGGTTGTGTATAGAGATGCTGTGAGGATGTGTATATGAGATGCTGTGAGGATGTGTATAGAGATGCTGTGTGGCTGTGTATAGAGATGCTGATGGGATTGTGTATAGAGATGCTGATGGGCTTTGTGTATAGAGATGCTGTTTGTGTAATAGAGATGCTGTGAGGTTGTGTATAGAGATGCTGTGAGGCTGTGTTTAGAGTTGCTGATGTGGTTGTGTATAGAGATGCTGATGGGTTGTGTATAAGAGATGCTGTGAGGCTGTGTATAGAGATGCTGATGGGGTTGTGTTTAGAGATGCTGATGGGGTTGTGTTTAGAGATGCTGAGGGGTTGTGTATAGAGATGCTGTGAGGTTGTGTATAGAGATGCTGTGAGGTTGTGTATAGAAATGCTGATGGGGTTGTGTATAGAGATGCCTGAGGTTGTGTATAGAGTTGCTGATGGGTTGTGTATAGAGATGCTGTGTATAGAGATGCTGATGGGGTTGTGTATAGAGATGCTGTGAGGCTGTGTATAGAGATGCTGTGTATAGAGATGCTGATGGGGTTGTGTATAGAGATGCTTGTGGGGTTGTGTTTAGAGATGCTGTGAGGCTGTGTATAGAGATGCTGTTTGTGTAAGAGATGCTGATGGGCTTGTGTATAGAGATGCTGTGAGGCTGTTTAGCGATGCTGATGGGGTTGTGTATAGAGATGCTGTGAGGTTGTGTATAAGAGATGCTGTGAGGCTGTGTATAGAGATTATTGTGTATAGAGATGCTGTTTGTGTATAGAGATGCTGATGGGGTTGTGTATAGAGATGCTGTGATGCTGTGTATAGAGATGCTGTGATGCTGTGTATAGAGATGCTGTGTGGCTGTGTATAGAGATGCTGATGTGGGGCTGTGTATAGAGATGCTGATGGGGTTGTGTATAGAGATGCTGTTTGTGTATAGAGATGCTGATGGGTTGTGTATAGAGATGCTGATGTGGTTGTGTATAGAGATGCTGATGGGCTTGTGTGTATAGAGATGCTGTTGTGTATAGAGATGCTGTGGGGTTGTGTATAGAGATGCTGTTTGTGTATAGAGATGCTGATGTGGTTGTGTATAGAGATGCTGATGGGCTTGTGTATAGAGATGCTGTTTGTGTATAGAGATGCTGTGGGGTTGTGTTTAGAGATGCTGATGGGGTTGTGTTTAGAGATGCTGATGGGGTTGTGTATAGAGATGCTGTGAGGCTGTGTATAGAGATGCTGTGAGGCTGTGTATAGAGATGCTGTGAGGCTGTGTATAGAGATGCTGTGAGGTTGTGTATAGATATGCTGTGAGGTTGTGTATAGAGATGCTGTGAGGTTGTGTATAGAAATGCTGATTGGGTTGTGTATAGAGATGCTGTGTGGCTGTGTATAGAGATGCTGTGTATAGAGTTGCTGATGGGGTTGTGTATAGAGATGCTGTGTATAGAGATGCTGATGGGGTTGTGTATAGAGATGCTTGTGGGGTTGTGTTTAGAGATGCTGTGAGGTTGTGTATAGAGATGCTGTGAGGATGTGTATAGAGATGCTGTGAGGCTGTGTATAGAGATGCTGATGGGCTTGTGTATAGAGATGCTGATGGGCTTGTGTATAGAGATGCTGTTTGTGTATAGAGATGCTGTGAGGCTGTGTATAGAGATGCTGATGGGGTTGTGTATAGAGATGCTGTGAGGCTGTGTATAGAGATGCTGATGGGATTGTGTATAGAGATGCTGATGGGCTTGTGTATAGAGATGCTGTTTGTGTATAGAGATGCTGTGAGGCTGTGTATAGAGATGCTGATGGGGTTGTGTATAGAGATGCTGTGAGGATGTGTATAGAGATGCTGTGAGGATGTGTATAGAGATGCTGTGAGGCTGTGTATAGAGATGCTGATGGGATTGTGTATAGAGATGCTGATGGGCTTGTGTATAGAGATGCTGTTTGTGTATAGAGATGCTGTGAGGTTGTGTATAGAGATGCTGTGAGGCTGTGTTTAGAGTTGCTGATGTGGTTGTGTATAGAGATGCTGATGGGGTTGTGTATAGAGATGCTGATGGGGTTGTGTATAGAGATGCTGATGGGGTTGTGTATAGAGATGCTGTGAGGTTGTGTATAGAAATGCTGATTGGGTTGTGTATAGAGATGCTGTGTGGCTGTGTATAGAGATGCTGTGTATAGAGTTGCTGATGGGGTTGTGTATAGAGATGCTGTGTATAGAGATGCTGATGGGGTTGTGTATAGAGATGCTTGTGGGGTTGTGTTTAGAGATGCTGTGAGGTTGTGTATAGAGATGCTGTGAGGATGTGTATAGAGATGCTGTGAGGCTGTGTATAGAGATGCTGATGGGATTGTGTATAGAGATGCTGATGGGCTTGTGTATAGAGATGCTGTTTGTGTATAGAGATGCTGTGAGGCTGTGTATAGAGATGCTGATGGGGTTGTGTATAGAGATACTGTGAGGCTGTGTATAGAGATGCTGATGGGATTGTGTATAGAGATGCTGATGGGCTTGTGTATAGAGATGCTGTTTGTGTATAGAGATGCTGTGAGGCTGTGTATAGAGATGCTGTGAGGCTGTGTTTAGAGTTGCTGATGTGGTTGTGTATAGAGATGCTGATGGGGTTGTGTATAGAGATGCTGATGGGGTTGTGTATAGAGATGCTGATGGGGTTGTGTATAGAGATGCTGATGGGGTTGTGTATAGAGATGCTGTGAGGATGTGTATAGAGATGCTGTGAGGATGTGTATAGAGATGCTGTGAGGCTGTGTATAGAGATGCTGATGGGATTGTGTATAGAGATGCTGATGGGCTTGTGTATAGAGATGCTGTTTGTGTATAGAGATGCTGTGAGGTTGTGTATAGAGATGCTGTGAGGCTGTGTTTAGAGTTGCTGATGTGGTTGTGTATAGAGATGCTGATGGGTTGTGTATAGAGATGCTGATGGGTTGTGTATAGAGATGCTGATGGGTTGTGTATAGAGATGCTGTGAGGCTGTGTATAGAGATGCTGATGGGGTTGTGTTTAGAGATGCTGATGGGGTTGTGTTTAGAGATGCTGATGGGGTTGTGTATAGAGATGCTGTGAGGTTGTGTATAGAGATGCTGTGAGGTTGTGTATAGAAATGCTGATGGGGTTGTGTATAGAGATGCCGTGAGGTTGTGTATAGAGTTGCTGATGGGGTTGTGTATAGAGATGCTGTGTATAGAGATGCTGATGGGGTTGTGTATAGAGATGCTGTGAGGCTGTGTATAGAGATGCTGTGTATAGAGATGCTGATGGGGTTGTGTATAGAGATGCTTGTGGGGTTGTGTTTAGAGATGCTGTGAGGCTGTGTATAGAGATGCTGTTTGTGTATAGAGATGCTGATGGGGCTGTGTATAGAGATGCTGTGAGGCTGTTTAGCGATGCTGATGGGGTTGTGTATAGAGATGCTGTGAGGTTGTGTATAGAGATGCTGTGAGGCTGTGTATAGAGATGTTGTGTATAGAGATGCTGTTTGTGTATAGAGATGCTGATGGGGTTGTGTATAGAGATGCTGTGATGCTGTGTATAGAGATGCTGTGATGCTGTGTATAGAGATGCTGTGTGGCTGTGTATAGAGATGCTGATGGGGCTGTGTATAGAGATGCTGATGGGGTTGTGTATAGAGATGCTGTTTGTGTATAGAGATGCTGATGGGTTGTGTATAGAGATGCTGATGTGGTTGTGTATAGAGATGCTGATGGGCTTGTGTATAGAGATGCTGTTTGTGTATAGAGATGCTGTGGGGTTGTGTATAGAGATGCTGTTTGTGTATAGAGATGCTGATGTGGTTGTGTATAGAGATGCTGATGGGCTTGTGTATAGAGATGCTGTTTGTGTATAGAGATGCTGTGGGGTTGTGTTTAGAGATGCTGATGGGGTTGTGTTTAGAGATGCTGATGGGGTTGTGTATAGAGATGCTGTGAGGCTGTGTATAGAGATGCTGTGTATAGAGATGCTGTGAGGCTGTGTATAGAGATGCTGTGAGGTTGTGTATAGATATGCTGTGAGGTTGTGTATAGAGATGCTGTGAGGTTGTGTATAGAAATGCTGATTGGGTTGTGTATAGAGATGCTGTGTGGCTGTGTATAGAGATGCTGTGTATAGAGTTGCTGATGGGGTTGTGTATAGAGATGCTGTGTATAGAGATGCTGATGGGGTTGTGTATAGAGATGCTTGTGGGGTTGTGTTTAGAGATGCTGTGAGGTTGTGTATAGAGATGCTGTGAGGATGTGTATAGAGATGCTGTGAGGCTGTGTATAGAGATGCTGATGGGCTTGTGTATAGAGATGCTGATGGGCTTGTGTATAGAGATGCTGTTTGTGTATAGAGATGCTGTGAGGCTGTGTATAGAGATGCTGATGGGGTTGTGTATAGAGATGCTGTGAGGCTGTGTATAGAGATGCTGATGGATTGTGTATAGAGATGCTGATGGGCTTGTGTATAGAGATGCTGTTGTGTATAGAGATGCTGTGAGGCTGTGTATAGAGATGCTGATTGGGTTGTGTATAGAGATGCTGTGAGGATGTGTATAGAGATGCTGTGAGGATGTGTATAGAGATGCTGTGAGGCTGTGTATAGAGATGCTGATGGGATTGTGTATAGAGATGCTGATGGGCTTGTGTATAGAGATGCTGTGAGGCTGTGTATAGAGATGCTGTGAGGTTGTGTATAGAGATGCTGTGAGGTTGTGTATAGAGATGCCGTGAGGTTGTGTATAGAGATGCTGTGAGGCTGTGTATAGAGATGCTGTGTATAGAGATGCTGATGGGGTTGTGTATAGAGATGCTTGTGGGGTTGTGTTTAGAGATGCTGTGAGGCTGTGTATAGAGATGCTGTGTATAGAGATGCTGATGGGGCTGTGTATAGAGATGCTGTGAGGTTGTGTATAGAGATGCTGTGAGGTTGTGTATAGAGATGCTGTGGGGTTGTGTTTAGAGATGCTGTGAGGCTGTTTAGCGATGCTGATGGGGTTGTGTATAGAGATGCTGTGAGGTTGTGTATAGAGATGCTGTGAGGCTGTGTATAGAGATGTTGTGTATAGAGATGCTGTTTGTGTATAGAGATGCTGATGGGGCTGTGTATAGAGATGCTGTGAGGCTGTTTAGCGATGCTGATGGGGTTGTGTATAGAGATGCTGTGAGGTTGTGTATAGAGATGCTGTGAGGCTGTGTATAGAGATGTTGTGTATAGAGATGCTGTTTGTGTATAGAGATGCTGATGGGGTTGTGTATAGAGATGCTGTGATGCTGTGTATAGAGATGCTGTGATGCTGTGTATAGAGATGCTGTGTGGCTGTGTATAGAGATGCTGATGGGGCTATGTATAGAGATGCTGATGGGGTTGTGTATAGAGATGCTGTTTGTGTATAGAGATGCTGATGGGTTGTGTATAGAGATGCTGATGTGGTTGTGTATAGAGATGCTGATGGGCTTGTGTATAGAGATGCTGTTTGTGTATAGAGATGCTGTGGGGTTGTGTATAGAGATGCTGTTTGTGTATAGAGATGCTGATGTGGTTGTGTATAGAGATGCTGATGGGCTTGTGTATAGAGATGCTGTTTGTGTATAGAGATGCTGTGGGGTTGTGTATAGAGATGCTGTTTGTGTATAGAGATGCTGTGGGGTTCTGTTTAGAGATGCTGATGGGGTTGTGTATAGAGATGCTGTGAGGCTGTGTATAGAGATGCTGTGAGGCTGTGTATAGAGATGCTGTGAGGCTGTGTATAGAGATGCTGTGAGGCTGTGTATAGAGATGCTGTGAGGCTGTGTATAGAGATGCTATGGGGTTGTGCATAGAGATGCTGTGAGGTTGTGTATAGATATGCTGTGAGGTTGTGTATAGAGATGCTGTGAGGTTGTGTATAGAAATGCTGATTGGGTTGTGTATAGAGATGCTGTGTGGCTGTGTATAGAGATGCTGTGTATAGAGTTGCTGATGGGGTTGTGTATAGAGATGCTGTGTATAGAGATGCTGATGGGGTTGTGTATAGAGATGCTGTGAGGCTGTGTATAGAGATGTTGTGTATAGAGATGCTGTGAGGCTGTCTAGCGATGCTGATGGGGTTGTGTATAGAGATGCTGTGAGGTTGTGTATACATATGCTGTGAGGTTGTGTATAGAAATGCTGATGGGGTTGTGTATAGAGATGCTGTGTATAGAGATGCTGATGGGGTTGTGTATAGAGATGCTGTTTGTGTATAGAGATGCTGATGGGTTGTGTATAGAGATGCTGTGTATAGAGATGCTGATGGGGTTGTGTATAGAGATGCTGTTTGTGTATAGAGATGCTGATGGGGCTGTGTATAGAGATGCTGTGGGGTTGTGTATAGAGATGCTGTGAGGCTGTGTATAGAGATGTTGTGTATAGAGATGCTGTGAGGCTGTCTAGCGATGCTGATGGGGTTGTGTATAGAGATGCTGTGAGGTTGTGTATACATATGCTGTGAGGTTGTGTATAGAAATGCTGATGGGGTTGTGTATAGAGATGCTGTGTATAGAGATGCTGATGGGGTTGTGTATAGAGATGCTGTTTGTGTATAGAGATGCTGATGGGTTGTGTATAGAGATGCTGATGGGGTTGTTTATAGAGATGCTGTGTATAGAGATGCTGATGGGGTTGTGTATAGAGATGCTGTTTGTGTATAGAGATGCTGATGGGTTGTGTATAGAGATGCTGATGTGGTTGTGTATAGAGATGCTGATGGGCTTGTGTATAGAGATGCTGTTTGTGTATAGAGATGCTGTGGGGTTGTGTATAGAGATGCTGTGAGGCTGTGTATAGAGATGTTGTGTATAGAGATGTTGTGTATAGAGATGCTGTTTGTGTATAGAGATGCTGATGGGGCTGTGTATAGAGATCCTGTGAGGCTGTTTAGCGATGCTGATGGGGTTGTGTATAGAGATGCTGTGAGGTTGTGTATAGATATGCTGTGAGGTTGTGTATAGAAATGCTGATGGGGCTGTGTATAGAGATGCTGATGGGGTTGTGTATAGAGATGCTGTGATGCTGTGTATAGAGATGCTGTGATGCTGTGTATAGAGATGCTGATGGGGCTATGTATAGAGATGCTGATGGGGTTGTGTATAGAGATGCTGTTTGTGTATAGAGATGCTGATGGGTTGTGTATAGAGATGCTGATGTGGTTGTGTATAGAGATGCTGATGGGCTTGTGTATAGAGATGCTGTTTGTGTATAGAGATGCTGTTTGTGTATAGAGATGCTGTGAGGCTGTGTTTAGAGTTGCTGATGTGGTTGTGTATAGAGATGCTGATGGGGTTGTGTATAGAGATGCTGTGAGGCTGTGTATAGAGATGCTGATGGGGTTGTGTTTAGAGATGCTGATGGGGTTGTGTTTAGAGATGCTGTTTGTGTATAGAGATGCTGTGAGGCTGTGTATAGAGATGCTGATGGGGTTGTGTATAGAGATGCTGTGAGGTTGTGTTTAGAGATGCTGATGGGGCTGTGTATAGAGATGCTGTGAGTTTGTGTATAGAGATGCTGTGAGGCTGTGTATAGAGATGTTGTGTATAGAGATGCTGTTTGTGTATAGAGATGCTGATGGGGTTGTGTACAGAGATGCTGTGAGGTTGTGTATAGAAATGCTGATGGGGCTGTGTATAGAAATGCTGATGGGGTTGTTTATAGAGATGCTGTGAGGTTGTGTATAGAGATGCTGATGGGGTTGTGTATAGAGATGCTGTTTGTGTATAGAGATGCTGATGGGGTTGTTTTTAGAGATGCTGTGGGGTTGTGTTTAGAGATGCTGATGGGGTTGTGTATAGAGATGCTGTGATGCTGTGAGGCTGTGTATAGAGATTCTGATGGGGCTGTGTATGGAGATGCCTTGCGGCGCCGAAGTATGGCCTAGCTCCGGTGGGGGCCGCCATCTTGGAACCGAACAGCTCATCCCTATTCAGGATCCTCTAATTCCCCGTATACTCATATATAGAGCTCAGGATCCTCTAATTCCCCGTATACTCATATGTAGAGCTCAGGATCCTCTAATTCCCCGTATACTCATATATAGAGCTCAGGATCCTCTAATTCCCCGTATACTCATATATAGAGCTCAGGATCCGCTAATTCCCCGTATACTCATATGTAGAGCTCAGGATCCTCTAATTCCCCGTATACTCATATATAGAGCTCAGGATCCTCTAATTCCCCGTATACTCATATGTAGAGCTCAGGATCCTCTAATTCCCCGTATACTCATATATAGAGCTCAGGATCCTCTAATTCCCCGTATACTCATATATAGAGCTCAGGATCCACTAATTCCCCGTATACTCATATATAGAGCTCAGGATCCACTAATTCCCCGTATACTCATATATAGAGCTCAGGATCCTCTAATTCCCCATATACTCATATATAGAGCTCAGGATCCTCTAATTCCCCGTATACTCATATATAGAGCTCAGGATCCACTAATTCCCCGTATACTCATATATAGAGCTCAGGATCCACTAATTCCCCCGTATACTCATATATAGAGCTCAGGATCCGCTAATTCCCCGTATACTCATATATAGAGCTCAGGATCCGCTAATTCCCCGTATACTCATATATAGAGCTCAGGATCCACTAATTCCCCGGTATACTCATATATAGAGCTCAGGATCCTCTAATTCCCCGTATACTCATATATAGAGCTCAGGATCCGCTAATTCCCCGTATACTCATATATAGAGCCCAGGATCCTCTAATTCCCCGTATACTCATATATAGAGCTCAGGATCCTCTAATTCCCCGTATACTCATATATAGAGCTCAGCATCCTCTAATTCCCCGTATACTCATATATAGAGCTCAGGATCCTCTAATTCCCCGTATACTCATATATAGAGCTCAGGATCCACTAATTCCCCGTATACTCATATATAGAGCTCAGGATCCACTAATTCCCTGAATACTCATATATAGAGCTCAGGATCTGCTAATTCCCCGTATACTCATATATAGAGCTCAGGATCCGCTAATTCCCCGTATACTCATATATAGAGCTCAGGATCCTCTAATTCCTCGTATACTCATATATAGAGCTCAGGATCCGCTAATTCCCCGTATACTCATATATAGAGCTCAGGATCCTCTAATTCCTCGTATACTCATAATATAGAGCTCAGGATCCGCTATTTCCCCGTATACTCATTATAGAGCTCAGGATCCGCTAATTCCCCGTATACTCATATATAGAGCTCAGGATCCTCTAATTCCCCGTATACTCATATATATAGAGCTCAGGATCCTCTAATCCCCGTATACTCATATATAGAGCTCAGGATCCACTAATTCCCCGTATACTCATATATAGAGCTCAGGATCCTCTAATTCCCCGTATATACTCATATATAGAGCTCAGGATCCTCTAATTCCCCGTATACTCATATATAGAGCTCAGGATCCACTAATTCCCCGTATACTCATATATAGAGCTCAGGATCCTCTAATTCCCCGTATACTCATATATAGAGCTCAGGCTCCTCTAATTCCTCGTATACTCATATATAGAGCTCAGGATCCGCTAATTCCCCGTATACTCATATATAGAGCTCAGGATCCGCTAATTCCCCGTATACTCATATATAGAGCTCAGGATCCTCTAATTCCCCGTATACTCATATATAGAGCTCAGGATCCTCTAATTCCCCGTATACTCATATATAGAGCTCAGGATCCACTAATTCCCCGTATACTCATATATAGAGCTCAGGATCCTCTAATTCCCCGTATACTCATATATAGAGCTCAGGATCCTCTAATTCCCCGTATACTCATATATAGAGCTCAGGATCCTCTAATTCCCCGTATACTCATATATAGAGCTCAGGATCCTCTAATTCCCCGTATACTCATATATAGAGCTCAGGATCCGCTATTTCCCCGTATACTCATATATAGAGCTCAGGATCCGCTAATTCCCCGTATACTCATATATAGAGCTCAGGATCCTCTAATTCCCCGTATACTCATATATAGAGCTCAGGATCCTCTAATTCCCCGTATACTCATATATAGAGCTCAGGATCCACTAATTCCCCGTATACTCATATATAGAGCTCAGGATCCTCTAATTCCCCGTATACTCATATATAGAGCTCAGGATCCTCTAATTCCCCGTATACTCATATATAGAGCTCAGGATCCTCTAATTCCCCGTATACTCATATATAGAGCTCAGGATCCGCTAATTCCCCGTATACTCATATATAGAGCTCAGGATCCTCTAATTCCCCGTATACTCATATATAAAGCTCAGGATCCACTAATTCCCCGTATTGTGGCGATAAATTAAGGTCAGGGTGAAACTGAGCAGAATATTTCTGTGTAATTCCAGACACATTGTGCTTCCTCTAATCGTTCCTCCACAAGATCCGGCCGTCCAGGTAACCTGTGATAATGAATCCAGACACAGCCAGGGATCCGCTGAGCCAGAGGATCCTGGATCTAACTCTGGAGATGATCTTTCTGCTGACTGGAGAGGTAAGAGATCCCATGAGATTCCATATTGCTGCTGATATTAAATCCCCCTGGAGCTGTGTGACCCAGGAGACATTTCAGAGGCAGATCAGTAGTAGATTCATGTGTAAATAAAGGTTCCAGCGCACCATACAGCACACTATGGAGATAACACACTGACACATACACAAAAGCATGGGGGGCCCAGGGGGGCGACATGTTTATACCTCTCTATATTGGGTCACTCTCAATGTTTAGGGTCATATGGTGGTGAAGATCCATGAGATGGTCAGTGACAGCAGCCGTCACCAAATATCAGAAGGACACGGCAGGAGCCAAAGCTTCAATACGGAGCCTCCACCTCACTCAGGAATCCATGAGCAAAACCATGAGAAGATCCTGGAGCTGAGCAATCAGATCATCCGTCTGCTGACTGGAGAGGTGAGGCTGCTGGGAATGGGACATTATACGCTAACACCAAGGCATGTGTCTGGATGGTGACTGTGTCATTGTGTGTGTCAGGTTCCTATACGCTGTGAGGATGTCACTGTCTATCTCTCCATGGAGGAGTGGGAGTATGTGGAGCGACACAAGCAGCTCTATGAGGACGTCATGATGGAGGATCACCAGCCTGTTATTACACCGGGTAAGAGATGCTTTAATTCTCATAATGTTTGTGTCCAATCCCAGAGCAACGTGTCCCAATAATCCCCTGAAATGTTGGCTGTGCCGTGTAATAGACGTGTTCCTGAATGAACGTCTCACGTGTTCATGTGATTTTCCCTCCAATAGATAAATCTGTATGGGGTGAATTTCACGCTGCGGTTTCTTTATGGGATATTGGATGTGAAAATGGAAGTGAAATTCTAAGCAATAATGTGGAAAAGGATCTGAACAAGACGAGAAAAGGACGAGCTGAATCTGCAACATACACCGAGCGAGAATCTCTGGCGTCTGAAGAAAGACACGTCCCAGAGAAAGAGATTTATCCAATCACAGAACCCCCAGAATATTCACCCCCTGATATTAAGGAGGAACCGGCCTCATGTGACGAAGGAAATCTCCCAGACAGCGACATGTATGAACCCCCAGAACATACACAGACACAATATACCTCTACTTATACAGGGGCAGAATCCGAGTCACACGGAGAAGGAGATATCTCACATCCTGACATTTCTCCCCTCCCAGAACATACACAGACTGAATATCCATCTACTGACATTAAGGAGGAATCACCCACATATGGAGAAGGAAATCTCCCAGACAGTGACATGTATGAACCCCCAGAACATACACAGACTGAATATCCATCTACTGACATTAAGGAGGAATCACCCACATATGGAGAAGGAAATCTCCCAGACAGCGACATGTATGAACCCCCAGAACATACACAGACTGAATGCTCAGCTGATAATAATGGAGAATATGTAAAATCCAATCCAAACCCAGTGGAAATAAACCATAGCGAGTCCTTAATAGAATCCAGAAAGCCAGATCACAGGATATATTATACAGATCCCCTTACTCAGAATTCAGTTTATAAAGGACATTCAGCGCCTTCTTCTGAAATGGGGAAAGTCTCATATTCTGAGTCTCACTTGATATATGAAACACTTTGTAAAGATGGAAAAACACGTTCTGTTAGTTTTCATGGAGAGAAGTCTAATCCTGTATCAGCTCCTAAAAACCAATACATTGACATTGCAGAAAAAACATTTTCATGTCCTGAATGTGAGAAACCTTTTACAAACAGTAGTGCAGTTAAAAAGCATCAGAAGATTCACAGAGGGGAAAAACCGTTTAAATGCCCTGAATGTGGAAAGTGTTTCACCGCAACCTCATCTCTTGCGAAACATAAAATGACTCACACAGGAGAAAAGCCGTTTAAGTGCAGTGAATGTGGAAAATGTTTTACTCTGTCCCCCCATCTTGCAAACCATAAAAGAATTCACACAGGAGAAAAGCCGTTTAAGTGCAGTGAATGTGGGAAATGTTTTACTCAGTTCCCCCATCTTGTAAAACATAAAAGAATTCACACAGGAGAAAAACCATTTAAATGCCCTGAATGTGGGAAATGTTTTACCGAGACCTCAAGCCTTGCAAGACATAAAAGGATTCACACAGGAGAAAAACCATTTAATTGCAGTGAATGTGGGAAATCTTTTCCTCAGGCCTCATGTCTTGCAGAACATAAAAAGATTCACACAAGAGTAAAACCTTTTCAATGTGATGAATGTGGGAACTCTTTTACTCGGGCCTCACTTCTTGCAACACATAAAAGGATTCACACAGGAGAAAAACCATTTAAATGCCCTGAATGTGGGAAATGTTATACTCGGGCCTCATATCTTGCGGAACATAAAAGGATTCATACAGGAGAAAAACCATTTAAATGCAGTGAATGTGGGAAATCTTTTACTCGGGCCTCACTTCTTGCAACACATAAAAGGATTCACACTGGAGTAAAACCATTTAATTGCACTGAATGTGTGAAATCTTTTACTCGGGCCTCATATCTTGCAAGACATAAAAGGATTCACACAGGAGAAAAAATCATTTAAAAAGCGCTGAACGCGAAAAATGTTGAACCAGGCCCCACATTTTTCAGGACATAAAAAGATTCACAAAGAAAAAGATATTGAAAAGCACTTTATGTGGGAAATGTTTTACACAGGCTTCAACTCTTGCAGCTCATAAAAGCATTCAGACAGAGTAACCATTTAAATGCAATGAATGTGGGAAATGTTTTACCCAGGTCTCATCTTGCAAAACATAAACTGATTTGTACAGGAGAAAAACGTAATTGCTCAGTTCCACCGATTATAACAGGAAATGTCTTACTTGAGGGACTTTTCTTATTGGTCATGTGAGGACTCCTAAGGTGAAAAGCATTTATTAATAGATAGAAGGGGTTATTCATTCTCTTTTTTTGACGCACTTCGGCGAGTTCAGTTCGTTGACACTGCGAATTCAGCATTTACCGCGGGGTCCCCTAAGTGCCCTGAAGGGATCTGCTGATCAACCTGCCAAGCACATCCGATGATCCACAGAATGCTGCCGCAACCCACAAAACGCAGCTGACGATCCGCTGAAATAAGCCTATCAGCTGCCGAACCCTATTTAAACCCATAAAGGAGCACTGATGTACATAGTACATCCTTGGGAAAATTCCTCTTAAGGACCAAGGACATACTATGTACATCATGGTCCTTTAACCCCCTCCCTATACTCACCTCTCTGGCCAGGGGCCCACATCGGGCTGGCTTCCTCCAAGCCAGCCCTATAGTTTTATGGGCCCCGGCCATCGCAATGTCATTGCTGGGCGCGATGCTGGCACCTGCAGGTGAGAACCTGAAATGTGAGGGTGGGTCCTTTGGAGCCCTTTCCCTCCTGAACAGCTGGACATAGAATAAAATGATAGGCATCACTGGAGAGGGCAGAGTCTGCCCTTTCCAGCAGTGCCTCTCATTAACCCCTTAAGTGCCGGACTGTGATTCTGCACCAATCAGCGCCGGATCGTGATCAGCTCCCGGAGGTGGCTGACGTCTTGGACATCAGCCAAGCCGCCGGGTCACTGTCACACCACTGACGTCATCGCCATATATACAATGACATCAGTTGGGCAGTTAACGCCCCAGCTGCCAAGTGGAGATAGGGTGGTCCTTTGATCAAACCTGATCATGGCCTCTCCAGTGATACCAAACATGAACAGGTTTGGTATAAAAATAATTGGAAAGTGTTGTTTTTTTTTTTTAATAAATAAAAAATTTGGTCTGGAGGGTATAATAGGACTTCAAATCACGTTTAAACATGATGAGCATGAAACGATCAAAATGAGCTCAGCGCACAGAGGTGAAATGGCTCCGCAGTGAAGGGGATAAAAAGGAAAAACATGTAAAAATTGGGTATTTCTAATCTCAGGACAAAATTTCAAAACTATTTAGCCGGGTCTTTTTTGACGGTTGTAGATTTTGGGGATTAAAGATCGAAAACCAATTCCAAAGCTTCTCATTCCTATCTCCGGGAGCCTGTACAGTGTTTCATACAGAGTCATATTATCCAGGAAACACAATGCGCTAAAATACAAGTGAAAGACATTTTATTAAATATTGGTTAAAATTGTGTATTTCCTTAGAAAATCCAGTAACAGGTTCTCCATTTCTGATTGGCTTTTAATTAGAGCATCGCACGGAATATATAAGGGTTTTGGTTTCTAACAAAATACACAATTTTAACCAAAACTGAATAAAATGTCTTTCACTTGTATTTTGGTTAATTGCGTTTCCTGGATAATATGACTCTGTATGAAACACTGTACAAGCTCCCAGAGATGGGAATGAGAAGCTTTGCAATTGTTCACTTTATAAGTAAGAGGATAATGTCACTGCCTTAGCACCAAAAAGCAGCAAAATACAGTTTTTGTAATTTTTTCATTATTATTTTTTTTACACATTATATCAGATGTAAGAAATAAGTAGGTCGTGTCTATATCCGCGTTTCACAACCTAAGTACCCCTGTCTTGTATTGATAGGGTGTGATGGTTTCTGTGTGTTCGTAAAGTCAGAATATATTCAAAACATATGTGGAATCAGCGCCTCCATCAATCGCTTCATATGGGAGAGTCTCCAAGAGATAAGAAATATAAAGCGCAAATATAGCGCGCTTATGGAGTGTATGTATACATATAGTCAGATCTCGCTCCCTGTACATTCAAACATCACGTGGCATATTTTTTGTGTAGAGTATACACACACCAGAGTGGAGTATAGTTTCTTTAGAATAATTATTTTTTTAAGAGATTTTGCAAATTCATTTCGTATCAGGTTCTCAGAGCTGCTATTGGTCTTTAAATACTGATTCCAGACACTGGCGGATCCAGAGAGGGGGCACTGTCCCCCCCCCCCCAGAAATGCAGTCCCGTTGTAGGTGATAAAGGGGACCTTTAGATGTTTGAAACTCTGTATCCCTGGTTCAACACATCCTACATACATAGTCCATTGAGGAATCGTTGGAAAGGCCATATTCTGACCTTTCCAAAGGTACCAAACAAGGCTATGTGCAAAGTACACAGTAAAAATAAAACGCAAGAGAAATCTGTGTTTTTCTTAATTTTGTTTTAAAATTGTGTATTTTCTTAGAAAAATGCAGGATGGGAAGTGAAATGGCTCAGAAGCAAAGGGGTTAACTTATATGTATTAAACCTCTGGAGTTCACACGACAAGACTATTTCCTGATACACTCATATAAACCTCTATAGTGTAAATATTGTATGTGTATGTCAATGAGTGTGTGTCTGTATACAGCTGTGTATGAGTGTGTACCTGGGTGCATATCTCACAAATGTCACCGTTTTTGAGGGACAGTCCCGCTTTCCTTCTAATGTTCCTCCTTTTAGGAACTCCCCAATTTATTGAGGGTGTGCAGGTGTATAACAAAGCTGCACAGCAATAAAACTCCCAGCAATGAGTCTGTAAACTATAATAAATGTGAATAAGAAACTTTGATTTGTTTTTAGTTAACGTTTTTATTGACATTAACCCTTTCACTGCTGAGGCATTTCACGCCTGTGTGCTGAGCTAATTTTTACCGCTTTTGCTCATCATGTTTAAACGCGATTTGAAGCCACATTTTATTACACGATCCAGACATATTATATATCGTTCTTTCCGGCAGACTCGGCAGATTCATAATATATCATTTTATATGTATACGTCGTGTCCTGCCTGTATATTATAACATGAAATGAAATAAAATTTGAATTTTAAATCATCTGCAGCGTGTAAAGTGTTTTTTCCACATTTTATCACATGAGCGTTTGCGGTTATGTTTTCTATGGGCTGCGCTCGTACAAAAATTAGAAATGGGGACTTGTTACATTTTTTGGGGGGAATTACGTGATTTTTAGCAAACGCACCCCATAGAAAAAAATCATTAGTGCAGCATCATTGTTCACATTAAATGAAATGTGAACAATATTGCTGCATTAATAAAAACAACACACAAAAAAATACATTTTTTTTTATTATTCTATTTTTTATTATTTTAATTATTGTTTTTAAATTTCTTTACATTAGACCTGGTCATGTTGGGTATCATTAGAAAGGCCATGCTCAGGTCTTTCAAATCACACCCTCCATGACCCCCTAGCTGCCACGGTTCTGGAGATATCGGGGTTCAAACGAACCCACTATCTCCACCAAGGAATTTCCTTGGGAAATCCCCGGGCAGCTAGGGATTCCCTGGCTATCTGACGTCATCACGCTATGCATGAGGACGTCAGGCAGCCAGGGAAGGCCCGGGGGTGGAGCCGCCATCCAAGATGGCAGCCCCCACCGGAGCTAGGCCGCACTTCGGCACTGCAAGGGGCCGAAGTGCGACCCGGTACATAAGGGGTTAAAGCCAGGCACCGCTTAAAAGGGGAGACCCTTTTAAGCGGTGCCTGGCTTTTCTTTGTCGGACCTTCCGATCGGGAGAGGGATCCGAACGGATCCCCCCCTCCCTTCCAGGCGATCTCCCGGCATTGCCGGGGGGTCGCCTGGAAATGACGTCATTGACGTTTGGCGGGTCTTAACTTCAGTGTCTGAGGACGCTGAAGTCAGACCGCCGCGGGACCCCGGACAGAGAGGTGAGTATCTCCGCCGGGGGTCCCGCAAAGCTGGTGACATGTGGGACACGTCCTCAGCATACAGCGGGAGTAACTGAGGACATGTCCCACACGTCGTCAGCAGTGAAGGGGTTAATGGCTCGATATTTTGTGACAACGCCATTAAAGTCTGAGAATAGCAGAGTTTCTAAATCTGGCTTTATCAGCTTCCGTAAATGCTGTGTGTGTGTGTGTGTGTATAGCTATGTGTGTGTGTGTTTGTTTCTCTGAGTTATATGGCTATTGTAACAGATCTCAGTACCCCGGACAGGTCACATCTGTCAATGTTGCTTCCTTGCCAGGCTCCCCGTGTTATCCCCAGCAGACCTTTGTGCCTTCCTCTAGTCCTCAGAGGAAGCTTAAGGGCCAGGAAACGGAAACGGCCTTGCTAGAATCCATTGGAAATAAGACAAGGCTGTAAATCTGGAGGTTTTCAGGGTCAAAATGGAACTGGTTTTATTGGGGACAGGCACAGATATTTATGCGTTCAAACATGGGTTATTTACATATCCAAAACCTCCCCTAGAAAATGTTACAAGGGTTTCTGATGTTACTGCTACACTGCATTTGGGACATAATTAGACTAGGAGAGATAAAAATTTGCTCAACAGTCCTAGCCAAGACAGGACAATGACAGCCGTGAATGGTAAACAAGATTACAATCTAAAATAGCAGATAAGGGGGCAGTATTTTCCCTACAAAACAGATTAACTAAATACTCAAATATACTGCAGATATCAACAGATACACATGGACCATAACGATAGACAATTACAATACTCATACATAACACAGCTTACACAAACAACTTGCACTTTACGGGCTCAGGGTGAGTTAAACACAAGAGACGGCAGGGAAATAATATAGAACATGAGGCCTGCACCTCTCAAATACATTTCCAGGTCCATGTACCCCAAGTCCAAAGTGACACAAGTCACAGCTATGTATGCGTATCAGTTTGTGTATGTGTTTGTATCTCTGAGTTAAATGGCTGTGTATGACTATCAGTGTGTGTATGGCTCTGCAGCGTGTTTCTGCTGGTGGTGCTTCGATTCTCAGTGACAGGCAGAGCATGTGCCAGAGTGCAGAGCATTGCTGTACGGGATCTGTCTGGTGTCAACTGAGCTGCATGAGGACAGACCCTGTGCAATGCTCTGGAGTGAGTGTGATGAGAACAGCCTGCGATTAGGCTCAACACTGTCTGTCACTGCAAACCCAACACCAGTTCTTAGCCAAAACTGGTAGATTGCCCCCGAAACACACAGGCATTCATAAGTATACACTCAGGTGCTACAGGTATACACTCAGACAGGTATACACGCAGACAGGTATACACTAACACAGGAACTCACAGGTATACACTCACCTGGGTACATACAGATTGTTAGGTGTATTCAGATACACAACTCCCTTTTCCACCCCCATAACACACTGTCCACAGACCCAAACTCTGCTCCTTCCCACCATACACTAAATAAGAGGTCTTTCAGGCCCCAGTACTGATCTGTGCCCCTTGCACCAGTCCCATACCACACCAGCTCCTTCCACCACTCTTATAACCCAAAGTGACACCTTCCAGCAACCCACATGTAAAGTTAAGGGTCACAGCTGGGCTGGATCCAGTGGCATTGTGCTGCTGTATCAGTGGACTGTCCATCTCGGTCCTTTTATTCTTTATAACATACTAGGTATAAAGGCTGCCCGGAGGGCAGTCTATTGTTGTAGAGGATATGGCTGCACCCAGCTCACATGGATATATATGCCCCCAGCTCACATGGATATATATATATTGCCCCAGCTCACATGGGTATATTTGCCCCAGCTCACATGGATATATTTGCTGTTACCTATTTATATGTGCAAAATACTTTGTATGTTTAGACTTGACAAAGACCTGTGAAGGTCGAAACGTTGTCTTTTTCCTGTGCTCACCATGGAATAAAACCTTTTTATTCTTCACACACAAGAGTTGGTAAATATTTTTCTATATTGTTGTATCTGGATTTGGAAGTCTTCCATATCAACTGTGGATCCTTTGTGGCTGCAACGAATTTTTGGTTCTATAACCTTCCAGCAACCCACATATCCCAAACCATTACCACCCTGCCAACTCCCTCAAACCATAGATCCGCCCCTTCCACAATCCCCATATACCCAGTGTATGTACTGACATGTAAGGTCATGTGATGTAAAGTTAAGGGTCACAGCTGGGCTGGATCCAGTGGCATTGTGCTGCTGTATCAGTGGACTGTCCATCTGGGTCCTTTATTCTTTATAACATACTAGGTATAAAGACTGCCCGGAGGGCAGTCTATTGTTGTAGAGGATATGGCTGCACCCAGCTCACATGGACCTATATGCCCCCAGCTCACATGGATATATATATATTGCCCCCAGCTCACATGGATATATTTGCCCAAACTCACATGGGTATATATATTGCGCCCAGCGCACATGGGTATATATATATTGCCCCCAGCTCACACGGGTATACTTGCCCCAACTCACATGGGTTTATATATATTGCCCCAGCTCACATGGGTATATATATTGCCCCCAGCTCACATGGATATATTTGCCCCAGCTCACATGGATATATATATTGCCCCAGCTCACATGGGTATATTTGCCCCAGCTCACATGGATATATTTGCCCCAGCTCACATGGATATATTTGCCCCAGCTCACATGGGTATATTTGTCCCAGCCTACAAGTGTATAAATGCCCCAGCTCACATGGGTATATTTGCTCCCTGCTCACATGGGTATATTTGCCCCCGCTCACATGGGTATATTTGCCCCAGCTCACATGGATATATTTGCCACCAGCTCACATGGATATATTTGTCCCAGCTCAAATGGATATATATATTGCCCCAGCTCACATGGGTATATTTTCTCCCAGTTCACATGGGTATAATTGTCCCAGCTCACATGGGTATAATTGCACCAGCTCACATGGGTATATTTGCTCCCAGCTCACATGGGTACAATTGCCCCCAGCTCAAATGGGTATAATTGCCCCCAGCTCACATGGGTATAATTGCCCCCAGCTCACATGGGTATAATTGCCCCCAGCTCACATGGGTATATGTCACGACTTACTCCTAGCTAAGCCAATCGTGACCCGCGAAGGAAGAACGTACAAGGGGATACAGCTCCAAGATTCTGGACTTACTAACTCTACCCACGCAGAGGGCCCCAAGTTATGCCAGCCTAACTCCCTCACACTGTACCCACCCTTCCGAATGTATAAGCTGCCACCACGAAAGTAATAGGGCACTCTCGAAACCCCACTAGCTGTGTACCACCCCAATCCAGGAGCCCAACCGTATACAGCTAATATATAATATATATATATATATATATATAATCTAAAAAAGAGAAGGACGCACTCCAGGACTTAAGGAATAAAAATGAAAGCAATGTTTTATTTAATTAAACATTGAAAAGATGCCCAAATGCTCTTTTTCCTCTCTTTTATTGTAATCAAATAACAATAACTAATTTTAATTTTGTAACCCTCAACATGTTCTTCAGCAGTAGAGAAAAAACCCTTCCCCTTAAATTGACATGGGCTGGGAAATCTCTGAGGACACCAGGCATGAAGGACTACCTGCCCTCCAGGCATCAAGGGCTTACAAAACAATGCAGGTTTTTTAGGCATATTAACGCTAGATCTCAGATCTGAATGATATACACTAGAAGTGGCTACACATTTACTTGATATTAACTGAAATAAACATTTAAAAGTAGCAAAAATAACATATAGAAACAGTAGCAGTAAGATTACAATAAAAATTCCACCTAATATGCGTTTTCCTATATTTCCCAATCATCCTCCTAAACCTAGAGTCCAGTCAATGTTACTAAAAGAATCATGTACAGTACTTCTCGGAGTCTACTCTGAACCTCATGCAGTTTATCAATATCATGATGAATGCGTCCAGAATTATTAGAAATTAAAAAGTAACATTCTGCTCCTACCCTTGCACAAACACCTCCCTCTGCTGCAAGTAAATAATCTAATGCCATACGATTTTGAAGGGCAACTGTTCTAATCTGTTCTTGTTCAGCCATAAACTGAAGAATGGCATCTCCGGTATAATTAAAAGCTTCATCTACCATATCGACCAACAAATTAAGCTTATGATACAATGTAATTACACCAATGTTAGGAAAAAATCCTCCCAATACTCTCTCAGAAATATCTGTCTTAACAGATATAGATGACTTGTTACTAAGAAGAGTCCGTCGAGAACGAATACGACCTAGAGGAAGAGTAGGTGAAGGGTATAAAGCAGGAATGACATTACCCAGGTAACAAACACTGGAAAAATTGTCAGGTATAATCTTATAGGCCCAATTACCACATAGATAATAAACACGAACAGGGAGTTGGACGCCTTCTACAGAAAAAGAAGAAAAAGGTTGCTTTCTAATTTCCGGCACTTTATCTGTTGAAACTATTGCCATACTAGAACTTACTATGGCCCATCACAAAAGAGTATCATACGGTGTTTCATTAACCTGTGGCTGTTTGGGAGACTTAAATGGAGCTGAACTGCGCATGTAGTGAGTAAGTACCGAAGCATTATCACAATCAGTATCATTATAATCTTGAATATATGTATACCAACTAAACAAATTAGGAATCTTTGTCCAATCAACTAACTTATTCACTTTCAAATTGCAAGATCGAGAATTATTGGCATGTAAAGATACATTATAATCAAAAATAAGAGCATTTACAGGAGGCAAAACAGTAGAATGATTAGTGTGATTAACAAATGCTATGGCTCAAGTTTGAGCTGAGCGAGCTAAATGCAACTTTATCTTCTTCGATTCTGTTTGCTTCTGAACATCAGTAAAATCAACAACAGGGTCTTGTTTAGAGCGGATCATTAAACAAAGTGATTCAGCGGTCCATGGGGATCTTAAAAAGGGATAACCATAGTTATGGGAATGTGGAGCATAACCGCAGATCCAGCATGAATCTGTGCGGTTCAGGGCTGTGTAAAGATTTCTTGCATTTTTTATAAAATGATTATCAAGTTCCCAAGAAGAATGAGGTTGTGAGCGACGATACATCTTATTAGCAACTTGATTTGGGAAACTGTAGACATTGTTCCTGAAAATATAGCATATATGATGAAGATCACAAAGATCATGGCTGTTAAACGGGAGCAGCAGCAGTAGATGGTTCATCAGTCAGCGAAGGAATCTGTGGTGCTTTGGTTAGGGATGGCATCTTCTTCAAGCGGCTTGCGTGTATCAATGCTTGATTATCTTCTGTCAGGGCGGCGGTCCGGGTGACTGCGATCACTGTAGTTGGAGGACCATAGTGTGGATACAAGACTCTCGCCTTGAAGAGGGACTTCACAAGGACTTGATCTCCTGGTTGGAAAGGATGAGTTGGTTTTTCCTGCGGGGACAGGAAGAGACAGAGATACATCACCCTAGATGCCATTCAATTTGTCCACAAGATTCAAAACATATTCATCAATTACGACATTAATGTCCCCGCATACCATCGGGGCACCTTTAGTTCTACACCATGGAGTGGGGAATGGTCTACCTATTAGAATTTCAAAAGGCGAACAACCCGTAGTCGAGCTAGGAGTCATTCTGATTTCAGCCAATACTGCTGGTAAATGGTTGGGCCAATTTTGACTTTTATCAAGACTTCCTTTTAT
The DNA here is from genome assembly GCA_009667805.1 of Leptobrachium leishanense. Classification (NCBI taxonomy): domain Eukaryota; kingdom Metazoa; phylum Chordata; class Amphibia; order Anura; family Megophryidae; genus Leptobrachium; species Leptobrachium leishanense. Next base: position 182,915,430 of record CM019068.1, on the reverse strand, counting down.
TAATTTCTGTTTAATTGATCTGTTCATTCTCTCTACTTGGCCGGAGGATTCTGGATGGAACGGAATATGATACTTCCAATCAATACTTTGCAGAAGTAAAATGAGTACCCTTATCACTATCAATAGTCCTGGGACATCCAAAACGTGGGATAATTTCTTTACACATCCCTTTTACAACAGTACGAGCATTTTCCTTAGCACAAGGAAAGGCCTCAACCCATTTAGAAAATCTATCCACTATGTCAAGTAAATACTTGATCCCACCTTTTGCTGGTGGCATGTGTGTAAAATCAATCTGTAAACTTTGCATAGGACCATCAGAAGGAGGAGGGTGGTCATGTTTACCAAACAGAGGCTTGTTTACATTTCACAAACTTTTTTTAAATACTGACAAAACTGTAACGATGCTCTTTGGAACAGCACCTAAACTACATAAATTGGAAAATTCCCATCTATGTGTTGGAACAAAATCAAATGGCACGCTGACCACAGTCACTTCTCTCAAATATCTAGGTATGTGGTTGGACCATAATCTATCCTTTGGCCCCCACATCGAAAAACTCTCATCTAAACTTTACCCCAAACTAGGTGCCCTGTACAGAAACAAATCCTGCCTGAGCCCCGCGGTAAGAAAGCAGATTGTACAACAAATGCTCATGCCAGCTATTGAATACGGAGATGTAGTGTATGCAGCCGCCACGCAAACACACCTTCAGAAACTTACTACATTGTATAACTCATTCTGCCGCTTTGCATTACAATGTAACTACATGACCCACCATTGTGACCATGTTAAAAGAGCTAAACTGGCCATCGCTGGAGTCTAAACACACCCTTCACCTTTCCAGCCTGGTGTTTAAGAGCTTTTCTGGGAAGCTGCCACCCTATCTGAATAGACTGCTTCCCCCAGCAGCTCCCTCATCCTATAACCTCCGATCCAGGACCAGCACCTTACTTGCAATACCACAATACAAAAAGACAGTGGCTCAGTCCTCATTTTCCTACAGAGCACCGCAGTTATGGAATAACCTCCCAGACACCATCAAATCTTCCCCCAGTCTTAAGTCACTCAAGAGCTCCTTACTAACATACCTCAATACAGAATGCACCTGTAAACATGTAACATAGTGACTATATTTCCTACATATTTATTTTCTGTTACTCTGTATATTTGTGTTTTTTTTAATATCTTGCATTATATTACTTTGTATTTCTGTAACTGTAACACTTCAATGTTCTTGAATCCAGAACATACTTGAAAACGAGAGAAATCTCAATGTATCCTTCCTGGTAAAATCCTTTATAAATAAATAAATAAATTTCCCCTTGCACAAGTCAAGCATTGAGATAAAATATTCACAACCGTCTGATCTAATCTATGGATTACAAATCTTTCCTTCATCATTGCCAACACCCCTCTTCGGCCGACATGTCCATAGCCATAGAATTGTCGGACGAGAAGCGGTGAAGAAGCCTGAGGTAAAGCAATGCGTCCATCAGGGTCCCTGAGGACACCACAAGAATCGGGTGCAACAGAATGTGCCTTCCAATGCAGTAAATCAGCAGGAGAAGCTGCTGCCTGCATTGAAAGAATATCAATGTTCTCAGAATGGGGAACTGTCAGTACTGCATTAAGAACATGCTGTTGAGTGACATCAGCATAGTCTGGCCATACAGGGTATGACACAGCTGCATGTTTAGCAACAGCGTCTGCAAATTCCTTACCATCACGTGTCATATCTGTATTAGTGCTGTGGCCTTTACACTTAACAATGGCAAGGTTCCTAGGTAAAAGAATGGCACACAATAAAGCATCAATTAAATCAGAATGGGACACCTTCTTGCCATCCGCAGCAACAAAACCTCGGCGTTACCAAATCACTCCAAAATCATGGACCACACCATAAGCGTACCTAGAATCAGTGTAAATGGTGACATCGTTATCCTTAAAAGCAAGACAGGCCTGAGTCAGGGCTACAAGTTCAGCAGCCTGAGCTGAAACAAAAGGTAAAGAGCCTGCAGCTAGAAAAGTAGAAGGCAACTGTACAACAGAAAAGCCACAGTGAAAAACACCATCAGCTGGTTTGGAACATGAACCATCCACAAAACACACATCACCTTTAGCCAAAGGAGTGGATTGCAAATCTGTGCATGGAGATGTAGTAGCCTGAATAAGATCTAAGCAATAATGTGGTGTGTCCGTGAGAGGGCAATGTTTAATGAGTGTATGTAAAAGTGTTGCATGGCCTGCACCAGTCGGAGTGTACTGTAGAGTAAGACCTGTAGTGGATGTCAAAATGGTTTCATAACCTGAACGCCGTTGCGCAGTCATATGTTGTGTGGTCAGATTATTAAGGACCTGAATGACTTGATGAGATGTATGCAAAACCAATGAATGAGATAAAACTAAAGGTTGCACATTTTCAACCATCATGGCACAGGATGCTGTAGCACGTAAACAAGCTGGCATCCCTCTCACTACCATAGGCAACAATTTGGAATAAAAAGCAACAGGTCTATAACCACTACTATGCATTTGAGCCAAAACACTTGCAACTGTAACACCATCATCCACACAATACAGATGAAAAGGCAAGGTATAGTTTGGTATTCCCAGAGCAGGGGCAGTACACAAAGACTTTTGAAGAGCTTTAAAGGCCTGATGCATTTCATCAGTCCATTTATCCTTCAAAGGTTGATCATCCTTGGTACATTGGCGCAAAATGTGATAAAAAAAAAGAACAATCTGGAATCCATTGGCAATCATTCCCAAAAATGACAAAACTGATGGTTTAGTAGCTGGTAAAAGGAGCTGTGTAATAGCTTGAACACGTTCAGATGACAAAGTACGAATACCATGATACAAAACAAAACCCAAATATTTCACAGTTGGTAAGCAAAATTGGAGTTTGTTTAATGACACCTTATGACCTGCGTCGGCCAAGTGTTGTAGGAGTCGAATAGAGTTCTGGATACAGGAATCTATGTCAGGGCTGCACAATAAAAGATCATCCACATACTGGTGTAAAATAGACCCTCAAACAGGGAAAAATTAACTCCGTGACGCACGAACAACAGTCGATAAAGCAGTGGGGCTATCGCAAAATCCCCGATTGAATGTATATTGTGAGCCGTTATACATAAACGCAAAAATCGGTTTTGTCTCCGGATCTACAGGAATGCTAAAAAAAGCACTGCATAAATCCAGAGCTGTAAAGTATTTAGCCTCGGCAGGAATAGTAGTTAAACGTGCATTAACATCAGGCACCAAAGGAGCAAGAGGTAAAATCCAATCATTCACTGCTCGCAAATCTTGAGTTAATCTATATTCAGTTTTACCAGGTTTCTGAATTGGATTAATTGGACTATTGAATGGTGAAACAATTGACTGAATTATAGATTTAGACAAAAGTTCAGCAATAACTGGTGCAATTCCTAATTCTTTATCTTTTGACAATGGATACTGCTTAATGTAAACAGGAGAAGAATCAGGTTTCAGTGTAGCTCTGTATGGCGTGCAATTCAAAAAGCCCGGACCTGTACTGTTGGCCGTCCACACAGCTGGAGAAACATCTTTTAATTTGACAGGAATTTGAACAATGCTAATGCCATGGAAAGCATTTGTTACGCTTGACGGCAAAGCAGGAGAAAACGGCACAAATTTTAGAGATTTCACATAGCCAAAACCTTGTTTCCACAAATATACATTTCCTGCTGCATGCGCACAAATCACTGTTGGCCAAACAGACATTCCAGTAACCTCTGTGTTAGTAAAAAAAGTTATCAAGGAATGCAGGAAACTGATAACATTTTAACCACTTCGATGCGGAGGACGCGCTCAGCGCGTCCTCCGCATGGCTCCTGTTGTGCTGAGGACGCGCTGAGCGCGTCCTCCCTTTGGGGTCAGCGTTCGGCCGCGTTCCGGCCGATCGCTGGCCCCCCCGGTGCGGGCTGACATCCTCGATGTCAGCCCAGCATCCGGAACCGCCGCCGGTGAAATTAGGTGTCATCGCGGCAGCGAGATGACACCTAATTCAGGCGCCCCCCCCGCATGTGCGGAGGAGGCGCCTGAAAGGGAGGGGGGGGAGGTCCTTCGGACCTCTCTCCCTCCCGATCGGCGGCGTTGCGGGGGTTAACCCAGGCACCATTTGGAAGGGCACAGCCTGCCCTTCCAAATGGTACCTGGCATTAACCCCTGGGGAGCTGGATCACGAATCGGCGCTGAAAAGCGCCGGTTCGTGATCCTTTCCCGGAGCTGGCCGACATCTTGGATGTCGGCCAAGCCTCCGGGAACTCCCCCTGAGGACTGGCGTCATCATGCATAGCACGATGACGCCAGTCCTGGAGTTAACCCCCTAACTGCCACCAACGGTGGAGATAGGGAGTTCCAATGAACTCCCTATCTCCCGATCCGTGGCAGCTAGGGGTTAACGTTTGGTATTGTTGGATCGGCCAGAGCATGGCCGTTCCAACGATACCAAACTCGAATGTGAAAAAAAAGTTTGTAAAAAAAAATAAATAAAATAAAAATAAAAAAATATTTAAAAACAAAATTCTAAAAAAAAAATAAACACTTTTTTTTGGTTTGTTAATGCAGCAATATTGTTCCCATTTCAATTATAATGTGAACAATGATGCTGCACTAACGATTTTTGTATGCGGTGCGTTTGTTAAAAATCGTGTAATTTTCCCCAAAAAAAAATGTAACGAGACCCCATCTCTAATTTTTTTAACAAGCGCACCCCATACAAAATATAACCACGGCGTGGCTTGGGCTCCATCCGGAATGGCCGCGTGAGTGAGGAGCTCCGCTCAGACTCCGGCACCAAACGGCTCTCCTGCACTCCCTGACCGGCAATGGGGAAAACGAATAAGACCCCGGGCACCCAGAAGACTCAGGGAACTGATCGGGTGTCAGATACCCCATCTCTGCGCCGATTTTTGGTGGGGCACTTGGATCTTCCGGCGGGCCCGCCGGACAAGATGGCGGCGGATGAGGAGGTGAGGACACACAGCGATCCCGCTCCATCCACACTCACCACATCTCACACGGAGGCAAACCCATCGGCAGACCCAGCGGTATGGCTCCCCCTGCTCCGCAATTTGCCCACAAAAACTGACCTAAAGGAGGCCAATGCGGAATTGCACTCCTCCATCATGGCGGAACTGCAGCACGTGCGCCAGGACATTCAGGGACTCACACACAGGGTGGATACACTGGAGCAGGGCTCTGACTCACTGCGGATGGCTCAGGACGTGTCCACATCGGTCCTGCAACTACGCTCTACTCAGCTCCGTAATATGGCCCTCCACGTGGCGGACCTAGATAACAGGGGCCGTCGCAACAATCTTCGCTTGCGGGGCCTACCCGAAACAGAGACACCTGGAGACCAACTGATTGATATGCTCTCATCGATTTTTAATACTTTATTGGACAGACCAGAACCTTCGACCATTGATTTTGTCCGGGCGCATAGAGCCCTCAGACCTAAGGGGCCCGCGGGGAGTCCGCCACGGGACGTCATATGCTGCCTTTATGATTATGGCCTGAAGGAAGACATATTAAGGAAAGCACGCGAGGCCACACACTTCTCATACGAAGGGACTGAGCTCCAATTATACCCTGACCTATCACCAGCGACCCTGGCCTACAGACGCGCACTGAAACCGCTTACATCGCTTTTACGCGATCAACAACTTCGTTACCGCTGGCACACTCCGACTGGTCTAGCGGTGCTGTCGGATCAAGGTACCTTCGTTTTACAGTCAATGGAGGATGTAGCGACCCTATCGACAGATCTCCAATTACCGCCTCTGAAACTCGCCTGGCCAGATCCTCTGGCACTCTACAATCAAGCGGCACGCGGCGCACGCCAGGACCCTCTTCCGCCACGTCCGGGACGAAACCGGGGACAGGCAGGGAGACGCACCGGTTCGCAGATGTGATCTAGACACTCCCCGCTACCACTCAAGTCAACCGCCTTTCTGCCTTGTTCCTGTCCGAATCTGGCAACCGGGTCGTGCAGGCTTGTACCAGGCTGTATTTGGGCTCAGATGACCCGCAAAATCCGACTCGAGCCCTCCAGTCCATCTTCGCGCCTCACCATGGTAAGACCCTGACGGGCTTGCATATTCCTCTCTCACTTGTCTCACTCGTAGGACTACGTGGAACGCCCTACAGACTCCCTCACCACAATTAGAGACTACCAGATGTGAGAGGCTACGCAGGCTTGCTGAACCAACTCGGTAACGCACGATGATGCTCCTTACAACACAGACCTCTTCTCGATACCCGGCCTTTTCTCTTTTTTAATTGTGACACGATAATATCTATGGTCTGGATAGACCCTTTTTTGCTACCTCACTGAGCTGGACTGCCAATATAGGGGGTTCTTTCCCTTTCTACTGGACATCCCCCGCTACCACCCAAGTCAACCGCCTTTTTTCCTTGTTCCTGTCCGGATCAGGCAACCGGGTCGGGCAGGCTCGTACCAGGCAGTATCTGGGCTCAGATGATTCGCAAAATTCGACTTGAACCCTCCAGTCCTTCTTCGCGCCTCACCATGGTAATACCCTGACGGGTTTGCATATTCCTCTCACACTTGTCTCACTCGCCGGACTATGTAGAACGCCCTACAGACCTCCTCACCACATTTAGAGACTATCAGCTGTGAGAGGCCACGCAGGCTGGCTGAACCACCTCGGTAACACGCGAGGATGCTCCTTACAGCACAGACCTCTCCTCGATACCCGGCCTTTTCTTTTCCTTATTTTAACTGTGACACGATAATGTCTATGGTCTGGACGGGCCCTTTTTTGCAACCCCACTGAACTGGACTGCCAATATGAGGGGCTCTTTCCTTTTCTTCAGAATGCGTGAGAGGGAACTGCCTCCCCCAAAACCCGGTCAGGTTCGTCTTCAATACCTTAAATGTAACGGGCTCTAGGCCTTGTATAAATTTGCCGTAAATGCATTATTTTTCTGCCTTTTTATGAGTCGCAATGCGGCTCCACACTGCCAAGTTTGTAACTTTTTTCTCCTTAACTTATTGTTGGTCCCGTTTGGGGCTCAGCCGCGTACCCCGCCGAGGTTAGCGGCCACGCAGAGTGCGGCCGTCATCTGGTGATTTCACCAGTGTCGTCGCTGCACCCGCCGCTCATTGCCTCTTTGACATTGTATATAGTTTTCTCGTGTCTTCCCTTGTTCCCTTCCCCGACCCCTTCCAGAAGACCTCGACATGTCGACTACACATAACACGCCCCATACACATGCGGACTTGGTCATTGTCTCTATCAATGCGAATGGTTTAAATGTCCCCGAGAAGCGTTCCCATGCCTTGAGTGACTTCCGATCCCAAAGGGCCTCAGTGGTGCTGATACAGGAGACTCACTTCCAGGAAGGGAGAGCACCCACACTGACAAATTCTCATTACCCTCTAGGCTACTATAGTAATAATACTGAGGCTAAAACTAAAGGAACTGCGATCCTGTTTCACAGACGTGTCCCATTTCAGCTACTTGATTCTATGACTGATACAGGAGGGCGTTTTGTCTTTATCAAGGGCCGGATCTTAGACCAGGTGTACACCTTTGCCAACTGTTACGCCCCCAACAGAGCACAACATAGGTTTCTCTCTGCTACATTACGCACACTCCGGGACTTCGCTGAGGGGTTGGTCGTGTTGGGAGGGGATCTAAACGTACCCTTGGAACCATCCTGGGACACTTCTGCAGGTAAATCATCCATCCCCCTACACATAATACGATCCTGCCGCAACTCCCTACATGCGTCGAGACTTGCAGATTGCTGGCGGACATTACACCCTGAGGGCAAAGACTTTACATTTTATGCGCACTCCTCCCAAACCTACTCTAGGATTGATTATCTGTTCATACCACAATATCACCTCTCGGCTCTACGTAGTGTAACCATCGGAACGGCCACATGGTCAGACCACGCCCCTGTCTCTATCACATTACGCTCCCCCATGTTTCGACCGACTGCCCCTAATTGGCGCCTTAATGACTCCCTCTTGTCTGATCCGCTAGTGACCGAGGAGGGACGACAAGTCCTTACCGACTTCTTTGAGGAAAATGCCACAGGCGAGGTGGCCTCGCCACTAGTGTGGGAGGCGCATAAATGCGTGATACGGGGCTATTTCATACGGAAAGGTGCTGAACTGAATAAGAGCCGTACAGCAGCCATGCGAGACTTACAGCGCCAGATAGCACAGATCTCCTCTGACCACAAGCAGGAGGGGGACCCTGAGACTATGGCTCACCTGACAGTCCTGCGCAGATCCTTAACCTCACTCATGAACGCGACCTATCACAGATCATATCTGCGCTCAAAGGCCCTTTTTCACTTACATGGAGACAAGAGTGGGAGGTTATTAGCGCGCATGCTAGCCAAAAAACGTTCAGCTACGTACATAGCAAAACTGCGCGACGCACAGAATATACCGCAACGGCTGCCCACAAAGCTTCTTCAAATCACGCGGGACTACTATGCGGCACTCTATGACCTGCGAGGCGCATCATGCCCCCAGGACGTAGCCCGCAAACGCGCGGACATTATGGCTTACCTCACTAAACACTCCACTAAACGAATCTCCAATCAGGCATCGGAACACCTGGACCGACCCTTGACGGCAGAAGAACTAGCCTTGGCACTTAAGACCTCTAAAACAGGAAAAAGTCCCGGCCCTGATGGACTCCCAGTCAGATACTACAAGACGTACACTGCAATCCTCTCCCCACATCTCCTGACAGCATACAATGACTTGGCAGAAGGACGGCCCCTCCCTACACAGACCTTATGCGCCAACATTACGATTTTACCAAAAGAGGGCAAGGACGGTGAGCTCTGCTCCAGCTACAGACCCATTTCGTTATTGAACTGTGACTTGAAGCTGTTTGCAAAAATCCTGGCTGACAGGCTTAAACCATTCCTCCCCGCCCTTGTCCACGCCGACCAGGTGGGTTTTGTGCTTGGCCGAGAGGCCCGGGACAACACCATGCGAACGCTACAACTCATGCACCATGCGCGCCGCTCGTCTCAGACGTTGGCGCTCCTGTCCACGGACGCGGAGAAGGCCTTCGATAGGGTAGATTGGGACTTTATATCACTTTCCCTGGTACGCATTGGCCTGGGCCCTCACCTCCGCGCCTGGATAGGGGCTCTATACGGGGACGCGACTGCGCGTGTGTGTGTGAATGGGGTATTTACGACCCCGTTTCCCATTCGCAATGGCACACGACAGGGTTGCCCTCTCTCGCCACTATTATTTGTACTAACCCTAGAACCATTTTTGGAGGCCATACGTTCTAATCTGAACATAACAGGGGTTCAGGTGGGTCCCCAACACCACAAGGTGGCTGCATACGCGGACGACCTCTTGTTTTTTGTCACAGGGCCGGAGGTGTCCCTGCCAGCAATCATGGTGGCCTTTGAGGAATACGGCGATCTGTCTAATCTCAAGATCAATTATCTTAAATCCCATATTCTCAACATCTCGGTCCCCAACTCCAGAGCCCAAGCCCTAAAGCCGCACTTCGCCTTCACCTGGGCATCTGACAAAATCAAATATCTAGGCATATGGCTCACATCTCACGGTTCCCACCTTTTCCGGGAAAACTTTCCCCCATTGTTAACACTACTGCAACGGGACTTAGCCACCTGGAACTACCCACACATCTCGTGGCTGGGACGTATCTCAGTTATTAAGATGAACATACAACCCAGACTTTTATACTTGCTACAAACGATACCCATTGACCTCCCCCGAGCATTTTTGGCCTCCCTTCGGTCACTGGTGACCACTTATATCTGGAGAGGTAAACGCCCCAGGACGAGTTACCAGGTACTCACGAGATCTAGAGCTGCGGGTGGTCTGGCCCTACCTAACTTTAACTTTTACCACCAGGCCTGTCACTTGCAGAGGGTGGTGGAGTGGTCTAGGGAGGGATCGGTTAAATTATGGAGGGCGGTGGAGCAGGAATTGGTTGGGAGACCGATGACAGTCCTCCCATGGCTGCCACTGAAGGAGGGTAGGAAACTGGCCAACTCGTCACCATATGTGAGGGCGACGTATGGCGTATGGCGCCGGATAGCGACCAGATGTAACCTCACCTCCTTTCCCTCTCCTATGACCCCGGTGATACACAATGCAGACTACCTTCCTGGACTAGACCCTCACTCGGTCAGGCGACTGATTCCTGATCCCACACCTCGCATACTGCACTTCTTTAATGCCTCGACCCGCCGATCGCTGGCAGACATAATGCAGGACAGACGGGTCACCTTCCTCCACTCCTTTCACTATGCCCAGATAAGACATTACCTTGAGGGCATACCCCAAAAACATCAGTTGGGACGCCCGTTATGGACGTTTGAGAGATTGTGTCACAACTCGGGGCCTCTGTCGCATGGTCTGTCACTCCTATACACGTTACTCAGAGATGCAGCAACTAACATTCCACCGCCATACATGGGAAAATGGGAATCAATACTGAATATCACACTTTCGGATGACCAATGGTCCAAGATATGTGACTTAACACACCACTGTTCCACTTCCTCCAAACTGCAAGAAACAGCATACAAGGTCCTTAGCTTCTGGTACAGGACACCGGACATAATTAACCGCTTTGACCCTCAGGTTCCTGCGCTCTGCTGGCGATGCAATGACGCATTGGGCGACATGTTACATATTTGGTGGGAATGCCAAATAATCCGTCCTTTCTGGGTTAGAATCTATGACATACTTAAAGAATTCACAAACCCCCCTCCTGAGTTTACACCTGCCGCACTACTCCTACACCATAATAGCTACTCTATAACCTCGTACAAACGCACACTGGCTATCAGGGTCTTAAACACGGCTAAGGCCTTAATACCCCTGTTCTGGAGACAGCTCATACCTCCACCGCTCACACTTTGGTTCACGCGTATGGAAGAACTCCACTCCATCGAACATCTGATATATAAGGCCTCTGACCGATTACCCCTATACTCAGAGATATGGTCGGACTGGGTCACCAGATCCTCGGCCGCCTCATTTAGAGCGCTACTGACCCTCCCAGAGCAGTAGAGGGGTTTGAGCAAGATTTGTATTCACATGACAGTCGTGAGGCTCAACCAAAGCCCGTTCTTACCCCCTCCCTACCCTTTCCCTCCCTTTATTCCCCCCTTTAGAGTGATAAGTATGCATTTTTACCCTGCATGGGACCTGCGTGTCCATAATGGCTTGTTTACACATTTATGAGAACCTGCGAGTTCACAGATCTTGATGTTTATCTTTTGAAACTCAATAAACAGATATTTACAAAAAAAAAAAAAACAAAATATAACCACAATTGCTCGCATGTTAAAATGTGAAAAAAAACACTTTACACGCTGTAAATTATTGAAAATTCATATTTTATTGCATTTTTTGTTATAATATACAGACATGACATAACGTATACATATAATAATAACATATTATTAATCTGCCGAGTCTGACGGAAAGAACGATATATAATATGTCTGGGTCATATACTAAAATAAGCTTCAAAACACGTTTAAACATGATGAGCAAAACCGGTAAAAATGACCTCAGCACAGGGGCGGGAAAAGCCTCAGCAGCGAAAGGGTTAAAGCTGGGAGTGGAGAATGTGTGAGTTGAGTTTTTGCAGAAGAGCTAGCACTCTGAGAAAAAACTCTGTCAAGGACAGAAACAGTGTCAGATGTTAGATACAGACAATTAGTATCCCTAGCAAAATCTGGTATATCAACAAATGCAGAATTGTTTAAGCCAAAACAATCATATTCCAGACATGGAAATTCAGAACTGAAACAAACAGCGTGCAACAAAACACCACCTTTAGAGGTAATTTCAAGAATCATTCCCATCTTGGCCATTAAATCACGACCAAGCAAATTGACAGGACAATTAGGAATTGTCAGGATCGGGTAACCCCGCTTGCAGACTGTAAGCCAACAGACCCTGACCAACCGGTCCTTAGAAATGGCCGGGTTATGGTCAGTAATACTGAGAATGATGAACACAAAGAAAGTGGTGGAGTGCAAAGAAAAACAACTTGCGGAATAAAGTAACCCACAATGCTCTAGCTAGCTGGTCCTTAATAATGGCCGGGTTAAGCAGGGCAAACCAACAAAACACACATAGGCAGGGGTTAAGAAAATAGAGGTCCGTTATACTATGCCAGAAATCAGGGCGCCAGAATACAGGGAAGTCGAGACAAGCCGGGATCGTATAAACCAGGAAATCAGTCAGAATAGGAATCAAGAAATAACAACAAGGCACTAGGAGTAACAGGAACCACGCTAGGGCAACTTGCTAAGAGAAAGGAAGCCCTTTAAATAGAGCCACAGCACTACCTATTGGTGCTCAGAGGAGACGCCCTGCTCTGCTATAGGATAGCTGGTCATGTGCTGCGATTGGTTGTCCTTCCTGCATGTTGCATCTGATTCGTGGGCAGCACCATTCCCTGTCCTGTAGTACACAGTACCCTGGAATAAGGCTTTCTGGATATCAGCTGCTGTGACGGCCGCAACATTTCCCCGGACATGGGGCGAAGGTGCAACATTTCCCCAGACATGGGGCGAAGGTGCAACATTTCCCCAGACATGGGGCGAAGGTGCAACATTTCCCCAGACATGGGGCGAAGGTGCAACATTTCCCTGGACATGGGGCAAAGGTGCAACATTTCCCTGGACATGGGGTGAAGGTGCAACATTTCCCTGGACATGGGGCGAAGGTGCAACATTTCCCCAGACATGGGCCACCGTGACAGGAATGATTAGAAAAGAGTGATATAACCACAATTTACGATTCGTAAGGCTGTATATGGCAAGAACTGGAGTCTTCATACATGCTAAGGGAACGCCCTCTACGCCAACAGACATCAAGCTTTCACTAGTCAAAGATCCCTGATAAAATTTGCCAAACTGGAACAAGTTGCTTCGCTATCCACTAAAAAATCATAAATGTTACCATCCACAGATTGATAAATGGGATCAACTGCCTATTATTTCTCTGAGAGTTGAGCAGCTACAAAAGCAAGTGTTCCCCCTGCCGGCAATCCTAGCGCTGAGTATTTTGGTTCCACTGAATAGGGAACAGGGAGGGACTGCGGGTGCTGGTGCCAGAGAAGATTGAGAAGGCGAAAAGGCAGAGCTGTTAGGATTAAAGACATGACGACTAGCAACATGGGGAACCTGACTACAATCTCGATACCAATGTTCAGAAGACCCACAATTCCAGCAAGCACCAGATCTATTTCCCTGAGGAAGAGATCTGCCTCCCCGTCCCCTGGGAAATCCGCGACCTGCGCCACATCCTCTAAAACGTCCAAACTGACCATTCCTCTGCTGATAGAACGGCATGGCCACATTATCACCTGTGAGAAATTTAGTATCACTTTTCAAAGGAAACACTCCAGCAGCATCTTTATTACGCAGAACACGCATCAGAGCCTCGGGTTCTTGATCAAATACATTATCAATTAACATTCGAGTTGTCTGAGCATATTCTGGAAGCATATTATGTAATAAATGCTGAATAAAAAGACTGCCTCCTAAACCGTCTAAAGACATGCAACAATCCTCTAACCAGCATCTTTTTAATCTAAAACAAAATGCACTGACACAATGCAACTGTGTCAATGGCGCCACCTAACGGTGGTTTCGATAACCAGAGTGAATAGTAAAATTATAATTATTATACAAAAATAGTATGAATATGAGTTCAGATTTTAGTGAATCAGCAACTGTTTCCCTCCATTGGATGGTATATCCAGGACCAACCGACAATATTGGGTAGAAGAGAAAAATGGCGGAACCAGCGCTTCCTTCAGCCGTGATCACCCTCTTGCTGTCCTCCTTATGGTAGTGATAATACGTACCTCAAACAAAGAAAATAAATCATAGTGCAGCGGGTACTGTATTCGCATAGATAAATCAACGCAAGAGGAATTCCACTCACATTTGTTGGTGTCTCGATCAGACACTAGATGTAGATGCAGCCGGTGATATTAGAGGGAACACCGGATCTCCCATACAACCAGCAAATTCTTTTGGGCCATTCCGGACAAACTTCAGGATACAATTGGCTAATAAAATCTGGTAGATCAGTAGCAGCGACATTGTAGCGAAACGCGTTTAGGTGTATTGCTCGTTTTTATCTTAATAAACCAGATTTTATTAGCCGATTGTATCCTGAAGTTTGTCCGGAATGGCCCAAAAGAATTTGCTGGTTGTGTGGGAGATCTGGCGTTCCCTCTAATATCACCGGCTGCATCTACATCTAGTGTCTGATCGAGACACCAACAAATGTGAGTGGAATTCCTCTTGCGTTGATTTATCTATGCAAAAACAGTACCCGCTGCACTAGGATTTATTTTCTTTGTTTGAGGTACATATTATAGGAAAAAAGAAAGATCGGTGATCGGCGTGTCCGCGTACGCGGTCTAGGGGAAATATCTAATAATACAATGAGATATCTGATAATACAAAAAGGTACTGTAGCGATGTGTTAAAGTTTACTGTGGCAGTACCCATTTTTGGCCACAAGATGGAGACTATCACGATTAAAGACCCTGGACACTTGAACTACATGTCCATGCATGCTTTGCGAAGAAACAGGAAGTGGGTGGGTTTGTGGAGAGCCTGTACATCCTGCACCTCGTGGAGAACAGGCAGAGAGCGCCAGGGAGCAGGAGAGAGCGGATGCACACACAGAGAAGGAAAGACCAAAGGATAGGCCGGAGCGCAGACAGAGTGGATCGGGCCTTAGGATTGGGTCACCCAGCCTTGCGGGAGATAGACATCACCATCTATTATCTGAGTGCAGTGCTAAGGAGAGAAGACCCCTCGAGTAAGGAGTACCGCGGTCGATTGAAGCGGGGAGCAGGCGGTAAGCTGGCTGAGTCGCGGCTGACAGACAGAAGGCCAGACAACAGATCCGGTGGTCGGCGTCCCCAGTCAATATCGAGCGGAGAGACGTCCTGGGTCAGCGGAACCTCAAGCTTGCGCTGGATGGGTGAGAGGCCCCCAAGGCCGTGTGTAAATAAGAGCGTACGCTGCTGTTTTCCTTCTAAAACCCACAGGGCCCCAACTGACTAGTCGAAGACATCGTTAAAGTAAACTCACTGGCCAGTTGAAAAGTACCCGGGTACCCTACACACACAAATACATATCACTTCATGTTCTGGGACTTAACCTGTGCAGGACTCAGTTTCCTTTTTTTCCAAATCCATACAAGGGGGCAAAGTTAAAGTTACATTCTGAACAACTTTCCGTTTTTTCGGTTCCCGCTGCGCATTTACCGTGATACGAGAACTGTGTATTTTATTGTGTCCCGCTACGCGGTTTTCCTTCGAATTTCGTATCTTTTAATTTTCTGCTCGGTCGGGGTTTTTTTTTTTCCGAAAATACGAAGCCCTCGTGTTTTCGTTTCTTTTACCACTACGCGTTTATCGTGTTACGAAAGTACTGTAAATCTTCCTGCATATACCGTGTCTCAAGAGCTGCAAACCTTTTAGTAAACCTTTTAAATTATAAAACTGTTCAGCGTGTTGGAGTATATTTATTCCCTAGTGCGGGGAGACTGACCCGTGGTTCATTTTCAGCGTCTCCTCCGGGAGTGAGCGCTACACGTGGGGGCTCGTTTCCGGGATTCAGTCTCTGGAAAAACCGCATCTAAAGGGTTAAATATGGATCCAGACATTGCTGCCGAATGGTGTGGGGAGCACAGTAGTCAGTTAGCATGTTGCATAGTCATGGATATTCCTGCAGACACTTGGGCCGAAGACCAGATTCGCCAGGCCGTGGCCACGCTAGCACCAGATCATCGGGGGTTAATTCTGGACATTAAGAAAAACCCAGATACCTCTCACACGCATGTTCTTCTCGAATGGAGAAAAGGTATTCCAGCATGTTTTCGGGGCGCGAGCGTGAAGCTGACCGATGAGGTGGAAGTCCAACTGATTCAGCCAAGTGCGCCACGTGGCGAAGCCGAAAGTGTTCCCGCGCCCAGTCCGTTGGCCATGATTGGGCCTGAATTTATCGTGGCTATTGGAGACTTGCTGGCCAAATGTCAGAAAACAAGCCCTCCTCACACTAATTTCGGTTATCGACGGTTAAGGAACTTTACAGGAAATGTACCAACTCCGGCGGGGGAAGAAACCTTCGAGGAATGGGTGGAACAGACGATGCAGGCTCTGGATGAGTGGGATGTCCCTGAGGCCCAGAAAAAGCAAAGGATCACCGAGAGTTTAAAGGGACCTGCGTCAGAAGCGGTGAGAAACCTAAAACTGAGTAGAAAAGATTGTACTGCTTTGGATTATCTGAACGTTCTTGAAGAAGTGTTTGGGCGAACAGAAAAGGCAGCGGAACTAGTATATCAGTACGAACACACCTATCAGAAGAGAGGTGAGAGAATGATTGATTACATGAGGCGCTTGGATAAGATTCTGCACCAAATACTCCTCAAGAAAGGGGCCAAACCGGCTGATGTAGATAAGATACGAATAAAGCAGATCCTGAGGGGCTCTCAACCGTTAGATCCGGTGATGATGCAGCTGAGAAGCAGAGCAGTTAATCAAGAGTTGAAGTACCTGGAACTGATCCGAGTTGTACGAGAGGAGGAGGCTCTGCTGGAAGAGAAATCCTTCAGGCGGGGAGAAAGGGCTTATGCACAACCTGCAAGATATAACGACGGTCTGCAGCCTGAAAATGACTCGTTAGACACCTATGGATCTGACCTGGATGAACAGGAGCAGTTAGTCGGTTTTAAATTCGTTGAAAAGGCTGCTAAAGAATCGAACTCTTCTGAACGAAGCGAGTTGTTTAAGACTGTAAAGAAGGTACAGGAAGCTCAAACTGAACTGCAGAAAGCGCACGCTGAACTGTGCAGGGTGTTGATGAAGGTGACCGAGATGCAGGGGGAAATGCAAAAGTTCCTAACAGGTATGCAGACGACTGAAGTTGCCGTGGCGTCTGGTTCAAATCTCTTATTAGAACCTCAACAAGCAACCGTGCCTCCACTTTCGAGGAAGAGATGTTTCGGTTGTGGAGAAATGGGCCATTTCCGTGCGCAGTGTAAAGGCCGGAAGCCTGAGAAGGATAAAGTTGAGTGGCTGCTGAAAGCCCTAGAGGGACTGTTATCTACTCCACCAGCGGGAAACGCCAGAGGGCACCAGTAAAGGAGCAACCTAGGTGCCCAGAAGTTGAATCTCGCTCCAAGAACCAATTTAAAACTAAGAGGGCAAGAGGGCCCAAAGTTAAGCCAACTGCTGAGCCTGCCAGAATGGAAAGAGTCACTCCCTTAGCGTCCGGGTCTACGTCATGGGGAAGCAATGCACACCCAAAACCTGCACGGGCCAAGAAAAAGGCCAGGGTCCAGCAAACTGGGTCTAAGCGTCCGGATACCTCCACCAAGTTTCCTGACCAGCTGATAGGTCCCTCTCCGATTGTGCCAATCCAAGTGGAGGGAGTCTACACCAAAGCTCTGTTAGATTCAGGGGCTCAAGTGACTTTGATTTATAAAGACTTCTATGAGAAACACTTAAAGCGCTGCGGAATATGCTGGCG
This sequence comes from Leptobrachium leishanense, assembly GCA_009667805.1. Lineage (NCBI taxonomy): Eukaryota > Metazoa > Chordata > Amphibia > Anura > Megophryidae > Leptobrachium > Leptobrachium leishanense. The sequence continues at coordinate 182,897,831 of CM019068.1, read as the reverse complement.
CTTTATAAATAAAGAATAATAATAATAATAATAATAATTAAAGCACATTCCTCTGCAAGAATTGAAGGATTTGGAAATATGGGGTATCGGCACTGAGAAACTCCCTTATGACGGGTATCTGCAAGTAAGGTTGGAGATCGGATCTGAAGTCATCGGACAGTCCGGAGGCTGTGACGCCTTGGCCATTGTGTGCCCCCGACCCTCGGGTGCAAATAGAAGCTCTCTGATAGTGGGGACAAATACGGACCTAGTGCGACGTCTCCTGACCCCCATCGTAGTGGAAGAAGGGTCAACTCAAGGAGTGCATCCCATGTTACGACCGGTCTATCAGAGGATGGTTGAAGAACGGAAAGCACCTGCTGAGGTGGGAAGACTGTGGAGACTGGGTGGGACAGAGAAGGTTCTGCAAGCAGGAGAAGTAGCGAGCTTCCGGGTTTCAGTCAAGTTGAACGGATCGCAACCAGGCCCCTATGTGGTGCTGGGAACCGATGTCAGTCATGGGAGTGAAACCGGAGTCGAAGTAATTCCTGAAATAATCTCCACAAAAGCCTTGAAGAGAACACGAGGAAGAGTCTCGGTCAGTGTGTGCAATGTGACAGATTCTCCAGTAGTCCTTAAAGCACGAATGCCTATCGGGCAAGTAGAGTCTGCTACACCCCTCTCCACCGATTTAGGAGGGGGAGTGGATAAAGAGATTTCGGATGAAAGATTCTACCCTAAAGACGCCCCCATTTCACCTGAGTGGAAGAAACGTCTTCAGTCTCAAGTTCTAAAGTGGAAAGAATTATTCTCGAAAGATGAGTTCGATGTGGGCCTGGCTAAGAGTACGGAACACCGCATTCGGTTGCAAGAAGACAAGCCGTTTCGTGAAAGGTCAAGGCGAGTTCCGCTGGGAGACTTGGATGATCTGCGAGAACAGCTAAATGAGTTGCAGAGAACCAATGTGATTCAAGAGTCCAGGAGCCCATATGCATCTCCAATAGTGCTGGTCAGGAAGAAGAATGGTTCTGTCCGCTTGTGCATAGACTATCGCACCCTGAACCGAAGAACCATCCCCGACCAATACGCCACTCCTCGGATTGAAGATGCCTTACAGTGTTTGTCTGGAGCAAAGTGGTTCAGTGTACTAGACCTGCGAAGCGGATATCATCAGATACCGATGCACCCTGAAGACAAAGAGAAAACTGCGTTCATTTGTCCACTGGGGTTCTTTGAGTTCAATAGAATGCCTCAAGGTCTGACGGGAGCTCCAGCCACGTTTCAACGGTTGATGGAGAAGACAGTCGGGGATATGAATCTAATTGAAGTGTTAGTGTACCTGGATGACATAATTGTGTTCGGGAAGACTCTGGAGGAGCATGAGCAACGTTTGGAGAAGGTCTTGAAGAGGCTCCATGAAGAGGGGTTGAAATTGTCTCTGGAGAAATGCCAGTTCTGTTTACCGTCAGTCACATATCTGGGACACGTAGTCTCGGCAGAAGGTGTTTCGACAGATCCTCGAAAGTTGGAGGCCGTGGCTTCTTGGCCTAGACCTCGAAACGTCACTGAACTTAGATCTTTCTTGGGATTCTGCTCGTACTATCGAAGATTTGTGGGAGGATTTGCAAAGATAGCTCAGCCGCTGAACAAACTCCTACAGAAAGAAACCACCGAAGAAGGCTGTAAGGTCTCTGACCGAAACCCTTCCGCTCCGGGACCAAGGAAAGCTAAAGAGTCCATACAAGGTGAATGGACTAGTCAATGTGAAGGTGCGTTTGTGAAGCTGAAAGAGAATCTAACCCGAGCTCCTGTTCTGGCCTACGCGGACCCTCACAAGCCGTATGAACTACATGTGGATGCCAGCCGAGAAGGTCTGGGAGGAGTCCTATATCAGGAGTATGATGGATTGCTGAGGCCTGTAGCGTACGTGAGCCGGAGCCTTGCGCCTTCTGAGAAGAACTATCCTACTCACAAACTGGAGTTCCTAGCCTTGAAGTGGGCAGTGGTGGACAAGTTGAAAGACTATCTGTATGGAGCTGAGTTCGTGATCAAGACGGATAATAATCCTCTCACCTATATCCTTACTACTGCAAAACTGGACGCAACGGGACATCGGTGGTTGGCCGCTCTGTCAGGGTTTCGGTTCAGCCTGAAGTATCGCCCTGGGGTGAACAATCGAGATGCTGATGCTTTGTCAAGAAGACCCTACACTACAGAATGGACTCAGGTGACTCCAGACGGGGTGCAAGCTTTATGTCAAGGAACAGAACGCCGGGTCAAGGGAGGAGTTGAAGCGGAGGCCATAGGAGTCATGGCCGCGGCTGTTCCTGAGTTCTACTGTAACCCTTCGCAATTGAGGGATGAAAATCTACCTACCTTTTCCAAGCAGGACCTGAAAGCGGATCAAGCTAGGGACCCTTTGATTGCATTGACCATAAAGGCCCTGACTGCAAACCAGCGAGAGATTCTGTTAACCAATTCCCCGGATGGGGCTAGATTGGTTTACAAAGAGTGGGAGCGGTTGAAGATGTTGGATGGGGTGGTCTACCGAAGGGGCCCCTCGACCAATTCTGAAGAGATTCAACAGTTATTTCTCCCCACTAAACACAGGGAGAGTGTGTTGCGATCATTACATGATGAGCATGGACATTTGGGTGCTGAGAGAACTTTTAAGTTGGTGCGAGATAGGTTTTATTGGCCTTGCATGAGGGCTGAAGTTGAGAGTTATTGTCATTCCTGTCTGAGGTGCATTCAGAGGAAAACTCTACCAACCCGAGCTGCTCCAATGAGCCATCTACAGAGTCAGGGACCCATGGATTTGGTGTGCATTGACTTCCTGTGCTTAGAGCCGGATGCTAGTGGGCAAGGGAACATTCTGATAGTGACTGATCATTTCACCCGTTATGCCCAAGCTTTTTCTACAAAAGACCAACGCGCTCCGACAGTGGCGAAGGTGCTGATGGAAAAGTTCTTTGTTCATTACGGCCTGCCAAGAAGAATACACTCTGATCAGGGAAGAGACTTTGAAAGTAGATTGGTCGGGCAATTGCTGGAGTTGTTGGGAATTCAAAAGACTCGAACTACGCCATACCACCCTCAGGGTGATGCTCAGCCTGAAAGGTTTAATCGCACGCTGCTAAACATGCTGGGGACTTTGTCTAATGTAGAGAAGCAGAGTTGGAGTCGTCATATAGCTACTCTGGTGCATGCATATAACAGTACGGAGAGTGATGCAACAGGATATTCACCGTACCGTCTTATGTTCGGAAGAGAAGCTCGACTGCCGGTTGATTTGGCATTTGGGTTATCTCTAGACCAGACGTCGGTAGCTTCTCATAGAAACTACGTGGATAGACTTCGGAAGAATCTGGCTTCTGCGTTTGAACAGGCCCGTTTGACTTCAGGTAACAGGGAGCAAAGGAACAAGAAGAACTATGATTTGAAGGTTCGAATACAGGATCTACAACCCGGTGATAGGGTTCTGTTGAAGAACTTGGGTGCTGCTGCGAGACACAAGCTGGCGGATAGATGGAGTTCTCAGGTTTACATTGTTTGCAAACAACTGCCAGGTCTGCCGGTGTATCAGATTCGCCCTGATGGAAAGGCTGGTCCCCTCAAGAATTGGCACCGAAATCACTTGTTACTTTGAGAGAGGCTGTGAGGATACCAGTGGAAAACGAACTTCCTCCGGCGAATCCGCATGCTCCACGTGTCCCTCCTGTTACTCGGTCTCAACAGACTCGGGTTGTTGGAGAGAGCGAAAGAGACAGTGACGAAGAGAGTTTCTGTTTAGATTGGATGCGCTCGCCAGAACCTGAAGAGGTCGTCCCAGTTCCTTGTCAATGGGAAAGTAACTTGAGGGCTGAAGCTCCTGAATTTCAGTGGGAATTCCCCGAGAATATGGAACTCCCTGAAACCCTTGAACTTCCGTTAAGGGTCCCGGATACTGTTGGAGACCCTGTAGCTCCTGAAGACGAACCTTACGACTACAGTTCTATGCCTTCCCTGGAGGGATCGTACTCGGAGGAAGTGTCTGCTCCAGTGGCCGACATAAGGACTAAGCCTATACCTATAGTACTTCCACCTGAAGAGGAACGGAAGGAGCCTGAACAAAAACGCTCTATTCGACCGCCCCAGCGACTTACCTATGACTCACCCAGACATAGCACTGAAGAGGCCATCACCACTGTGCAGAGATTGCCCGAAGTGTCTGCTATGTTAGCTGAGGTAGCCCAGAACATGAGTCAGCTTGAGAAAGTGTTTCTAACCCACTGCATGTATGCTGCTGAACCTGTATATGCTGTATAAACTGTGTGCATATTGTAAAAGGATAATGTAACTGTTGTACCTCCTTGGAGAGACCCAAGAGTTCTAGGAGGGGGAGAGTGTAGCGATGTGTTAAAGTTTACTGTGGCAGTACCCATTTTTGGCCACAAGATGGAGACTATCACGATTAAAGACCCTGGACACTTGAACTACATGTCCATGCATGCTTTGCGAAGAAACAGGAAGTGGGTGGGTTTGTGGAGAGCCTGTACATCCTGCACCTCGTGGAGAACAGGCAGAGCGCGCCAGGGAGCAGGAGAGAGCGGATGCACACACAGAGAAGGAAAGACCAAAGGATAGGCCGGAGCGCAGACAGAGTGGATCGGGCCTTAGGATTGGGTCACCCAGCCTTGCGGGAGATAGACATCACCATCTATTATCCGAGTGCAGTGCTAAGGAGAGAAGACCCCTCGAGTAAGGAGTACCGCGGTCGATTGAAGCGGGGAGCAGGCGGTAAGCTGGCTGAGTCGCGGCTGACAGACAGAAGGCCAGACAACAGATCCGGTGGTCGGCGTCCCCAGTCAATATCGAGCGGAGAGACGTCCTGGGTCAGCGGAACCTCAAGCTTGCGCTGGATGGGTGAGAGGCCCCAAGGCCGTGTGTAAATAAGAGCGTACGCTGCTGTTTTCCTTCTAAAACCCACAGGGCCCCAACTGACTAGTCGAAGACATCGTTAAAGTAAACTCACTGGCCAGTTGAAAAGTACCCGGGTACCCTACACACACAAATACATATCACTTCATGTTCTGGGACTTAACCTGTGCAGGACTCCGTTTCCTTTTTTTCCAAATCCATACAAGGGGGCAAAGTTAAAGTTACATTCTGAACAACTTTCCGTTTTTTCGGTTCCCGCTGCGCATTTACCGTGATACGAGAACTGTGTATTTTATTGTGTCCCGCTACGCGGTTTTCCTTCGAATTTCGTATCTTTTAATTTTCTGCTCGGTCGGGGGTTTTTTTTTTCCGAAAATACGAAGCCCTCGTGTTTTCGTTTCTTTTACCGCTACGCGTTTATCGTGTTACGAAAGTACTGTAAATCTTCCTGCATATACCGTGTCTCAAGAGCTGCAAACCTTCTAGTAAACCTTTTAAATTATAAAACTGTTCAGCGTGTTGGAGTATATTTATTCCCTAGTGCGGGGAGACTGACCCGTGGTTCATTTTCAGCGGCTCCTCCGGGAGTGAGCGCTACAGTACCATACAATATTGATGACTGTATAGGCTGATTGAAAGTTCATGAAAAAGTTCCTAGGACAAAGGAAAAATATGATAGTGAAGTCCAGTCATAACAACAAATAGGGGAATGAAGGGGGGGAGATGAATCCACTCACAGTCTCCAGAGCCTCATTAGGCTCGATCACTTCGCTGGTGGGTGTTTACGTGGCTCACCCGATAGCTCTCAGGGATAGACTCGTCTTACGGCCTTGATATCCTTTCAGGATCCTGGATCGTCCATAGGTTCTCCAATATTTGGATGCCAATAATCTTCAATAACTGACTTCTCTCAGGTCTTGGTATTCCTTTAGGGTCCTGGATATTTAACAGGTCATATCCTATAATAACTTGTAGGAATCTACAAGACTCAGTGAATGAAGAAGGAATTTAATCCTAATAGGATGTTTATTAAACATAAAATAAAAAACAAAAAATACTATTAACATATAACAAAACGCGTTTCACCCTTTAGGGCTTCATCAGTTGTAAAAAAAAAAATAAAAAAAAAAAATAAAAACACAAATAAGTGGGAAACATATATCACTACCTACATATCATCACTACCATAAGGAGGACAGCAAGAGGGTGATCACGGCTGAAGGAAGCGCTGGTTCCGCCATTTTTCTCTTCTACCCAAAATTCACTGACAGTTTCACCTGATTTTTGCTTCATGGTCGCAGCTTTAGAAACATCTCTATGAGCAGCCTGTTTGCTTGAAAAATGTTGTAACAAATTACACCAAAAACTATCAACCCAATCAGGTTTATTCCAAACATAGTCATGACCTACAGGGTGATCAAATTTAGCATCCAATTCCTTAGCCAAATCAGTTGGATTAACATCTGCATATTTCAAAACTACTGACAACAAAAATCGATAATCAGGACCACCAAATTGCTGGTCTTTTGTAACCCGCTTAAGATAATTAATCGCACCTTCTGGGAATTTATAAGGATCTGAACATTTATTGCCTAAAAAAATTAGATGTTCAGCAGAAGGAGGCTTAACCATGACTGTATCACCAATTACAACATACGGCATTGCAGAAGTAGGTTGTACAGTAATAATTCCATTTTCTTCATCATCACTTTCTCCATCTATCTTTCCTTTACTTCGTAAAGCATAATCAGAATGTTCAACCACTGAACTAAACTCGGTACAATAACAGAACTCACAGCACCAGGAGCAGACAGATTACCTACTCCAGGCTGTCCATCATCAGACACATACTGTACTTATGACGTTGCTTTTCACGAAGGACACTTACAGCATAAGTTTCTTCATCTATACCATCATGTATATTCTCTCTCAAAGAAGCCAAATTAGGATATAACTGAACTGGATTAGTAAATGGTACACAAGGATCACTATATGGTGGAGGAGACATTACTGCCGGCTCAAGGTTGTGGGAGTCAGTTACAGAAGAAGACCACAACAAAGCACATTGCAACCGACCCTGGGCAGCATTTTCCATATAATTCTTATTCCGTAATGGATCCGGTCCAGGACCAAATGGAACTGCATTAGGTAAACACATACCTTTCAACATTTCTAAATGATAACAAGAAAAAGAACCAATACGTGGTCATGGATTATCAATTACATCACCAAAACGCACACCCCAGTTATAGAGATTATCACAAAAAGGTTCAGTATAAACTTCGCCAATCAAATCTTGTACATATGCCTTGGGAGTCTGATCAGGTTTGGGGCTTGCAGTCTTAACTGCAGGAGTTCGTTTTCTCGCATCTTTTGGGACCTGTTTATAGCTTTTAATGGGAACAGGCAAAGGATATTCATGAGACTTACTTTGGGTTGATCCCATTATGACACTACCCTAACTCAAAATTATATGTTCCTGTGGAAGATAGCAAAATCGCAGAGAAAATTCTTTCCACACAAACACACAGTTATTAACTCGGATACTATCTGCAAAACTATACCTTAGGAAAATTTTGAGACGAGTCTGCAGCTTATAAAATATCTGCAGCTCATAATGGATAATTAAAATTCAGTGAGACTATATCCTGGGACCACGAATGAAAAATATAAAAAAGAAGCAGCAGAGAAAATGAAGAAGGATCCCAGGCGTATTGTGGTATTATAGACAGACCAGACCCCACAAAGGAAATATATAACAAGGCAGAATATTAATGCATCAATCAATACAGCATAGCACATAAAACAAGACAACACAAACAATGACAAAAACAAAAAGCTTGATTCCAATTTGCAGATTCATACGTGGACTCAATCCACAAATCTATTAACCTCAAAAATCACTAAACCATATGCAGGACTCTATACCTACATAAGGATAAAGAGGATACCAAACTTCCGACTAATACCATAATACAGGCCTCAAAATTTCCACTCGCCTGCTCGCATTTGGCGAGTGGAAATTACATGAGGGCGAGTGGGAATACAGAGGCAGGGCAGGATAAGGGGTTAGGTGGGGCAACTAGTGGCGAGTAACTCTTAAGGCCTGGCTAGTAGCTTGGGACTTTTGGGAAATTTTGAGCCCTGCCATAATACATCCACAAACAAACAAACCCCGTGGGTCATAAATATCATAGAAAAAAAGGCAAGACGACAACACCAAACATGAAGCGTTCTTACCTTCCTTCCAGATATTTGCAGGTCCACTTCTACGACACGAAGCTGTTGGGATGTTTCTGGATTACGGTATCAGTCAGTCCTCTCTCTCACACAATTGGCCAATTGTGATTACTTTTTCTCACATACCATAAAACTACAAATTGGGAATCTCAGATATCTGGAGAGCGAAATAAACCACAGACACAAAGATAGGGTTTGAGTCTTTAGTTTTTTTCCACTGTGAGGTATAAAAGCACATGGTCTTCTTAAGTACAGAAATTTACGTCACAGTAGAAGACAGCCTCTAATACATATGATTGGTTAAGCTTCAGGCGCATTTTGTCTCAGACAAAGAAAATTCGTTATTCAAGATATCCCTAGACAGTGAGGCGCCTTACAACATCTGTTTAAACTTATCAATGGTCAGGTCTTTACATCAAAGAAAGCTTTTACCAGTAACTTTAGAGTCTTTTGGTCAGAAGGTCACAAGTGGTAGACTTGACTTCTCCTGCCTCAATGAAAGCTGGAAGTTTAGATTAATGATCTTTCAAGATTTGAGGCAGGCAATTAATCTTATCATCTGGTTCCCATTCTGACTCAAAAGACTTCAAGGTACAAAGAGTTTATCAGAAAATCAATTTGATATAAGATTATGAATATACAGAAAGATTGTAATATTCCTCAACAGTTAAAAATAAAAAAACATTTAACATTGATTAAATCTAAACTCAGGACAAAATTTAGAAACTATTTAACCTCTTTCAGGCCAAGAGCTCTATGGGAAATGTATCCTGCAAGCCCATGTGACCTGAGCATCTGCCATGTGACTCCAGCCTCTTCCTCATTATCATGCAAACAGCATGAGCTCTAAACACAAGAGATAAATGGCAAAGTGTTAAATCAAATCAAGCTTTATTGGCAGTACCAAATACATTTTAGCATTGCCAAAGCATATGGGGAGGCTATATGGGGGGGGGTAGTGGGACATATATGGGGGAATGGGCAAGTCCATGGACATTATCGGGGGTAAGGGATAATGTGAAGGGGGCGAGTCCGTGTTGGAGATTTATAAGTCCGGGATCTCTCATGTTCCTCTCAGTATGTGACATTCTGTGATGTATTGGGCAGATATTTTCACCGCCAGTTCCTCTTCTCCCAGTATGATGTGGAGTTTCCTCGTCTCTTCTATAGAGGTGAAGTCCGGGATGAGAGCGGAGAGTCTCTGGAAGTGAGTTTCCCTCAGTGCTGAGTACTTGGGGCACTGTAGGAGGAAGTGGACCTCATCTTCCAGGGCCCCCTGGTCACAATGCTGGCACAGCCTATTCTCCCTGGGCTTGTAGGTCTGTCTATGCTGCCCTGATTCGATTTCCAGGCTGTGGGCCCTCAGTCTATAGCGGCTCAAAATCTGTCTGTCCTTGGGGTCTTGTAGTAGCTCCAGGTATGGGGCCAGTTTGTATTCCCTCTGTAAGGATTGGTAAATGGTGAGTTTCTGGGAGTTTGCTATATCATGTCTCCATTCTCTGATATAGTTTTTCCTGGAATCATTAATTAGTGCCTTTATTTGATATTTTGTCAGGGTGCATTCATGGGGGCTTTGGATGATCAGGGTGGATATGAGTTGTTGCAGCCCACATGGTTTGGGGTGGTCCTTGCTGGCCAGTAGGGCTTTATGGTGGTAAGAGTTGAGGCTGCTAATGTTTAGGTGGTCCCAGTATGATAGCGCCCTCTTCTGTACTGCAAGAAGTAAGAGGAGTCTGCCCAGCTCGGCCCAGCAAGCATTGTTAGAGGTGCTCCGATGGACTTGGAGGAGGTGCTTGCAGAATTCCAGATGGAATATTTCTGTTGGGCTGGTGTCCCATTTGGGTTGGTCAGGGTAGGTGATGGGGCCCCATACTTTACTGCCATAAAGGAAGATTGGAGTGATGACGCTACCAAAGATTTTAAGCCAGACTCTTACAGGCGGTTTTAGTTTGTAGAAGTTTCTCCTGATGGCATAGAAGGTTCTACACGCCTTGACTCTCAGGGCCTCTATGGCTGGTTTGAAACTTCCCGATCGGTTTGTTTCTAGGCCGAGGTATGTGTAGCTGTTGGCTTCATCAAGAGTGCAGTCATTAAGTGTGAAAGAGGAACTCTTGTTTTTTGCGTTCTTCCATTGGAAAACTATGACCTTTGTTTTCTTTTGGTTGATGGGTAGTGCCCATGCCGCACTGTATTTTCCCAGCACTTCCAGGCTGTCTTGTAGACCTCTTTCTGTTGGTGACAGTAATAGGAGGTCATCTGCATACAACAGGAACTTCACCTCGGTGTCATGTAGAGTTAGTCCTGGTGCTGAGGAGGATTCTAGAGCTTCAGCCAGTCCATTGATGTAGATGTTAAAGAGGGTTGGACTTAGGCTGCAGCCTTGTCTGACTCCACGAGCCTGCCGGAAGTACTCTGTTCACTTCCCATTCACCTTTATGCTGCAGAAGTTCTCATTATATGAGCTCTTGATGACGTCATAGGTTTTCCTTCCTATTCCACTCTCCAGTAGTTTGAGGAACAGTGACAACAACAGTGCCAATATAGGCAAAAAGTGAAACAACGGCGTTGATCAGCAATTCACAAATCTCCTATACTTTTATGCAGCTCTAACACCCATGTGTACCCCACACATAAATAAACATGCAGAAAAAATTTGAACATCAGTCCCAGTGTGAGCGCAAATTTCAATCTCAGTGATAGTATACACACTTAAAGATCTAAAGATTACTTATCTGGCATATAACATTCCGCTGTATTGACATAGACATATAGTTGACATATAGTGACTCCTATATTCCATAAAAACATGAAATGGAGAACATATAGTGCAATATTGCCTGTATACAGTATCTAAAATATCTTTAAAAAAATTGTTTCGGGTTTCAACTCACAAGGAAGGAGCCCTAATTGGCTCTAATTTCTGGCTTCTTGACCTCTTTTAGGGGTCACACCCAACACATCGAGATAACAGGTTGCAGATGCTGTGTCTTTAAGCAGTATGGTGCTTCAAAATAGAGAGAAAGGCTTCATTGCGCAGATATATTATTTTTTTGAGAGTATAGTAATTAAATAAATTATACTCACGAATTCCTGAGCCTCTATTTTCCAAGTGGCTCAGTATAAGTGCATCACAGAATCAAGGCACACTCATGAATCACCATATGGTGTTCACCATCATCAGGGTAGCTTTTTCTCCAGTTGAAACTGCAGGTGAAGTGTTCCAGTAAGGAGGTAAATCCACTTAGCAATAAAACAATTTATTAAAATACACTAAATAAAAGTAAACATCCTCAGATACGCGTTTCACCCGTCTCTACTGAAGGTTTCCTCAGTCGTTGATGTTTAAAGTTAAAATAAGGCTCTTTATAGTCATTTGGATCCCTCATTCATTGCACATAATGATTCACATGCGTTTCAACGCCCACTTCCGGTTTGCGGTCCACCACCCACTTCCGGTTTGCGTTCCACCACCCACTTCCGGTTTGCGTTCCACACAGCTCATTCAGTCTAGTTCTTCTTGGTTCCGGTTTACGTTCCACATTGACCCGCACTTACTTCCGGTCCGGCTTCTCAATCTCGCTGTTTCTACATTTGCTTCTCGAATCTTATCAAGGCATACATTGTTAACCATATACCTCTTTTTATGGTTAACAATGTATGCCTTGACAAGATTCGGATTCTGGAGAGCCGTGTTTAATCATCTCTGGAATAATTCCATCCATCCCGCTAGCTTTTTTACTTCACACATCTTGATTCTTTTTCTGCTACTTTTTGGGGTGTAATGGGTGTATCTAACGGGTTTTGGAAATCCTTGATTTTTTTCCTCCAGTTCATGTAGTCTTCTGATGATGTGTTCCTGTTCCCCAGTTAGCTCCTCTTTGGGAATGTCTTTGTACAGGCTCTTGAAGTAGTTGAGCCAGATGTTGCCATTTTGGATGTGGAGGTGTTTTCTTGGATCCTGAGCCGATTTGACTCCAGGTTTCCCAGAAAGAGTTTTCCTGAAGAGCCTCTTCCAGTTGTTGAAGGTTTTGGGAGATGAGGTTTTGTTTTTTCTTTTTGAGAATTTGTTTATAGTTTTTCTGCAGGACACCATGTGTGATCCTCAGGTCAATGTTGTCGGGGTCTCTGTGTTTTTTATTTGAGACTGTTCGTAGGTTGTTTCTTAGTGTTCTGTATTCCTTGTCAAACCATTTATTGGGTTGTTTATTGGATGATTTCTTGAGTGTCTCCAACTGTACAGTTCTCATCCAATGTGCCCATTACAGGAGACAACTGTAAAGACAGAGTTTGTCTCGTGTGTTTTGAACTCTACCATACCGTTTCCTGTACAGAAGAGAAAGAGACCTCAATCTTTGAAACCATCTTTCGGCAGCAGAGAGTTAAACACTGAAAGGAGGATCCAGGCTGCAGGTCAGAGCTGGGATTGTGTGTCTTAATATACAAATATTAGGGGAAGATTGGATTTATATTGTGCTAGAAATGCATTAGGAGACTCCATAAAGATGGCTCCCACAGAGCAGACACATGGAAAAGCTGCTGTGTCCTCTGTGTTTAGCGCTCTGTAAAAATATATACAACTCAGGATCCGCTAATTCCCCGTATACTCCTATATAGAGCTCAGGATCCTCTAATTCCCCGTATACTCATATATAGAGCTCAGGATCCTCTAATTCCCCGTATACTCATATATAGAGCTCAGGATCCTCTAATTCCCCGTATACTCATATATAGAGCTCAGGATCCTCTAATTCCCTGTATACTCATATATAGAGCTCAGGATCCGCTAATTCCCTGTATACTCATATATAGAGCTCAGGATCCTCTAATTCCCCGTATACTCATATATAGAGCTCAGGATCCTCTAATTCCCCGTATACTCATATATAGAGCTCAGGATCCGCTAATTCCCCGTATACTCCTATATAGAGCTCAGGGTCCGCTAATTCCCCGTATACTCATATATAGAGCTCAGGATCCTCTAATTCCCCGTATACTCATATATAGAGCTCAGGATCCGCTAATTCCCCGTATACTCATATATAGAGCTCAGGATCCTCTAATTCCCCGTATACTCATATATAGAGCTCAGGATCCGCTAATTCCCCGTATACTCATATATAGAGCTCAGGATCCTCTAATTCCCCGTATACTCATATATAGAGCTCAGGATCCTCTAATTCCCTGTATACTCATATATAGAGCTCAGGATCCTCTAATTCCCCGTATACTCATATATAGAGCTCAGGATCCTCTAATTCCCCGTATACTCATATATAGAGCTCAGGATCCTCTAATTCCCCGTATACTCATATATAGAGCTCAGGATCCTCTAATTCCCCGTATACTCATATATAGAGCTCAGGATCCTCTAATTCCCCGTATACTCATATATAGAGCTCAGGATCCTCTAATTCCCCGTATACTCATATATAGAGCTCAGGATCCTCTAATTCCCCGTATACTCATATATAGAGCTCAGGATCCGCTAATTCCCCGTATCGTGGAGAGAAATGAAGGTCAGGGTGAAACTGAGCAGAATATTCCTGTGTAATTTCAGACACATTGTGCTTCCTCTAATCGTTCCTCCACAAGATTCGGGCGTCCAGGTAACCTGTGATAATGAATCCAGACACAGCCAGGGATCCGCTGAGCCAGAGGATCCTGGATCTAACTCTGGAGATGATCTTTCTGCTGACTGGAGAGGTAAGAGATCCCATGAGATTCCATATTGCTGCTGATATTAAATCCCCCTGGAGCTGTGTGACCCAGGAGACATTTCAGAGGCAGATCAGTAGTAGATTCATGTGTAAATAAAGGTTCCAGCACACCATACAGCACACTATGGAGATAACACACTGACACATACACAAAAGCATGGGGGGCCCAGGGGGGCGACATGTTTATACCTCTCTATATTGGGCTCACTCTCAATGTTTAGGGTCATATGGTGGTGAAGATCCATGAGATGGTCAGTGACAGCAGCCGTCACCAAATATCAGAAGGACACGGCAGGAGCCAAAGCTTCAATACGGAGCCTCCACCTCACTCAGGAATCCATGAGCAAAACCATGAGAAGATCCTGGAGCTGAGCAATCAGATCATCCGTCTGCTGACTGGAGAGGTGAGGCTGCTGGGAATGGGACATTATACGCCAACACCAAGGCATGTGTCTGGATGGTGACTGTGTCATTGTGTGTGTCAGGTTCCTATACGCTGTGAGGATGTCACTGTCTATCTCTCCATGGAGGAGTGGGAGTATGTGGAGCGACACAAGGAGCTCTATGAGGACGTCATGATGGAGGATCACCAGCCTGTTATTACACCGGGTAAGAGATGCTTTAATTCTCATAATGTTTGTGTCCAATCCCAGAGCAACGTGTCCCAATAATCCCCTGAAATGTTGGCTGTGCCGTGTAATAGACGTGTTCCTGAATGAACGTCTCACGTGTTCATGTGATTTTCCCTCCAATAGATAAATCTGTATGGGGTGAATTTCACGCTGCGGTTTCTTTATGGGATATTGGATGTGAAAATGGAAGTGAAATTCTAAGCAATAATGTGGAAAAGGATCTGAACAAGACGAGAAAAGGACGAGCTGAATCTGCAACATACACAGAGCGAGAATCTCTGGCGTCTGAAGAAAGACACGTCCCAGAGAAAGAGATTTATCCAATCACAGAACCCCCAGAATATTCACCCCCTGATATTAAGGAGGAACCGGCCTCATGTGACGAAGGAAATCTCCCAGACAGGGACATGTATGAACCCCCAGAACATACACAGACACAATATACCTCTACTTATACCGGGGCAGAATCCGAGTCACATGGAGAAGGAGATATCTCACATCCTGACATTTCTCCCCTCCCAGAACATACACAGACTGAATATCCATCTACTGACATTAAGGAGGAATCACTCACATATGGAGAAGGAAATCTCACAGATAGCGACATGTATGAACCCCCAGAACATACACAGACTGAATATCCATCTACTGACATTAAGGAGGAATCACCCACATATGGAGAAGGAAATCTCACAGACAGCGACATGTATGAACCCCCAGAACATACACAGACTGAATATCCATCTACTGACATTAAGGAGGAATCACCCACATATGGAGAAGGAAATCTCCCAGACAGCGACATGTATGAACCCCCAGAACATACACAGACTGAATATCCATCTACTGACATTAAGGAGGAATCACCCACATATGGAGAAGGAAATCTCCCAGACAGTGACATGTATGAACCCCCAGAACATACACAGACTGAATATCCATCTACTGACATTAAGGAGGAATCACCCACATATGGAGAAGGAAATCTCCCAGACAGCGACATGTATGAACCCCCAGAACATACACAGACTGAATGCTCAGCTGATAATAATGGAGAATATGTAAAATCCAATCCAAACCCAGTGGAAATAAACCATAGCGAGTCCTTAATAGAATCCAGAAAGCCAGATCACAGGATATATTATACAGATCCCCTTACTCAGAATTCAGTTTATAAAGGACATTCAGCGCCTTCTTCTGAAATGGGGAAAGTCTCATATTCTGAGTCTCACTTGATATATGAAACACTTTGTAAAGATGGAAAAACACGTTCTGTTAGTTTTCATGGAGAGAAGTCTAATCCTGTATCAGCTCCTAAAAACCAATACATTGACATTGCAGAAAAAACATTTTCATGTCCTGAATGTGAGAAACCTTTTACAAACAGTAGTGCAGTTAAAAAGCATCAGAAGATTCACAGAGGGGAAAAACCGTTTAAATGCCCTGAATGTGGAAAGTGTTTCACCGCAACCTCATCTCTTGCGAAACATAAAATGACTCACACAGGAGAAAAGCCGTTTAAGTGCAGTGAATGTGGAAAATGTTTTACTCTGTCCCCCCATCTTGCAAACCATAAAAGAATTCACACAGGAGAAAAGCCGTTTAAGTGCAGTGAATGTGGGAAATGTTTTACTCAGTTCCCCCATCTTGTAAAACATAAAAGAATTCACACAGGAGAAAAACCATTTAAATGCCCTGAATGTGGGAAATGTTTTACCGAGACCTCAAGCCTTGCAAGACATAAAAGGATTCACACAGGAGAAAAACCATTTAATTGCAGTGAATGTGGGAAATCTTTTCCTCAGGCCTCATGTCTTGCAGAACATAAAAAGATTCACACAAGAGTAAAACCTTTTCAATGTGATGAATGTGGGAACTCTTTTACTCGGGCCTCACTTCTTGCAACACATAAAAGGATTCACACAGGAGAAAAACCATTTAAATGCCCTGAATGTGGGAAATGTTATACTCGGGCCTCATATCTTGCGGAACATAAAAGGATTCATACAGGAGAAAAACCATTTAAATGCAGTGAATGTGGGAAATCTTTTACTCGGGCCTCACTTCTTGCAACACATAAAAGGATTCACACTGGAGTAAAACCATTTAATTGCACTGAATGTGTGAAATCTTTTACTCGGGCCTCATATCTTGCAAGACATAAAAGGATTCACACAGGAGAAAAAATCATTTAAAAAGCGCTGAACGCGAAAAATGTTGAACCAGGCCCCACATTTTGCAGGACATAAAAAGATTCACAAAGAAAAAGATATTGAAAAGCACTTTATGTGGGAAATGTTTTACACAGGCTTCAACTCTTGCAGCTCATAAAAGCATTCAGACAGAGTAACCATTTAAATGCAATGAATGTGGGAAATGTTTTACCCAGGTCTCATCTTGCAAAACATAAACTGATTTGTACAGGAGAAAAACGTAATTGCTCAGTTCCACCGATTATAACAGGAAATGTCTTACTTGAGGGACTTTTCTTATTGGTCATGTGAGGACTCCTAAGGTGAAAAGCATTTATTAATAGATAGAAGGGGTTATTCATTCTCTTTTTTTGACGCACTTCGGCGAGTTCAGTTCGTTGACACTGCGAATTCAGCATTTACCGCGGGGTCCCCTAAGTGCCCTGAAGGGATCTGCTGATCAACCTGCCAAGCACATCCGATGATCCACAGAATGCTTCTGAACAGAATGCTGCCGCAACCCACAAAACGCAGCTGACGATCTGCCGAAATAAGCCTATCAGCTGCCGAACCCTATTTAAACCCATAAAGGAGCACTGATGTACATAGTACATCCTTGGGAAAATTCCTCTTAAGGACCAAGGACATACTATGTACATCATGGTCCTTTAACCCCCTCCCTATACTCACCTCTCTGGCCAGGGGCCCACATCGGGCTGGCTTCCTCCAAGCCAGCCCGATAGTTTTATGGGCCCCGGCCATCGCAATGTCATTGCTGGGCGCGATGCTGGCACCTGCAGGTGAGAACCTGAAATGTGAGGGTGGGTCCTTTGGAGCCCTTTCCCTCCTGAACAGCTGGACATAGAATAAAATGATAGGCATCACTGGAGAGGGCAGAGTCTGCCCTTTCCAGCAGTGCCTCTCATTAACCCCTTAAGTGCCGGACTGTGATTCTGCACCAATCAGCGCCGGATCGTGATCAGCTCCCGGAGGTGGCTGACCTCTTGGACATCAGCCAAGCCGCCGGGTCACTGTCACACCACTGACGTCATCGCCATATATACAATGACATCAGTTGGGCAGTTAACGCCCCAGCTGCCAAGTGGAGATAGGGTGGTCCTTTGATCAAACCTGATCATGGCCTCTCCAGTGATACCAAACATGAACAGGTTTGGTATAAAAATAATTGGAAAGTGTTGTTTTTTTTTTTTTAATAAATAAAAAATTTGGTCTGGAGGGTATAATAGGACTTCAAATCACGTTTAAACATGATGAGCATGAAACGGTCAAAATGAGCTCAGCGCACAGAGGTGAAATGGCTCCGCAGTGAAGGGGATAAAAAGTAAAAACATGTAAAAATTGGGTATTTCTAATCTCATGACAAAATTTCAAAACTATTTAGGCTAGGGTCAGACTAACGCATTTTTCGCGTCGACCGTGGAAAAGTGCGGTCGAACGAACGGACATATTTTTTCACGGAATACGCGGTAGCGGTCATACGATGCGCCTTTTCGTCCGTGATTTTGTACGGATCATCAATAAAACCCTTTTTGCGTCTGGACGTTATGTTAGCCGGACATTAGCAGTGTCTGACGTCTCCCAATCACACACACACGCCGCTATGCGGACGCAGCGCACTCTGTACGTCAGTAGTAGCGGTTTGACGTTCTCGAAAAAATGCGTTCGTTGGCCACTTGCGTTGCGCGGACGAACTTTCGTGCGGCCGTACTTCGTGTGTTCCCCGGCATTGGACGTCATTTGCTGCTAGCACGGCCGTGATTTTGTGCGGCTAAACGCACGTTAAAGCTGCGTTCGTCTGACCCTAGCCTTAGCCGGGTCTTTTTTGACGGTTGTAGATTTTGGGGATTAAAGATCGAAAACCAATTCCAAAGCTTCTCATTCCCATCTCCGGGAGCCTGTACAGTGTTTCATACAGAGTCATATTATCCAGGAAACACAATGCGCTAAAATACAAGTGAAAGACATTTTATTAAATATTGGTTAAAATTGTGTGTTTCCTTAGAAAATCCAGTAACAGGTTCTCCATTTCTGATTGGCTTTTAATTAGAGCATCGCATGGAATATATAAGGGTTTTGGTTTCTAACAAAATACACAATTTTAACCAAAACTGAATAAAATGTCTTTCACTTGTATTTTAGCGCATTGTGTTTCCTGGATAATATGACTCTGTATGAAACACTGTACAAGCTCCCGGAGATGGGAATGAGAAGCTTTGCAATTGTTCACTTTATAAGTAAGAGGATAATGTCACTGCCTTAGCACCAAAAAGCAGCAAAATACAGTTTTTGTAATTTTTTCATTATTATTTTTTTTTACACATTATATCAGATGTAAGAAATAAGTAGGTAGTGTCTATATCCGCGTTTCACAACCTAAGTACCCCTGTCTTGTATTGATAGGGTGTGATGGTTTCTGTGTGTTCGTAAAGTCAGAATATATTCAAAATATATGTGGAATCGGCGCCTCCATCAATCGCTTCATATGGGAGAGTCTCCAAGAGATAAGAAATATAAAGCGCAAATATAGCGCGCTTATGGAGTGTATGTATACATATAGTCAGATCTCGATCCCGTGTACATTCAAACATCACGTGGCATATTTTTTGTGTAGTTTCTTTAGAATAATTATTTTTTGAAGAGATTTTGCAAATTCATTTCGTATCAGGTTCTCAGAGCTGCTATTGGTCTTTAAATACTGATTCCAGACACTGGCGGATCCACAGAGGGGGCACTGTCCCCCCCCCCAGAAATGCAGTCCCGTTGTAGGTGATAAAGGGGACCTTTAGATGTTTGAAACTCTGTATCCCTGGTTCAACACATCCTACATACATAGTCCATTGAGGAATCGTTGGAAAGGCCATATTCTGACCTTTCCAAAGGTACCAAACATGACTATGTGCAAAGTACACAGTAAAAATAAAACGCAAGAGAAATCTGTGTTTTTCTTAATTTTGTTTTAAAATTGTGTATTTTCTTAGAAAAATGCAGGATGGGAAGTGAAATGGCTCAGAAGCAAAGGGGTTAACTTATATGTATTAAACCTCTGGAGTTCACACGACAAGACTATTTCCTGATACACTCATATAAACCTCTATAGTGTAAATACTGTATGTGTATGTCAATGAGTGTGTGTCTGTATACAGCTGTGTATGAGTGTGTACCTGGGTGCATATCTCACAAATGTCACCGTTTTTGAGGGACAGTCCTGCTTTCCTTCTAATGTTCCTCCTTTTAGGAACTCCCCAATTTATTGAGGGTGTGCAGGTGTATAACAAAGCTGCACAGCAATAAAACTCCCAGCAATGAGTCTGTAAACTATAATAAATGTGAATAAGAAACTTTGATTTGTTTTTAGTTAACGTTTTTATTGACATTAACCCTTTCACTGCGGAGCCATTTCACGCCTGTGTGCTGAGCTAATTTTTACCGCTTTCGCTCATCATGTTTAAACGCGATTTGAAGCTACATTTTATTATACGACCCAGACATATTATATATCGTTCTTTCCGGCAGACTCGGCAGATTCATAATATATCATTTTTATATGTATACGTCGTGTCCTGCCTGTATGTTATAACAAGAAATGAAATAAAATTAGAATTTTAAATCATCTGCAGCGTGTAAAGTGTTTTTTTCAAATTTTATCACATGAACATTTGCGGTTATGTTTTCTATGGGGTGCGCTTGTACAAAAATTAGAAATGGGGACTTATTACATTTTTTGGGGGGAATTACGTGATTTTTAGCAAACGCACCCCATAGAAAAAAATCATTAGTGCAGCATCATTGTTCACATTAAATGAAATGTGAACAGTATTTCTGCATTAATAAAAACAACACACAAAAAATACATGTTTTTTTTTTATTTTATTTTTCATTATTTTAATTATTTTTTTTTAAATTTCTTTACGTTAGACCTGGTCATGTTGGGTATCATTAGAAAGGCCATGCTCAGGTCTTTCAAATCACACCCTCCATGACCCCCTAGCTGCCACGGTTCTGGAGATATCGGGGTTCAAACAAACCCACTATCTCCACCAGGGAATTTCCTTGGGAAATCCCCGGGCAGCTAGGGATTCCCTGGCTATCTGACGTCAATACGCTATGCATGAGGACGTCAGGCAGCCAGGGAAGGCCCGGGGGTGGAGCCGCCATCCAAGATGGCAGCCCCCACCGGAGCTAGGCTGCACTTCGGCACTGCAAGGGGCCGAAGTGCGACCCGGTACATAAGGGGTTAAAGACAGGCACCGCTTAAAAGGGGAGCAGTGCCTGGCTTTTCTTTGTCGGACCTTCCGATCGGGAGAGGGATCCGAACGGATCCCCCCCTCCCTTCCAGGCGATCTCCCGGCATTGCCGGGGGGTCGCCTGGAAATGACGTCATTGACGTTTGGCGGGTCTTAACTTCAGTGTCTGAGGACGCTGAAGTCAGACCGCCGCGGGACCCCGGACAGAGAGGTGAGTATCTCCGCCGGGGGTCCCGCAAAGCTGGTGACATGTGGGACATGTCCTCAGCATACAGCGGGAGTAACTGAGGACATGTCCCACACGTCGTCAGCAGTGAAGGGGTTAATGGCTCGATATTTTGTGACGACGCCATTAAAGTCTGAGAATAGCCGAGTTTCTAAATCTGGCTTTATCAGCTTCCGTAAATGCTGTGTGTGTGTGTGTGTGTATAGCTATGTGTGTGTGTGTTTGTTTCTCTGAGTTATATGGCTATTGTAACAGATCTCAGTACCCCGGACAGGTCACATCTGTCAATGTTGCTTCCTTGCCAGGCTCCCCGTGTTATCCCCAGCAGACCTTTGTGCCTTCCTCTAGTCCTCAGAGGAAGCTTAAGGGCCAGGAAACGGAAACGGCCTTGCTAGAATCCATTGGAAATAAGACAAGGCTGTAAATCTGGAGGTTTTCAGGGTCAAAATGGAACTGGTTTTATTGGGGACAGGCACAGATATTTATGCGTTCAAACATGGGTTATTTACATATCCAAAACCTCCCCTAGAAAATGTTACAAGGGTTTCTGATGTTACTGCTACACTGCATTTGGGACATAATTAGACTAGGAGAGATAAAAATTTGCTCAACAGTCCTAGCCAAGACAGGACAATGACAGCCGTGAATGGTAAACAAGATTACAATCTAAAATAGCAGATAAGGGGGCAGTATTTTCCCTACAAAACAGATTAACTAAATACTCAAATATACTGCAGATATCAACAGATACACATGGACCATAACGATAGACAATTACAATACTCATACATAACACAGCTTACACAAACAACTTGCACTTTACGGGCTCAGGGTGAGTTAAACACAAGAGACGGCAGGGAAATAATATAGAACATGAGGCCTGCACCTCTCAAATACATTTCCAGGTCCATGTACCCCAAGTCCAAAGTGACACAAGTCACAGCTATGTATGCGTATCAGTTTGTGTATGTGTTTGTATCTCTGAGTTAAATGGCTGTGTATGACTATCAGTGTGTGTATGGCTCTGCAGCGTGTTTCTGCTGGTGGTGCTTCGATTCTCAGTGACAGGCAGAGCATGTGCCAGAGTGCAGAGCATTGCTGTACGGGATCTGTCTGGTGTCAACTGAGCTGCATGAGGACAGACCCTGTGCAATGCTCTGGAGTGAGTGTGATGAGAACAGCCTGCGATTAGGCTCAACACTGTCTGTCACTGCAAACCCAACACCAGTTCTTAGCCAAAACTGGTAGATTGCCCCCGAAACACACAGGCATTCATAAGTATACACTCAGGTGCTACAGGTATACACTCAGACAGGTATACACGCAGACAGGTATACACTAACACAGGAACTCACAGGTATACACTCACCTGGGTACATACAGATTGTTAGGTGTATTCAGATACACAACTCCCTTTTCCACCCCCATAACACACTGTCCACAGACCCAAACTCTGCTCCTTCCCACCATACACTAAATAAGAGGTCTTTCAGGCCCCAGTACTGATCTGTGCCCCTTGCACCAGTCCCATACCACACCAGCTCCTTCCACCACTCTTATAACCCAAAGTGACACCTTCCAGCAACCCACATGTAAAGTTAAGGGTCACAGCTGGGCTGGATCCAGTGGCATTGTGCTGCTGTATCAGTGGACTGTCCATCTCGGTCCTTTTATTCTTTATAACATACTAGGTATAAAGGCTGCCCGGAGGGCAGTCTATTGTTGTAGAGGATATGGCTGCACCCAGCTCACATGGATATATATGCCCCCAGCTCACATGGATATATATATATTGCCCCAGCTCACATGGGTATATTTGCCCCAGCTCACATGGATATATTTGCTGTTACCTATTTATATGTGCAAAATACTTTGTATGTTTAGACTTGACAAAGACCTGTGAAGGTCGAAACGTTGTCTTTTTCCTGTGCTCACCATGGAATAAAACCTTTTTATTCTTCACACACAAGAGTTGGTAAATATTTTTCTATATTGTTGTATCTGGATTTGGAAGTCTTCCATATCAACTGTGGATCCTTTGTGGCTGCAACGAATTTTTGGTTCTATAACCTTCCAGCAACCCACATATCCCAAACCATTACCACCCTGCCAACTCCCTCAAACCATAGATCCGCCCCTTCCACAATCCCCATATACCCAGTGTATGTACTGACATGTAAGGTCATGTGATGTAAAGTTAAGGGTCACAGCTGGGCTGGATCCAGTGGCATTGTGCTGCTGTATCAGTGGACTGTCCATCTGGGTCCTTTATTCTTTATAACATACTAGGTATAAAGACTGCCCGGAGGGCAGTCTATTGTTGTAGAGGATATGGCTGCACCCAGCTCACATGGACCTATATGCCCCCAGCTCACATGGATATATATATATTGCCCCCAGCTCACATGGATATATTTGCCCAAACTCACATGGGTATATATATTGCGCCCAGCGCACATGGGTATATATATATTGCCCCCAGCTCACACGGGTATACTTGCCCCAACTCACATGGGTTTATATATATTGCCCCAGCTCACATGGGTATATATATTGCCCCCAGCTCACATGGATATATTTGCCCCAGCTCACATGGATATATATATTGCCCCAGCTCACATGGGTATATTTGCCCCAGCTCACATGGATATATTTGCCCCAGCTCACATGGATATATTTGCCCCAGCTCACATGGGTATATTTGTCCCAGCCTACAAGTGTATAAATGCCCCAGCTCACATGGGTATATTTGCTCCCTGCTCACATGGGTATATTTGCCCCCGCTCACATGGGTATATTTGCCCCAGCTCACATGGATATATTTGCCACCAGCTCACATGGATATATTTGTCCCAGCTCAAATGGATATATATATTGCCCCAGCTCACATGGGTATATTTTCTCCCAGTTCACATGGGTATAATTGTCCCAGCTCACATGGGTATAATTGCACCAGCTCACATGGGTATATTTGCTCCCAGCTCACATGGGTACAATTGCCCCCAGCTCAAATGGGTATAATTGCCCCCAGCTCACATGGGTATAATTGCCCCCAGCTCACATGGGTATAATTGCCCCCAGCTCACATGGGTATATGTCACGACTTACTCCTAGCTAAGCCAATCGTGACCCGCGAAGGAAGAACGTACAAGGGGATACAGCTCCAAGATTCTGGACTTACTAACTCTACCCACGCAGAGGGCCCCAAGTTATGCCAGCCTAACTCCCTCACACTGTACCCACCCTTCCGAATGTATAAGCTGCCACCACGAAAGTAATAGGGCACTCTCGAAACCCCACTAGCTGTGTACCACCCCAATCCAGGAGCCCAACCGTATACAGCTAATATATAATATATATATATATATATATATAATCTAAAAAAGAGAAGGACGCACTCCAGGACTTAAGGAATAAAAATGAAAGCAATGTTTTATTTAATTAAACATTGAAAAGATGCCCAAATGCTCTTTTTCCTCTCTTTTATTGTAATCAAATAACAATAACTAATTTTAATTTTGTAACCCTCAACATGTTCTTCAGCAGTAGAGAAAAAACCCTTCCCCTTAAATTGACATGGGCTGGGAAATCTCTGAGGACACCAGGCATGAAGGACTACCTGCCCTCCAGGCATCAAGGGCTTACAAAACAATGCAGGTTTTTTAGGCATATTAACGCTAGATCTCAGATCTGAATGATATACACTAGAAGTGGCTACACATTTACTTGATATTAACTGAAATAAACATTTAAAAGTAGCAAAAATAACATATAGAAACAGTAGCAGTAAGATTACAATAAAAATTCCACCTAATATGCGTTTTCCTATATTTCCCAATCATCCTCCTAAACCTAGAGTCCAGTCAATGTTACTAAAAGAATCATGTACAGTACTTCTCGGAGTCTACTCTGAACCTCATGCAGTTTATCAATATCATGATGAATGCGTCCAGAATTATTAGAAATTAAAAAGTAACATTCTGCTCCTACCCTTGCACAAACACCTCCCTCTGCTGCAAGTAAATAATCTAATGCCATACGATTTTGAAGGGCAACTGTTCTAATCTGTTCTTGTTCAGCCATAAACTGAAGAATGGCATCTCCGGTATAATTAAAAGCTTCATCTACCATATCGACCAACAAATTAAGCTTATGATACAATGTAATTACACCAATGTTAGGAAAAAATCCTCCCAATACTCTCTCAGAAATATCTGTCTTAACAGATATAGATGACTTGTTACTAAGAAGAGTCCGTCGAGAACGAATACGACCTAGAGGAAGAGTAGGTGAAGGGTATAAAGCAGGAATGACATTACCCAGGTAACAAACACTGGAAAAATTGTCAGGTATAATCTTATAGGCCCAATTACCACATAGATAATAAACACGAACAGGGAGTTGGACGCCTTCTACAGAAAAAGAAGAAAAAGGTTGCTTTCTAATTTCCGGCACTTTATCTGTTGAAACTATTGCCATACTAGAACTTACTATGGCCCATCACAAAAGAGTATCATACGGTGTTTCATTAACCTGTGGCTGTTTGGGAGACTTAAATGGAGCTGAACTGCGCATGTAGTGAGTAAGTACCGAAGCATTATCACAATCAGTATCATTATAATCTTGAATATATGTATACCAACTAAACAAATTAGGAATCTTTGTCCAATCAACTAACTTATTCACTTTCAAATTGCAAGATCGAGAATTATTGGCATGTAAAGATACATTATAATCAAAAATAAGAGCATTTACAGGAGGCAAAACAGTAGAATGATTAGTGTGATTAACAAATGCTATGGCTCAAGTTTGAGCTGAGCGAGCTAAATGCAACTTTATCTTCTTCGATTCTGTTTGCTTCTGAACATCAGTAAAATCAACAACAGGGTCTTGTTTAGAGCGGATCATTAAACAAAGTGATTCAGCGGTCCATGGGGATCTTAAAAAGGGATAACCATAGTTATGGGAATGTGGAGCATAACCGCAGATCCAGCATGAATCTGTGCGGTTCAGGGCTGTGTAAAGATTTCTTGCATTTTTTATAAAATGATTATCAAGTTCCCAAGAAGAATGAGGTTGTGAGCGACGATACATCTTATTAGCAACTTGATTTGGGAAACTGTAGACATTGTTCCTGAAAATATAGCATATATGATGAAGATCACAAAGATCATGGCTGTTAAACGGGAGCAGCAGCAGTAGATGGTTCATCAGTCAGCGAAGGAATCTGTGGTGCTTTGGTTAGGGATGGCATCTTCTTCAAGCGGCTTGCGTGTATCAATGCTTGATTATCTTCTGTCAGGGCGGCGGTCCGGGTGACTGCGATCACTGTAGTTGGAGGACCATAGTGTGGATACAAGACTCTCGCCTTGAAGAGGGACTTCACAAGGACTTGATCTCCTGGTTGGAAAGGATGAGTTGGTTTTTCCTGCGGGGACAGGAAGAGACAGAGATACATCACCCTAGATGCCATTCAATTTGTCCACAAGATTCAAAACATATTCATCAATTACGACATTAATGTCCCCGCATACCATCGGGGCACCTTTAGTTCTACACCATGGAGTGGGGAATGGTCTACCTATTAGAATTTCAAAAGGCGAACAACCCGTAGTCGAGCTAGGAGTCATTCTGATTTCAGCCAATACTGCTGGTAAATGGTTGGGCCAATTTTGACTTTTATCAAGACTTCCTTTTATTAATTTCTGTTTAATTGATCTGTTCATTCTCTCTACTTGGCCGGAGGATTCTGGATGGAACGGAATATGATACTTCCAATCAATACTTTGCAGAAGTAAAATGAGTACCCTTATCACTATCAATAGTCCTGGGACATCCAAAACGTGGGATAATTTCTTTACACATCCCTTTTACAACAGTACGAGCATTTTCCTTAGCACAAGGAAAGGCCTCAACCCATTTAGAAAATCTATCCACTATGTCAAGTAAATACTTGATCCCACCTTTTGCTGGTGGCATGTGTGTAAAATCAATCTGTAAACTTTGCATAGGACCATCAGAAGGAGGAGGGTGGTCATGTTTACCAAACAGAGGCTTGTTTACATTTCACAAACTTTTTTTAAATACTGACAAAACTGTAACGATGCTCTTTGGAACAGCACCTAAACTACATAAATTGGAAAATTCCCATCTATGTGTTGGAACAAAATCAAATGGCACGCTGACCACAGTCACTTCTCTCAAATATCTAGGTATGTGGTTGGACCATAATCTATCCTTTGGCCCCCACATCGAAAAACTCTCATCTAAACTTTACCCCAAACTAGGTGCCCTGTACAGAAACAAATCCTGCCTGAGCCCCGCGGTAAGAAAGCAGATTGTACAACAAATGCTCATGCCAGCTATTGAATACGGAGATGTAGTGTATGCAGCCGCCACGCAAACACACCTTCAGAAACTTACTACATTGTATAACTCATTCTGCCGCTTTGCATTACAATGTAACTACATGACCCACCATTGTGACCATGTTAAAAGAGCTAAACTGGCCATCGCTGGAGTCTAAACACACCCTTCACCTTTCCAGCCTGGTGTTTAAGAGCTTTTCTGGGAAGCTGCCACCCTATCTGAATAGACTGCTTCCCCCAGCAGCTCCCTCATCCTATAACCTCCGATCCAGGACCAGCACCTTACTTGCAATACCACAATACAAAAAGACAGTGGCTCAGTCCTCATTTTCCTACAGAGCACCGCAGTTATGGAATAACCTCCCAGACACCATCAAATCTTCCCCCAGTCTTAAGTCACTCAAGAGCTCCTTACTAACATACCTCAATACAGAATGCACCTGTAAACATGTAACATAGTGACTATATTTCCTACATATTTATTTTCTGTTACTCTGTATATTTGTGTTTTTTTTAATATCTTGCATTATATTACTTTGTATTTCTGTAACTGTAACACTTCAATGTTCTTGAATCCAGAACATACTTGAAAACGAGAGAAATCTCAATGTATCCTTCCTGGTAAAATCCTTTATAAATAAATAAATAAATTTCCCCTTGCAC